>JAVBJF010000485.1:0-237609 GCA_033439095.1 Pseudococcus viburni | reverse complement strand
AAAAGGCCAGTGGGTCTAGCTAGCTCACTGTGCTCCTTTTTCACGTGTTTTGGTCAATGATTTGGGTAGAGTGGTCTACCAAAATTATAAAAAATACCTGATACCTACCTATTTTCAGTTTTTATTCATTATTAGAGAAAAAAGCATCTAATAGACGTCTTATTATGTTTTTTAATCAATTTTAAAAAATCCAAAAGTAAAATTTTTTTTAAAAATCTTCGAATTTTTTAAAATGCTAAAAATTCTCGACTTTTGAGAATATTTCATTCAGATTGGCAGTTCTGATGATTCTATAAGAAATAATGGTTTAATCGTTTTATGAATTGATTCATAGCTCAAAAAGCGCGAAAAAATCCGTAAAATGTTCTCATCAACACACATTTGTGAACAATTATTTTAGGTATACCCTTTGTACCCTTTTTAAAGAAAATAACATTTTTAAATTTTCATTCGTCAATCTCCCCTTCCCTTCACCGGTAAATAGACCGACGCTTTCAGAATTTTCTCTGACAAATAAGTAGGTATTATTGAAAAGTTGTGTTTCAGACTTTTTAAAATTTACTGAGCGTATTTTACAGTTTGGAGGCCACCCGAAAATTTAAGCTCAAATAAGAGCAAAAAACATAACTTGATAAAATGATAGTTTGCTTAGCATAAAAACACGAAAAAAAATTATGATTGATGCTTTATGAAACTCATCTTTGAGACGAAAATTTCAACAGCAGTGACATTTTTCGAATATATTTTTCTCCTTGGTCTGATAACTTTTGATCAATTTCGGTTAAAATGCCAAATGGGTATTTAATTGTTGTTTTCTAAAATTAAAAAAAAATTCGGGACAATTCTTTTAATATATATGATTAAGTCAAAAAAATGAATTTTTGCGTAATCAAGTACATATTTTTGGAACTGCAAAAAAAATGTTCAAATATCTACATGCTATTTTAAGAAAAAATCATCTGTTGACTTCTCTTTTTTACATTCATTTAGTTTTTTAAAATTTTTGCTTAAAGCAAATTGGTGATTTAGAAAAAATTAAAATATTTGAATATTCATTTAAAGTTTAAAGTTTTATATGCCTAATCTGATAAAATGTTGAAAAGTTATTTTCCCAAAAAGATTCATTATTTAAAAGTTTTTTTATTTAAAAAAGTCTTGTATAAGTTTTTAGTTTTACCTCGTAAATTTTTTTTTGAATTCATTATTTCACCATTCTAACCTAAGTATGTAGAACAACCTCTTCATTCGAATGGATAGTCCATTAAGTTTTCCGAGGATTTCAAAAATTTCCACCACCAAATGTTTTGTTCGTATTTCCGATTTACGTTAGTATGTATTTTCATCGATAAGACAATTTCGCGATTGAACACAAACCAACTTTTCCGCACATATAGAAATACCCCGACAAACGAAATGAATTATCGCAGTTTAGCGTGGAATCTCTAATTCCGCGTATAAAATACCTACCCGAAAACACCATGTAAAACATTTCAATCGATAACAAGGTGTTACGTGTTCAAAAGGATTAGGTACAAACAGAAACACCAAAGTGCAGAAACTTTTGATATTTCACAAAACTCGTTGCTATTCTCTCGAAGCGCAGCCAATTCACGTTGAAAAATATCTCTATCCGCGGTAATGCTTAAATCTCTATAGTTCTAATCAGTAAATCTCGAGAAAAAACACCACGTTTCGAATTCTACTTTTACTTTTTAGCGTTAAGTTGAGGAAAAAAAAATTAAAATGTAGGACAACCGTTGGTGAACGTTCGCCTTTGATGAAAAAGCCT
Source organism: Pseudococcus viburni (assembly GCA_033439095.1). Lineage (NCBI taxonomy): Eukaryota > Metazoa > Arthropoda > Insecta > Hemiptera > Pseudococcidae > Pseudococcus > Pseudococcus viburni. The sequence continues at coordinate 235,820 of JAVBJF010000485.1, read as the reverse complement.
ACAGACATTTATGTAGAGTAACGAAAATAAATCTGAAAAACAATTGTTTCTTTGTATAAACGACTGCGAAAACAAAAAACAAAGGACAAAAAAATCTTCCTAAAAAATTGAATTTTATTTATGAGGTTTGCTCAACACGAGACCAACAAAAACTTGGAATTAACTTCATCGAAAACAAAAGCTGTAAAAAATGTACTTATACTTACATGTAAAAACCAAGTTTTTTTTTCCTTCCTTCGATTCGGTATACCCACGTACTTACTTACGTATACGAAATTACGAACCCATAAATCAAATACTTCATACGTCGCGTCGCGCGAATCCACCAGATGAAGTTGGCGTTAAAAATTGAATTTATGAAAGTTTGTGAACGCCAACGACAAATTTGCCTCATGCAAAAAGAAATTTCACTATAATTTTCACGATTCATAAATTTATGGAGAAATGTCTCGCAATAACTGGTCATTTGAAAAACAAATTTATTGTTTTCAATATAAAACGTAACTAAATCGAGAATTATTTCGTAAGTATTTCGATTATAAATGTGGTAAAGAACAATAAACCGAAGATAATATAAAAAAAAGCTGTATTATCTGGAGTGGTTTTACACGTTTCCCCCCTTATCAGGGATTCCAAAACATCGTTATATTTTGCAGGAACCCCTGATAAGGGGGAAATTGTGTAAAATCGCCCCAGACGATCTCATATATTATGTCTATTTGACCCCTCAATATTATATTTTTTTCAATTTCAAAAATTACAGAAAGCGCTGAAATTGATATATTTTAAGTACCCCTTAAAGTGGAAGAAAGTAGTGAAAAATTACTGAAAATGATTATTTCGGGGTTAAATGAATATTTTATGGTCTTTTAAGTGGCAATTTTTCGGAAAATAATTTTTCTTTGTACCTAAATTTAAAAAAAATTAAAAACACGTGAAGAAATAAAAATTTTTAAACGTCACCAAAACAGGGGTTGGGGTGAAAAATTACCAGCAATGATTTAATTGGGTAATCGGATATATACTACGGTTATTCTCAGGAAAGTTTGCTCAAAATAATTTTTCCCTAACCCTAAAAAGATTCCACTTTTTAGCCCCACACCAAAAATTAAGGACTGGGAGCCAAAAATCGCCACCAATAATATTTTTGGGCTTAACCATATTCTCGAAAAAAATTCTGAAATTATTTTTTCAAATTTTCAGAATTTTTTGAACATAAACAGATTTTAAGGCTTCTTGGGGTGGAGTAAATATGGAGCCAGAAGGGGATGGATTTTTTAAAAGTGTAGACGCAATTTTTGTGCTACTGCTACTTGTCCTTTAATTTTTTGAAAAAAGTTGCGAAATGATCACTCTCAGTACACACAACTCAATGCTAAAAAAAAAACTAAAAAAAAAAACTAAATAAGCATGCCTCATGCCAATGTGAGTCTATGTATATTCTGAATACATCGCATTAATAATATATCAACTCACCTACACATATTGATTGAACGTTGTATGTAGTTATGTACATTTAGTTAGGTAATTTAATAAAAACATATCTGTAAAGGTACCTTACATAGCTAGAGTACGTATTATACTAACCTATTTCGCTACAACATGTACAAATGTACCCATATTATACAATCGCACGAGTAACTACATCAACTAAATTGAAAATCCTTCTCTTTGCCCACCTACGTTTTAATTAAGTTATTAAACTCTGATTTAAAGCGAATAATTCGATAAATTAGAGATTCGATGTATGCCTACTTGCCTACGTATCTCAAGGCCAGTATTGGACAGACGTCTGCAGTCAAAAGGTAATTTCTCTGCACCAACTTTCAAGGTTATCTTTTTAACAATCATGATGGAGGTCTAAATAAAAAGGATAATTCAAAATTCGTGTCGACAAAAAAAAAATTGTTGGAATAACGTTGGGGAAAAAAATTAACGAAATTCCGACGGATTAATTATATTTGGGAAAAAGAGAAGAAAAAGGATTTTCAGACGAAAAATTAATTAAGTAGGTATGCTCCTTACACTGAAAAAATGTAGGTATTTTCAAAATTCTTGCAGTAGATAAATGTTATTCAACATTCAAAAAATTATCATTTTTTAAATTTTTCATCAGATATGCTCTCAACTGTTTTCATTGAACACCAGATACCTATTGAAAAAAAATTAAATGATACTTGTAGAATGAATCTTATATCTTTAATTTGATGTATGAAATTTTTAATACGTTCGTTTATTCATCGAAAGGTATATTTTATTCAATGATTTAATTACACTAATTTGTATGATTTTTTTCTGTTTCAGGTGAGTTTTCTTTTTACATTCTTATTGAGAGAATTTTACTAAAATGGTGAGTACATAAAGTAAAAGAAATTTTAACAAGCTTTTATTTTTGGAATCCTTTGTTGGACCAAAAATGAGAAATATTATGTAGAAAATGGAAAAATAATTTTCCATTTCAATATTATATGTGTTTAAAATAATAATACATGTTTCTACGTCAAAAAAGTTTATTTAGAAGAGGTAGAGGAAAGTGGGGGTGGAAGTATTTACAAAAAAGTGCTTCCAAAAGCTAAAATTTCATCACTTTTTCAACATTAAAATAGTCATTGGGAAGGGAAAGCTCAACACTCTCCTTGAGACCCTTGAGTAGGTATATCACTGTATTTTTTAAATTGTATTTTGATTTACGTAATTTCTAGACATTTTCTGTATGCAGCACTCTCTAAATCTGAATCAGTCAAAAATGCCAAAATTGACTGATGAAATAGTCTGGATCATGTCACTGATTATCAGTCAAATTCCACTGATTCCCCAGTTAATTAGTGACATTCTACTGCCAATCTGTGAAAAATTACCGATTCAATTAGTGAATTTTCATTATTGAATCGGTAAAAATTATTTGACTGATTGAAATCAGTCAAAATTTACTGATTCAATCAGTGAATATTCATTGTTGAATCAGTAAAAATAAAAATTTACTGATTCAAATAGTGAATTTTCATTTTTACTGATTCAACATTGAAAATTCACTGATTGAATCAGTAAATTTTTTTACTGATTTTACAGTGACATGATTGCGTCGATTTAAATGAGTCAATTTGACTGTATCAAATTTAGAGAGGCACTGCTACAAAAATTTTCCAATGAATTAATTTGCATCTATTTTAAGGACCAAAAAATTTGTTGGGTACTTTTCAAGTCACTGGAATGAATGGTGAATTTTATGAAAATTGGGCAAATCAAATGCAGTTGATACTGCTTTGAAAATTGTTTGAAAATCTTCATCAAAAATCATTTCATACGATCAAAAATGTTTTTCACTCGATTTCAAAATGTAGAGCTTTCTGATTTGTGGAATTCGATTTCTTAAAGGTTTTTCAGTGCAGAACCCGTTTTCAATTTTTTTCTGTTCTAATAAATGAATCAAAGGTAGTTGGATAGCGCAGTTTTAAAAAAATTAAGATTTGATCAATAGATTCTTTTGAGGGGAAAATTTATAATTTAGTTCCAGAGCATAGTCATAGCCTTAGAATCTATTTTGGGGGTCGTGTTGACCCCAACCTAGTATACAGAATTCACGAAAACGTGATGTTATATTGCCATTTTACCCCCAAAAAAAAAGTTCCGTAGCAAGTTGATAGAAATGGGCCATAATGGACAAATTGCACGAAATTTTTTTTGAAAAAAAAATGAAAAATCGAAAGTTAGACAATAAAAGATGAAGATTAGAAAAAAATTGAAAATTGGTCCATTAGAACTCGCGTAATGATTTTTTGAAAGTTACGTTTTCGTGTTGCGTTCAAAAACGGAACCGTGGTCGAACTTTGGTGTTGTGACGACACATCGTGAAATTTTTGTCATAGTATCGCGGAAAATACATGGCCGATAGGTGATAAAACAGGGTAAAACCAGGGGCACCGCGATGGATGTATGGTGGGGGGGGGAATACCCCCAATCGATTTTCAGTCGGCAATTCGGCAAAATCTTAGAAATTTCGGCAAATTAAAAAAACGTTTGGGAATTTTGCAGCATAAGTAATGAAAAACTGAGCCTTTTACAAGGTAAATAGATACTACGTATATAGGTAGTCTAGATCGGCGAGTTTGTGTGCTAGTGTGAATGTTTTGACGTCACTGGTTGAAAAATTTTATCACTACACTATAGACACTGGACCTGGTGCAGACGTGCAGTGTCTATAATCACTACATTTGATTTACGTAATGTAAAAACTAGAGAAGCATTGACCTCGCGGAGCATGCGCAGACATATTTCAACCACTGACGTCACCATCCCTGCACTTTCCTCAGCTCCCGGGTGTGTACAACAACGATCTAGACTACCTATATACGTAGTATCTATTTACCTTGGCCTTTTATTAAAATTTCAAGTTTACTGTCCTCTTTCAGAAATCACAATCCAATTCTAAAATTACTTACTCTCCAAATCAAAATTATTTCAAAAATTTCGGCCTCGCTGCGCTCGACCTTATTGAATTTTTTCTTCCATAATTTCAAAATAATCCAAATCCTACAAAAAATGATTTTTTTCGTATTTTTCCTCAAAATTATTCCAACTAATTTTATCAAATTTTTTCCAATTAAAAATAATTTTTGATGTTTGGAAATCAAATTTTTCAAAAGATTTGGCCTCCCTGCGCTCGGCCCTGTTGCATTTCTTCTCAAATAATTTTTGAGGAAAATTGGCCGATTTTTTATTCAAGTTAATTAATTTAAAACATTATTTTATTGCATTTTGAATTTAAGGTCTTTTACTTATCATGTTCACATTGAAACTATAATCTTTTAAATGAAGTGGGCTAAGGAAATTTAATAGGGTTTTTCAACTAAGTTCATAATAAAATTACCGAGGGAAAAATTCAGGCATGAGCTCCTTTGAGCCATTAACTTTTTCATGCAAGAAATTTCTCTGTTCATGAGCAGGGATGAACAAGAATGGCTTTTAAAAATGGAAATATATTCGAAAACCCAAGGTATAATTTCCAGGCGTGAGCAAGATTAAAAATTGACCTAATCTTGAACACGATGTTATCATACTTTTCAAGTTTTTGTTACGTTGATCTCTAAAAATTGTATTTTTCCCTGTCCATGATGTTGCTTCGCATTGTTTTTGCAAAAAATTCTCGAATTTTTGAATTCTTATTCGACAATTTTGAATTTTTTATTCGTCACTTTTGAACCGCATACCCCCCCCCCCCAAAAAAAAATTGTGTTCGAATCGCCTCCGGGTAAAACCAAAAATTTGTAACAATTCTTAAGGCGTGAGCGCGAATTATAAAACTAAAATTTCATGGTGTGACGTCACAGTACGACTTGACCACGCCTCCATTTTTGAAGACAACACCAAAACGTAACTTTCAAAAAATCATTGCGGGAGTTCTAATGGACCAATTTTCAATTTTCTTTTCTTAATCTTCATCTTTTGCCTAGTTTTTATTTTTCATATTTTTTTTCCAAAAAAAATTTCTTCGAACTTGTCCATTGGAAAATTTTTAAAATTATCGAGTGAGATCAAAATACCTACTTAATTTTTGACTTCCAGAATCCATTTCTGCGGTTATTTTGACTCCTGACTCAAATTGCGACCTCCCGTGCACAATGTTCAATCGTTCAGAAAAATTTTGATATTTGACCCTATTCCTGCCATTTTAAGGGGTCTGTGAGGTTCAAAATGACTGGGACACTTGAAATTTTGGTTGCAAAGGTTTCGAATAATCTTTTTCAAAAAATTCTACTTTCGTTCAAATTGAAAGCAAACACAACGAGTTACTTCTTAATTTTATCAGATATACTTACTTACCTAATAGTGTAGGCGAATAAGCGCTATTTTTAAGAAATAAAAACATTTTTAGCTAGCCAAGATTTTATCACCAAAAACTGTCGAGGGTGGTCCTCTGACTAACCTCTAAAAAGTACGCACCCCCTAGACCCCGTGCTAAATTTTTAATGGAGGCTCCACCCTCCTCAAAAATGGGTTTTCCCTAATAACTTCTCAGGATTTGGTTTTACGGCAAAAGTAGCTCAGTACTTTTTTGTTCTGCATTCAATTTCCCATATTTTTTATATGAAAATTTTTTTCGTACGACCAATAGCAGAGGAGATAGAGAGTCCTGAAGGAAGAGGGTTTTGGAAAATATGATATTATTTGAAAACGCGATATTAAGTATAAAATCGCACTAAACTGTATGTTTTGGGCATGAAAATAGTAGTATTATGTAAATTGATGGTATTAATGTAACTTGACCCCCCTTTACCTCCCTATGTACTCACCCCACTTTACCCACTTGTTTTTATTTAGCACTAGTAATATGACTGAGGGGTGGGGTGGGGTGGACACATAGGAGGGGGGAAGATGATCAAGAAACATTTTTACCCTCTTTCCCCTCCCATGTGTCCACCCCACCCCACCCCTCAGTCATATTACTAGTGCGAAATAAAAACAAATGGGTAAAGTGGGGTGAGTACATAGGGAGGTAAAGGGGGGTCAAGTTACATTAATACCATCGATTTACATAATACTGCTATTTTCATGCCCAAAACATACAGTTTAGTGCGATTTTATACTTATTATCGCGTTTTCAAATAATATCATATTTTCCAAAACCCTCTTCCTTCAGGACTCTCTATCTCCTCTGCTATTGGTCGTACGAAAAAAATTTTCGTACAAAAAATATGAGAAATTGAATGTAAAACAAAAAAGTATTGAACTACTTTTGCCGTAAAACCAAATCGTGAGAAGTTATTCGGGAAACCCCATTTTTGAGGGGGGTGGAGCCTCCATAAAAAATTTAGCACAGGGTCTAGGGGGTGCGGACTTTTTAGAGGTTAGTAAGGGGACCACCCTCGACAGTTTTTGGCGATAAAATCTTGGCTAGCTAAAAATGTTTTTTTATTTCCTTATTCGCCTACACTATAATACCTATGTACTCATATTTTACTCATCTGAAAAAAGAAAAACAGCTGAAATAAAATAAAATTTAAAAATGGTAAAATAATTCAAAGTGGCATCATTTTTCGATACCTACGTACAAACAAATATTCAATATTTGTCCGTCCCATTCTATTCGTCCGCAATACCGCAATACACCTGAATCATTTCAGCCTATGAGCCTATGGCTTATTTAGAAAAACAAAATTAATGAATTTTATCAACGAAATATTCGTTTTGAAAAATTCGGGCAAAGTACAAACTACGGCTACAAACCCACCTCAAACGAGCCGTGTTCGGTACATTTTTATATTAAACATTGATTTGTGTTACCTTTATGAAAAAGCATTCCAGAAATATACGATGAACAAAGTCTACCTATTATGTGGATGAGATTAATAAAAAGCAGCGCGAATACCAGGCTGGTAGAAAGCGGCTATACTCCTTTCGTATACACGTACCTTTATTAATACATATCTCGATATTTGCCAGCCACACAATTGGTTCGCTTTCTAATCAATAGATAGTGCATATGAGAAAAGCGAACGTCGTCGTCCCTGCTCAGCGCCGAAAATAGGTTAGCTTTGGGAAAAAATTATAAGACTTTTAAGAAAATACATTCTTCTGCTATAGGTATAGGGGTTTTCAATGGTATCGTCATTGACAGCACATGTCACAGTTGCAAAGAGATATTGTGATACGTGACCGGAAAAAGAGAGAGTTTTCGACATTCATGCGCCGAAAATTATTCCCAAAACAAGCCTTGATAACGACGCCACTTTCAATACGAGAAACACCGAGCTTAAAACTTTTTGCTTAAAATCGTATATACGACAATTAATGACGTACTTATGGGAAATCATATAAGTCATTTTTGCGGCCTGCTATATCCCCTTATACTATATTTTGGTAAAACGCGAGGAAATATATTTTACTTTCTGCGTATACCTATTCGTAATGTATTGTGTAGGTAGCGAACCTATTCGTATATGGAGCTTAATTGATCGGTGAAAAGAAGTTTAAGCTAAAATAATGGTATTATTATTCAAAATCACAACCAGGCGTGTTGTAAAAGGATAATTTGAACGTATTTAACCTTCTAGTATACGTATTGTGCTGGATGTTGGATGTTGGTATACTTACGAAAGGTTAAAAACAGTAGACGCTTTTTTCCCTGCCATTTTCAAGTATACGTGCGCGACAAGACGACAAGAGACACGACGTTTCGCGAGAGCGAGTAATTCTTGGCGCTTAAGATAAATTGTATCATTCAAAAACCCCGTAATCTGTGACAAAAAGTTAGCTCAATTGTATATCCACAAAGCATTTATCAATGTTAAGACGTCTCGTACGTCATTTCGTTATAATATTTCGTCGAGAGAGTTTTCTACGTATCTTTCGGCACTGCCTCGCCGGTGAGATTCGTATCTTAAATTACTACGGTATGGTATATGGGTAGGTCGTATAGCTATGGACGGGTGTTTTTATAAAACACGATCGCCATTAATGAAGCGTATTACGAGCTCGGTTGCGTCGCTCGTGTATATGGCTACGTTTGGAGTTGAAAATGGGTTTGGTAGGGGGTGCGGCGGAGAAATTTTTTGTATACGTAGATTAATGCGAAACGTATTAAACACCGTCATTATGCGAAATATTTACGATTTTCATGTTGAAAATAATAATTTAGGCGAAAATGACAATATGACCAAGTTATACGCATCGCTAACGTTGAAAATTCCCCTTTCTGTTTTGAATAAATAACGTCAACAGAGGTCGTTTAATTTTTGTGCAAAGCTTATCGGAAAATTACCTTTTGAACGAGATTGTCGTGCTGCGTTCAAAAACACAACGTCGACGTCGCCATCGTCGCCGCGCCGGTGTAATTTGTAAAGTTGGTACCTACGGGTAGGCAATTTTTTGGACAATTTATTCGCCCGAAAATTGTCAAATAAGGTGTGTTGAAGTTGGTGCGACGAAGACGATTTTAATGAATTGTTGAGTGTTGTTCTGAGCTGTTGTGCGGTGATGTGTACCGAGGTGATGGAAAATTGAGGAACTGAATGATATTGACGTGTAAATTGTAGTATTTTTTCAATTTGAAATTTTTTAATGAATATTATTTTATTAATGTCAGAATTGAGTACCTATTTAATATTTATCCAAAGTGATCTACGAATCACACTCTCGAATTACGACCTCGTGATTTAACCTCGACCCTGTCTACAGGTATCATAGCAGGTCATTTTTTTTAGGGTGTTTGTCACTTTCTTCAGCTTTAGTCACTTTTGGTCACTTTTCACGTCTAAAAGGTCATTTTGATCACTATTTCCCTCAAAAGTCACTTTTTTCGCATTTTCAAGCAAAAATTCAAATTTTTACGTAAAAATTGCTATTTTCAAAATTCTTCAAGAAAAAAATAAAAAGTTGCACACAAAAAAATAATAATAGAAAATGTTGAAAAAATTAGTAAATTTTATTTTAAAAAATAATAACAGGGCATCATTAAAAAAGTTGACAAAATTTAATCTAAAAATAAGAATATTTATCAAGATATTTAGTAAAATTCATCATTCAATAATAAACTTTACCAAGTATTTGGTAAAATTCATTATTGAATGATAAGTTTACCAAATATCTTGATAAATACCTATTAATATTTTTAGATTAAATTTTGCCAACTCTCTGAATGGTGCCCCGTTATTATTTTTTAAAATAAAATTTATTAATATATGCCCTTATGCAAAGAACTAGTAGTTAACTACTAAAAAAAAACTACTAGTAAACTACTAGTTTTTTCGGCAAGTAGTTTTACTAGTGAAACCAAACTAGTAGTAAACTAGTAGTAAACTAGTAGTAAACTAGTGGTAAACTAGTAGTTTAACCACTAGTTTACTACTAGTTAACTACTAGTTTGGTTTCACTAGTAAAACTACTTGCCGAAAAAACTAGTAGTTTACTAGTAGTTTTTTTTTTAGTAGTTTACTAGTAGTTTTTTTTTAGTATTTACCATTATTCTTACTTCTTCACTTACCTGGTGTTCTTGGTTTAGAGGAGCACGCCACCATGCTGGGTTGAAGACATTACACTAAAAGTAGTATTTAAACATGAACTTGGGAAATTTTTTTTCTTCAATTTTAATCAAATTGAATTTTTTTTTTGATTTTCTTGTTCATTATAATTGAGGACCGTTTTTCCAAACCGTGATAACTTCAAAAAAAGAATTTTTGAGTAAATCAAAAAAAACTGTATCACGGAGAAAGTTTTGTTTTTTGAAATCTGTCACAAAAGTAAATATATTGCGGCTATCATTACAAAATATGTCGAACAAGTGGCATACCGAAATATTCATCTCTGGCACTGCAGGAATGGAACGGAAATGAAAAAAGTTGAAGTTATCACGGTTTGGAAAAACGATTTTCACTTATTGCTAGGGATGGCAAATGCTCGCGCATTTTGTTTTGTGTGCGCTTTCTCGAGCATATGCGCGCATATGCTCGAGCACGCGAGCATTTTCTGTAATTTTGTACCTCACTCTATTCTCTACAACATATCCAAAATTCATCAAATTCTGTTGAGCCGTTTTCAAAAAATCCTGCAGAAACGGTTGTCCTATTCCACTGACTCTAATAATTTTTATAATTGAAAAGAACTCCAAATATACAGTGTTTCAGTCACATCTGACATATAATAATGAAAAATTAGAAGAAACTGAAAAATAGGAAATACGAAATACTCACGAGTTTATCAATTATCAAACATGTTTTTATCAAGCCGCAATTGGGCTATTTACTGTAGAATTTTTTCTGATTTTTTTTTAGAAAATGCTCTTGCTCGCGCACATATAGAAAGTGCGTTCTCGCGCATTTGAGCATATGCTCAAAATGCTCATTTGAGCATTTGAGCATGCCATCCCTACTTATTGCTCTCTCACAGCCATATAAACATCGGAAAAAAATTAATTTTTTCTGCCTTTGTTGCACATACACTACATAAACACATTACAACCATTAAAAAAATTTCATCACTCAACACTTCCTTATTATACTCAAAAAACAAATTTTGTTGTAATTTTTTTATTTTTTAAAAATATTCAAGTGGCACCCTGAGCGATACCATATAGTCTGTCGGAAAAATTGTTCGGCTCATTTTATAGAGTATTCTTTCACCTATCAAATGTTGAAAAAATCTCGGAAAAAGGTTGAAACCTCTTCCTAAAAATGATTTTAATGTTTGAGCTTTCACGTATCTAAAAAATTAAAAAGTTTCAAAGTTTTTTTGCACTATTCTTCGTTTTTATGTATAAATACTGAAGTTATCACGGTTTGGAAAAACGATTTACAACACTCAAAACGGTTTTTGTCACAGAGCGTGGAAGGTAAGATAGTTAGCTAAATTCTAACAACGCCATATTTTTATCCCACCCCTTGGGGGCTGGAGCCACAAAAATTCAAAATTTAAGAAAAAAGGGTAGCAATAAACCTGCAAAAATTGAAATTTTGCAAATTTTTCGAGCGATATGCCTAAATCTATGTTTTCGAGGGCGTAGAATACGAATTTGACAATATTTTTTGGTTAGGGGTTAAGGGTTGGGGGTGAAAAGGAGGTAAAGGAGGGGGTGAGGCTTAGAAAAATTGAGATTTTGCAATTTTTTTCGAGTAATGTGTCAAAATCTATGTTTTTGAGGGCGTAGAATACGAATTTGACAATATTTTTTGGTTAGGGGTTAAGGGTTGGGGTGAAAAGGAGGTAAGGGAGGGGGTGAAACCTATAAAAAACTGAGTTTTGTAATTTTTGGAGTGTAATATGTCGAAATCTACGTTTTCGAGGGCGTAGAATACGAATTTGACAATATTTTTTGGTTAGGGGTTGAGGGTTGGGGCGAAAAGGAGGTAAAGGAGCTAGTTTTTTGAAAAACTACTAGTTTTACTACTAGTTTTTCGAAAAAACTACTAGTTCTTGGTATAAGGGTTTTAACTTATCAATATGTGTAGATGTTTTCACATGTACCATAAATTACATTATTTGAATAAACTAATTTGTCAAAAATTTGTTTGTTGACAAGTCTTATAAAACTGGTAATATTTGGTTTTGATAAAAACCACTACCTAGTCTTTTTGAAAAAATAGTATTCTATTTAAAAAAAACTACTAGTTGCTTTGAGAAAGTAGTAGTATTTTTGAAAAAAACTACTAGTTATTTTTTAAAGAACTACTAGTCATTATGAAAAACTAGTAGTAGTTTTAAGAAAACTAGTAGTAGTTTTAAGAAAACTAGTAGTAGTTTTAAGAAAACTAGTAGTAGTTTTAAGAAAACTAGTAGTAGTTTTAAGAAAACTAGTAGTAGTTTTAAGAAAACTAGTAGTAGTTTTAAGAAAACTAGTAGTAGTTTTAAGAAAACTAGTAGTAGTTTGAAAAAAACTAGTAGTTTTTTTGAAAACACTACTAGTTCACTACTAGTTTTTTTTAAAAACTATCAGTTGCTTTAAAAAACTAGTAGTTCTTTTAAAAAAACTACTAGTTTCTTTGAAAATACTACTAGTTTACTACTAGTTTCTTTGAAAATACTACTAGTTTACTACTAGTTTTTTGAAAAAACTACTAGTTTACTACTAGTTTACTACTAGTTTTTTGTAAAAACTACTAGTTTACTACTAGTTTTTTGTAAAAACTACTAGTTTACTACTAGTTTTTTGTAAAAACTACTAGTTTACTACTAGTAGTTTTTTGTAAAAACTACTAGTTTACTACTAGTTTTTTGAAAAAACTACTAGTTTACTACTAGTTTTTTGAAAAAACTACTAGTTTACTACTAGTTTACTACTAGTTTACTACTAGTTTACTACTAGTTTACTACTAGTTCTTTGCATAAGGGTGTGAGCCTGAATATAGAAACCACCCTTAGGTGTAAAAAATTGGTTTTTGAGTGGAGGTTCTCCTTTGATTCTATACCTTTTGAAACGCCCAAAATCAGTGTCAACTCAGAAATCAATTTTTTACATCTAAGGGTGGTTTCTATATCCAGGCTCACATATATTTTTTTGAGTGTGATAGAAATAATTTTGCCCGAGCGAAGCGAGGGCAGTATTTCAATAATTCTATTTTTAAATTTGAAAAAATTCTGTTTTTTTAAATCAGTAAAGTAATTGATTTTTGAGTCAATCCCCCATTTGACAGAATAAATCAATAATTTTGATTAAAATAAATCAAACAAACAATTGAAATAGGTATCACAGATTTTCAAATAAATTCATTTCACTGATTCAAAAAGACACATTTTTACGAAAATTGACTGATTTAGATTTAGAGAGTAGATACCTAATACCTATATGTATAGGTCATGTCATATATTAATTGTTCCGAAATCTCGTCATTTTTCAATTTTTTTTTGCTCAAATCTGTATAATTATACGTATATCTGCCTCCTAAAGTGCCGCTAAAAAAAATTAGATTTTTAGATTAGTTACCTAATTTTTTCATTAAATTTTGATCCCTCCTCTCATTTTTTCTTGAATTCTTGGTCCTCTTTTTTTTTTTAGCTATAGTGGTGGTGAAATAAAAAACCGGAATTTTTTACGAATTCCGGAACATTTTTGGGAACTTTTCAACATTAGAATTCGGCAACACTGTGTGTTACAAACGTACCTAATAAAATTATTATTTGTTTGTAGTTTTGATGAAGAGATTTAATAAAATTATTCACGCCGTTTCAGTTTATTTTTAAAACGATTGCAGGACACTTCAAAAAAAATTCCCCCCCCCCCCCATCTAAAAAAATTGAATTTTGGTTACATTTTGCTCATTTTTTGGTTACTTTTGGTTACTTTTTGTTCGAAAAAAGTTACTAAAAATTACTTAATTTTGATAGAATTTCGCTATGATACCTGGAATGAAATTATTTACGTCTTTTCAGTTGATTTATCTTTGAAATGTTTGCAGAAAACTACAAAAAAATCCCCCCCACCCAAAAAGCTGATTTTTTGGTTACTTTTGGTTACTTTTGGTTACTTTTTGGTCATTTTTTGGTCACTTTTTGCTCAAGAAAAGTCACTAAAAGTCACTTTTTTTCTTCGAAATTTCGCTATGATGCCTCTGTCTAGCTATAGTCAAGTAGAAAATACCTGAGAAAGAATCAAAAATGTCATAATTTTGAACCCTGAATCCAGAATGAATAAATGAAAGAAACGAATAGATCGAGTTGTTTATTCGATAAACGATACTGTCAGACTAAAATATAAAGACAAACGTACGTAATGCTAAAGGGGATGTATCGATAGCTGTTGATGCATCACCATTTGGGCGAGAGATGTTCGTAAGAGGGTGAAAAGACAATGGAAAAAGAAAGCGGTCAGTTGAAAGATGCGATGCAACCGGATGTTCATGTATAGGAATTCGGAGAAAAGGATCGCGGACGGTTTGGTATGGAATGGGAGAGGAAGGGAAAGGGATTGAGCATCACTCGTACGAACACAGAAGAAGAAGAAATATGTGAGCTTGGATGCTGAAACCATCCTTAGAAATCAAATATTGGTTTTTAAGTTGACACTGATTTTGAGCCTTTCAGAGGAGGTAGAATCAAGAGGGAACTTCAACTTAAAAACCAATTTTTGGTTTTTATACCCAGGCGACCTAGACTACAAAAAGGTACCTATAGTCACCAAAATCGATTTTTCGTTTTTGATCGATATTGATAGAAGAAAGTATGCCCCTTCCAATGACATGAACCGCAGACTCCAAATTTTATCATTTTTGCTGTAAAGTACATTAGTTTTTACCAAGCAGCTTAATTTTAGACACTTTTTCTATAAAAGTGAACTTCGAATCTGGAAAGCATAGCTTTCTAGAAAAAAACTAATTACACTCTACAGAAAGGAAATTTTACGCTCTACAATTTATGTTCTGTTCATTTTTTCCGTAGAAACTTTCATATGTAAGGAAATGTTTTTACCCCAAAATCCCATCGATGCCCATTTTTCATCTCTAACCCTATTTTCAGAGGTGTCAGAAAAAAATTACATTTTTTAAATACTTTAAAAAATTTGAAAGAACTACTCCCTATTCTTGGTCATATCATTCACGTCAGAATTTTTAGTAATTTTTGTAATTTTCAAACTCCACATTTTTTTCATGTGGTGAAAGTGATAATTTCTCAAAAGTACAAAAAATCGGGTTTTCCCTAGAACTGTGGCGAAGGTGGAAAATCGCCACCGATGATTTTTTTGAATAGAAGACCATCTTAAAAAAAAGTGTTGAAAAATTATTTTTTAGATTTTTTTGGCGTAGGGAAAAAACACGAATAATGTCGTTTTTTCAAGTACTTCGAAAAAATTGAAGTCACCTGGGTACCGATGGTACTTTTGGGTAACAGATCTATCCATAATAATACCAGCTTTGGAAAAAAAATTCAAATTCATTTCTTAATTTTTCAATTTTTTGAGCTATTGAGCACAAGGGCAGGATCGTGGAGACTTTTTGACTACTTCCTTCTCCCCAATTCATATTTCAGAAAAAGGCAAAACGACCACCTAACATGTACCGGGTAATTCTACCAAAACTGTCGCATTTCCAGTATATGAAATTCGAAAAATAAAAGTTGAATTTCTTCAATTTTTTTGATTGAGATCTAAAATGTATACGTTCGAGACACCATTTTTTGTATTTGGCTCAGTTCAGAGCCCCAGGGGAGGGTGTGGGGCGATTCAAATTTTTGGTATCCACGACTATGGAAAATCTATAATCGTGCGTTCCATGACCATAGAATTTCCTTTGTGTGGTCTTCAGTTCTATCGTAGTGGCGCCTAATTTATTGAAGGGATCAAGCCCACTGGATGCAGAATGAATTATACTATTTACATGTTCAAAGTTCTCACGTTGCGGATAAAAATTCCTTCGTCGTGGATACAAAAATCATTTTCGCCACGACGAAGGAAATGAAAAAAGTAGCCACGACGTAAGAAAAATCTTGAATATTTCCCATTTTTTCAATTGCAAATTGATTTTAAAGTGCATTGTGATGAATTTGTGTTGATATACTTGCTTGTGGAATATATTTTTCTCATTTGTAGCTCAACGCCATAAGCACAATTCGAAAAATTGATAGCCACGACGATGGAATGTAAAAATTGTAAACACAAGAATTTTCACAAATTTTTATTTCAAAATTGACCAAGTAGTCAGGAATTTAAAATTCAACCGATAAAGGTCGTTCCTATTACACCCCTGAATCAGTATTGGAGTTGAAAAAGATAAAATACGAAGTAACAGAGCCAGAAAAAATTAATGAAATTTCGCCACGACGATGGAACAAAAACCTAGTAACAGAGTTTTGGTCTCGTCTTGAGGTCACCCAGTGCCCTTCTGGTGACCCTCGGAGAGGTCAATTTGTACCCCATCACTCTACCAATATCATGTTTTTAAAATTTTTCAAAAATATCAATTATCTTCAGTGCTAGGGGTAAGTAAAGTTGAAAACCATGAGTGGTAACAGCCACGACGATGGAACTTTTGACCATTAAAATTTATGCCGGGGGTGGTGGGGGAGGGGAAAAATTATTTTTTCCACTGGAAGAGGTGGGGGAGATGATATTCAATAAAACAATGCAAAAAAACCCACTCTAGCGCATTTAGTACTCGAGAAATTTACAAGTAACTTAAATGCGACAGTTTTGGTAGAATTACCCACCTAGTGATTTTAGAAAGAGGTAGATAGTCTGAGTACCATCTGACAAAGCAGTGAACTTTTTTCTCGTAATAAAAATACCCGAAAAAAAAAAAACAGAAATCATAAGTCTGGTTTATTATCAAAAAAATTGTAAATTTTGTGCTTTTCGAAATGGTTTTTCAAAAAATTTTCGCTCCAGTTATAAAATTGCATTTTATGTACTTTTTCTTGGCGTAAAAACTGTTTATACTTATTTCGTCAGTTCAGTTGCTATAAAAAGAAATGTGCTAAATGCAACAAGAAATCTTTACAGTTTTGATTTTAAATCTATTTTTTTCCCCATTTGAAAATTTTTCGACGAGTATAATTTTTATTTTTTTAGTGGGGAGAGGACTCATTTTCTAGTATCTTGGAAATTTTCAGAATTAAATTTTCAGCGAAGAAGGTGATGATTTTTACAAAAAAAAAGGTAACTATACATATGGGTTTGACACCATGTTTTTGATGATGGTCAAAATATACGTATGCATTTTGACTCATGGCTTTGGAAATTTTTTGATCAAGTTCCAGTATAGTTTATTTGCAGTGAGGATAATCTCAAAAACACAAAAATTCAAGGACCCTTTTTGTGGCCAATCATTTTTTTTGTTGGAAAAATTTAGTTATCTAGGTATACCCTCATTTTTTAAGGTTTTCATGTTTTTTTCTTCTACCACCTTTGTAGTTAAATTTGACTTGCCTTTTCTGATTATAAAACCCGAGATCGGACGAAACAATGGACAGAAAAGGCAAACCCCCCCTCTCTATCACAAAATTGCTATTTTTGTTCAAAAAATTAGGATAGAGTCGAAAAATTTGGGAAACAAATTTTTTCAGAAAATTTGCAGTTTTAGTGGAAATACTTGAAGAAATTGTACCTCTTGTCGAAAAAAATTGAAAAAATTTCGTCTGAAAACAAAATTTTTAATTTTTAAATAATGGCCATGTTGATTTGCCTCTGTTGGAAATTTTTGAATATTATATCCGTTCTGACTTCAAAAAAATTCCAAGAAATGTAATTTCACGAACTTATAAAAGCTGTTCTTATACTGAAATTGTCTATGGTGGTCGGAGTGAAGGTAGTTGAGTTGTTTCTTGTTCTGCCAAGGGCCACCTAAAATTCTCTGGTCACTTTTCAAATCACCGAAAAATTTTACCATGTTTTATTCTGTTGTTCCTAAAGCTACAAGTTGTATAAAATCTAAATTTCGATCAATCCATGCAAAATTTTCTGCTCACAGTGCTTCGGGGAATTATGAATTCTCATTTTCTTCGTAGCAAACTTCTTTCTGAAATTTAATCAGATGTAATTATTGGCCTCCTAAATCTTAATTTTATCGATATTTCCATCGTAGACAAACCTTCATTTTAAAAATTTCGCTTTCCAACGTAATAATTTATACGTTAACGAAATTTCAACATTTTTTTCAATTTTATGGCCTATAGACAACCGATACCTTCCCCTCTACTCTGTAAATGTATAACCATATTAATGGAACATTTTGCTCCAAGTTATAAAACCGCTTCTCGTAAAATTTATTTCTCCTTTTCGTAATTTTTTCTCGTGGGTAAAATTTTCCAAACCTACTTGTATTTATAAATAGATTGAAAGACGATCTCGACAAAGTCGCTGCGTGGTTTTTCCTACCATTTATTCGTATTACGTATTACGTACGTGTGTAACACATGATACAAATATAAATTCAGCATCACTGCCCAATGCACTACTCAATTTGAAAAATCTACAACCGTAAAAAATGTAAAATGCTAGAAAGCAATTTTCCAAACGAGCTACGGAGTAAAAAAAAAAGCACAGAAAAAAAACATACCCCATAAATAGAAATTTTCGTTTATTAAATCTTATACGAAAAGGATATTTCAGTTGTTATATTCGTAGTCGAATTCAGCATCGTATCTTTTATCGTCGTAATGTACAAATTTTCCAGCTGTTAGGTAAAAAATTATCTTTACATCATACCGATATAGAGCGCATATTGCATGCTATTTGTGAATTTCCGCGTCCTCCGTTCCGACGGAGAGCGGAGGTTTGCATTAAAATATGCTCGAATAAAATTTATCTTTATTTCGGACGTCAAAATACACCAGTTCAAAAAATTCAGTCGCACTAAAGCCTCGTATTTTTACCATACAAAAGCTATTTATCAATCATGAAGTGAAACAGACTAATCGGAAAATATGTAAAAAAAAGACAGAAATAGAGAATGAAAAGGAACGAAAAAAAGAGAAAAAAGAGAATATGGTATATCATAACATTGAAAACCGTTTTTACAATAAAGATCTTATTTCGATTTAACGTTCGAAAATAAGATGCAAAGCGTTAAAACGTTATGAATAATAGGTTTCGTTCTTCCGTAACCAGACATATATATTTTTGAAGAGTTGGCGCTTTATTTTTTTTCTCCTTCGTGTTTTTATGTACTGAATATTCTAAACAAACGGACCAAAAAATAAATTAAATTTCCGTTCATAAAACACGCGAAAGGACAGCACTTTTTTAAATTCGTATAAAACGTATTACAATCCGGCCTTTTTTTTTTTTTTTTTGCAATTCATGCTTCGTCACCTTTAAATAACAGAATATTTTCAAGTCCTGTGAACCGTAACATCTGTTACGAGAATGCTGTACTTTTGCAACCGTGGCCAGTATAAAAATTCAATTAGCAAAAATTGTGTAATTAGTATGCGTGAAGAATTTTTTAATGTTTAGTTTTCGAAGTATGTTGCTAGTTATGGAAAGAATAACGTGTGAAAAGGGTCAATTTTCACGTTTGTTTATTATACGTCTATGACGGGGTTAATTTTCATTTTACTTTATATTTTTCTATTATTATTACGAGTATTATGATTTTTATTAGCATATTTGTTGTTGCGATTAAATATGCTGGGATTGTTTTTAGTTGATAGGTACCTATATCAGTTAAGTAGGTACCTATTTTGACATTTAAATAGTCAATTAATTATTAGGACTTGGGCAAGAATCCATTTCAATTCCAGAGTAACCGAGAAGTGTTGGGAATACTTACCCATTACACGCTAAGCTCTTTCGGAAGTCGAAATTCAATGATTTTAGGAAAAAATCAAATATTTATTAGTACACTGGAGTCTGCACAAAACATCAACGAAAACAGTTGCGCAGTTGAAATCGAACGATAACTTCTTGTGTAAATAAAAGCTTGAATGTCGTAGGTAAACAACGAAAACCTCGTTTAGAACCTTTTGATGACTTGACAGAAAACGTGCTAGTGTGTTTATCATACCAGAATACTCTATTAAACAAATAATAGTCGAACTTTGGGGGGTTATAATATTATTAAGCTCTTTGATAGATTTAACAACCTGAGGTTTTTACCATTTATAGTTGTTATTCCCAGGTAGGAGTGAATTCAACAAGAATACATGTTGATTTGACTTATTTCCAGTTACGTAGCGTAGTATTTTTTCCGGGGAGGGGGGGATGACGTTCTCGATTTTCCCAACTTTGAAACTAAAATTGCCAACTTTAGAGATGAAATCATAAGCCCGCCCAGAAATTATTTAAGGGAGGGGCTGAGAATTCGAGTGAAAATGGGAGAGGGGGGCATAAACAGATTTGAGCAAAGAAAAATTGGAAAATTGTGGAATTTTTTGTAGCAAACAATCAATACACTCCTGAAATCTGAATTAGTAAAATTTACCTGCTTGAATCAGTGAAATGAATTTAACTGAAAATCAATGATTTTTCACCCATCGTTCAGTCAAGTCAAAATTATTGATTTTTCTTGACAAATGGGAATTGATTGAGGAATCAGTGATATTTGACTGAAAGATCAGTGAAAAATCATTCATTTTCAATGAAAATCATTTCACTGATTCTTAAAGGCAGAATTTCATCGAAGACTGGTTCAGATTTAGAACGAAAAATCATGTTAAAATAGCAAAAAACAGTACTTTTTTCACATTTTTGTGATAAAAAATCTCCTTTCCGAGCTTGGGGGGGGGGGAGCTTGAGACCCTTGAACCTCCCCCTTAGGTGCGCTTATGGATGAAATGAATTTGAAATTAAATTTAGGTTTCATAAAATTGTGTTGCAAAGTGTGCAGTGATGTACTGAAATTTGAATATTGAATTGAGGGGCAAAATCTCAGAATTTCCGGTTCGATTTTTGAAAAATTTTTAAAATAAATTCAAGTATTTAGGCACGAAACAGACTGACTTTTTTGGGAGTGGGGATGGATGGCACAAATTTGCACACTGAACTAATTTTTTTGACCACTTTTCCCTCTCATTCAATTCATTACTTTTCCGTGAGTAATTTCATCGTATCTACTCGTAGTTGGAAAACCCTATGCAATTGTCAATTTATCCCGAACAAAGCAAGGGTGGAAAATTTCAAGAAAAATTATAATTTATTCAAAAAAATTTGTAATTTTAATGGAAATGTAAGAGCAATTAATTTGCCTCGAGCGAAAATTTTAGAAAACCTCAAGTTCAAGGCGAAATAAAACAATGTTTTAGATTGATAAACCTGAATAAAAAATTGACCACTTCTACTTTAAAAGCTTTTAAAAAATTTGATTTTTAAACATCGAAAATAAGTTTTGAGGAGAACAAAATATAATAAAATTAGGTGAATAATTTTGAGGAAAAATAAGAAAAAAATCACTTTTGTAGGATGTAGATAAAATACAATAAGGCCGAGCGCAGCGAGGCCAATGTTTTTGAAAATTTTTGAATTGGGAGGTAATTTCAGAGTTGGATTTTAATTTCCGAAAAAAACGACGTTTACCTCCAAAATTTTCTTGTTTTTGGTCAAATTTGTCAAATTTTCTCATTTTGAGACGATTTTGTCAACTTTTCTTATTTGAGACGAATTTGCCAACTTTCTCTACTAGCATCTTTGATTATACATTTATATGTATATGGTAATCAAAGACTAGCATTGTGTCCAGGGGGGGGGGGAGTCGTCTCCCAAATCACCATTTGATACGCCCCTGCTGATTTTTGTACTGATAGTTGATCTATTTCATGATAACTTTTTCACATTGGGTTTACTTACGTTGAAAATTTTCTATTGGGAGAAATTTTGTTTAAATAAGGCTGCGTTTTTCTCATGAAGCGATACACCTACTATCTGGGTACTCGAATAAAGGAATTTAGGTTATAAATATCTAATGTAATGAAAATTGAATTGATTGAATCAGAAAAGAATAAACGAGATGTCGGAAGAACTTCAGATTTGCCCGTTATTACACAGTGTCAGCGTTTATTTTATTATTAATGAAGTATTATGTGCGCTGAAAAGAAAAGAACTGTCTATAGCGGAGTAATTTTTATCCCGAGGGATTTGTTATATAGATGTCTGATTCTGTTAAAATATTTCAGACGTTGTAAAGGCTTCTACAACTTGATAAATTTTTAACAAGGTAAATATGTATCTTAAGTATAAACGAATTTTTGGCGGAAAAATTAGCTGGAAAGATGTTGTTGGTTGTTGGTGGAAAATTTGAATGGAAGTTTTCATCTATTACAGGCAGAAATGTAAAGAAATACAAGGCGTTGATGATGGAAGGGGCGAAAAATCTAGTAATTTTCAGACTAAAATTCCGTTATTTAGACTTCCGATTATTTTTTTAGTATGAGATGAACGTCTCCCTAAGTTTCCTTTCAATGCCTCTCTCGATATCGAATTGCTCGTTTTGATAAATCAAAACAAAGTGTTTAAATTCAACAGGTAGTGTGGTAGTGAAATAATTAGTGATTTTCACTCACAATCAAACACCACTCGAGATGTTTGCCTCGAATTTGAACGAAAGTGGAATTTTTGAAAAAAAAAACATAGTATGGTCCTAGTAACGAAA
The DNA here is from genome assembly GCA_033439095.1 of Pseudococcus viburni. Taxonomy (NCBI): domain Eukaryota; kingdom Metazoa; phylum Arthropoda; class Insecta; order Hemiptera; family Pseudococcidae; genus Pseudococcus; species Pseudococcus viburni. The sequence continues at coordinate 213,318 of JAVBJF010000485.1, read as the reverse complement.
ATTTCAGCTGCCCAAGTTGATTTTTCGTTTTTTTAGCGATTTTTTGAACAGTTTAAAATCTGCATTTTCCATCAAAAATACGATTTTTTGAAAAAAGTAAGTAGGTACCTAATTTTTTGGTAAATTTTATGACAACTAGGTCCCTTCTTACTTCCTATTCAACACCAACCTCCCGAAATTGCATTTTATTATTTCCAGCCATTCTGGAGCCTCCAACAAAATCTCAATTTTCTTTAAGGTTTTCAATAGGTACCTATCTTCGGAAAAAGTTGAAATTGATTTGTGTAACTGAAAATCAAATTCCTGGCGTATTTCAAGTTCATAATTCAACCGAAAAATTCAATTTTCCCGCAATTTCCAGGTATAGATTTAAAATGATTTTTTTCAGCTTATAAATGTTTAATTTGTCAAATTAAAAGGCGATGAAAAAACACTTTTCAAGTCTCTACTTGAAAATTGAGTTGAATGAGGATTTTTTGGTCAAGCAATCTAAAATAAGTCGAGAACTCGATTTTTAGCTGCTCAAGTTAATTTTCAGATTTTTAGGAGAAATTCAGAAATACTGAAAAGAGTCTAGGCTGGAAATGGTTAAATTTGGCTTCGGAAGGTCGATATTACTTAGTGATCTAGGAGGATCTAGGTAGTAAAATGCATCAATTTCGCTAAAAAAATTCAAGGTTAGGTAGTATACATTATTCTAGAAATTTCAAAAATTGTCGTAATAAAAAAATCAGGGTCGATTTTTTTCTATGCTTTTCAACCTACATTATTGGTAAAATTTCTTTCTTTTTTTTGCCGATTTATTTGAAGGTTATTTTTTTATGCACAAAAATTTGTTAATATTTTCGATTTTACAGCAATCAATTCTTGATTCATAGAAGAGAGAGAGAATTTTTAAAATATTTCTGACAACACGATGGTTTTGTGAAAAAACACTTCAAAAATGTGAAAAATTATTTTTTTTAATTGAAAGAGTATAGAAGAGAAGGGAAGTGAAAAGAGAGGAAGGGAAAGAACCCGGATTGATATTTATATCTTATCTGAGAATTATTTTGTCATTTATTAGCAAAATTTTTGAAAAAAATTCTAAATCAACTTTTAAAGTTTACAAAAAAATTTATTGTTTGGCCTTTAAAAATAATGACACGGATCAGTTTAAATACTTCGAGTATTTGAATCCGGAACTATTTGAAGGTGACTAAATGAGAACTGTGGAAGTGTGGATGGCCTCCTCCCTTAGAATAATTGCAAAATTTAATTTCTGGCCGATAAATTTTGCTCAAGTTGGACTGTGAAATAAATTCAACTTCTGCCAAAACTTCTATATTTTTCGTCCTTCCAATAATGTAAACTTCGTTTTGCTCCTGTTTCAACGTCTCATATTTGATGTAAGAAAATTACATAAACTAATTAAAAAAATTGACGACCCATTCTGAAATCAGAATACTTTACAATGAGTTGAAAAAAATGTCATTGTGATTGAAACATTGAAATTTACAACGGAAAATTTTCAATTTCCTTCCCGCTCAGTCTGACAACAAGCCTATCATAATTTAAAACTGAACCCAAACTTATTAAAAATGTAAATGTCCCGGAGTCATTTTCGTTACAAAAATCACGGTAGGTAAAGTAACATCATGTCAAAAATATGACATCGCGTTTTTAATTGAGTAGGATATCACGCTGCTAAAAAAAAAAACTTTCCTGATAATTCTCTCATTAAATAACTCTACACGTGTTTTTTTTTCATTTTCGCTACACAATAATTTGCATTGTAAAATCAAAAGAAGACGGGAAAAACGAAGAAAAGAAAACTTTTAAAACAAAATTATAATAGCAAAGTTTTGGAAACTTACGAAGTACCTACGTAGTACGTCTGCTAGACGATAAAATTTTTCAATATAAGTATTGTTTTTTTCCTTCGCTCCGTCTTCGGCGAGCATTCAAAAAGAAAATACAAAACTTGTAAAAAAAAATCCGTTAATAAAGATCGACCCTTTGGCGAAATATTTTAATTTAATATTTTATAAATTTTCTTTTAATTTGAAGACAATTTGACTGGTAATAAATAAAATACAACGGTCATTTGACATCGTATCGTGATATATTTTCGAAACCCACGCACGTATCAACGTAATCAAAGTTTCTTCTCACAGTCACGGTTACCTACTCGAAGAAATTTCCAAAAAAAAAGTCGAGTAATTAATCCACCCAGTAACGTAATAAGCGGCAAGCAAACTGAGCCAATTGACTTGGAAAACTTTTCATAGGTACATTATTTTTCCAGTTGTTTGGAAAAAAGCCCCTATTGAATTTGAACGTAATTCTACTTGGAAATATTGCGAATTGATGTTTACCTTTTTTCGCTCTTAAAATTTACGCCGTATTAGGTAATTACTTATTTACATCGCATCGTTTATTCAAGTTTACATATTTTCATATCCGCTCGTGTTCGTAGCTTTGAAGCATTTTCGACGCAGAAGAAATTTTTTTTATCAACATTTGTGAAAATTAATTAAGCGAACGTTGCTTATTTTTGTTCGACGAATAAGAAATAATGAAACATAAATCATCCGGAAATGGTATTCGTTTGATAAAGAAGATATTTTTTTACTCAATCGGAGTAAAAAAGCAAATAAACGATTCGAGGATTCTGAAAATTTCCCATTCGCTTGATCGTGTTTTATCGGTCCACCTCGTCTATCACATTAATTACCTAGCTGATTAACTCGTTAAACGGTAATATTTGTCTTGAACTCGTTAAATAATCATTAATTTAAATAAGCAGAAAAGTGTACAGCGGCGTGCAAGTTTTAGCCTCGAGTATCACTGCTGACGATGAACGAAAACAACACATTGGCAAATATCTTCTATTTGTTTAAAACTATCGCCTGCTTATAAACGCACAAGAGCGTAGACTATAGGAAAACGTTAGTTAATTTATAGGATTAACGATGAGAATTTTCCCGAAAAAATAGCACCTAGCTAACCTTCGTATCTGGTACGGTTACCATTTCGCAAAATTTCCTTCTTATTCCAACTAAAGACGTTGTTTTTAAAACGTACACTCGTGTTTATTTAAAGAAAACTGTTTAAGCGAGACGGAGACGCGAAATATACAAGAGCTGTTTCAGTTTAATTGCATACTCTTCTGGAGATGGAATTGAGTCTGTAGTCTCGCATCGGGTACTTTTTCTCTTTCCCCCCTGTTTTTGGTACAGAAAGTGGGTAATATTAGCTTAATATATTTAATGCCGCGAGATCATTTTATCCGACAAGTATAAAATGTGTGTACAAATCTGAATCTAAAGTAAACGATATGAAAACAACAAATTATCGAGAGTGTAACACTGTAACGTGGGTACGGATCGGATTTCTTACGATAGTTGAACAAATACATGCATAACTAGGGTCTGTATTTTTTTTTTTTTCTTTTTCTATATAACTTTATAAGACCAAAGTAACGAATTGTACATGTACAAATTCGAATTCCCATCAATGATGTACCTACGTTTTCATAATGTAACACAGAATATCAAACTATGTATCTTACGTTTTGTTGGTAGGTCGGTGCGTTAGGTACATACCCAACTTGTTAGTTTATATTACCATAGAGGACAGATGGAGTTTGTATGTTGGTACATCGTCAATAAATAATGAAAATGTAATTACATTTGGGAATTTAAATCACCGGCTTAAATTCGCGCTGTACTTGTTAAATCGAATGACAAACGAAATTTGAAAGGCCTTTCGAAATATTTCCACGCTATATTGCCAAGGCGCACTCAAGGGGGATAGGCGGGCTAAAGCTGATCCCTTAGGTCATCCCATTTTTCAAATCAAGTTTCGATAAGTATAAATTATTGATATTTTCAACATTATGGCGATTTTTTATTTTACTGAAAAAAATGTGGATGTGTTTTTTAAGGATGGAAAGGGTTGTTTAAGTATAATTTTGACGAAAAGTAGGTAGGTACCTATGCTATTTGACATTTTTAAATAATTTTTTAATGTCCAAGTGTAAGGTAGGTATCGCTTTACGTTTTTCATATTTCAAAAATTTTTACGATTTTTTAAAAGGTGGCATAAACTGACATTTCCTAGAGCTCGTTTCCGTTTCAATTGATTTATTCTTTAATTTTTTTTTCGTCAAAATGTAGCATTTTACGATTCAAACTTGCAAGGAAGGTATCCCAACTCGAAGTAAAGTTTTGTGTCGAAACAAAAATAAATCGAAAGTACATCATCCGAAATTGAATGACTGGAAGGAAAAAAGGCCTAATTACAAAACCACTGTTTTGAGAAAAACGCTTTTCAAGTTTTTACGTACTATTATTTATTAAATATTTCGATGAGAAATAGGTAATCGTTTTTTAAATTTTGTGATGGCCAAACATTATTTTTTGAAAAATATTCATTTAGAATTCATTTTAATAGCTGTATAATTAAGTTATTCATAAAAATGTGAAGCAAAAGTTAGGCCCTTTTGTGATGGAACAACTTCATTACCCGTTTGTAGTGTACAAAATCATCAAAAAATTGTTTAATGAAATTGAATAACATCATTTAAAAAATAAAAATATTACATTTAAGACCTTAGTAAATCATTTGGCCACAGGCAGTTCGAACGCAATTTTTTTTTTGGGGGGGGGGGGAATAAGGTTCAAAAATGCCGACCAAAAAATTCAAAATTACCGGCTAAAAATTTAAAAATATCAATCCTGCTCATGCCTGAAAATTTTTCTTTTTGTAATTTCATTGTACATAGTTGAAAAAACCTATGAATATTGATGCTCATTAGTTCAAGTTCCGAGCGAAGCGAGGAAGGAAAATTTCAATAAAAATTACGATGTATCTACTTGATTAAAAAAATAATAGTTTCAATGTGAATATGAGAGAAGTGAATTTGGCCCGGGCGAAAATTATAGAAGACCAAATTCAAGGTGCAATAAAACAATGTTTTAAATTACCTAATAAACTTGAATAAAAAATCGGCCAACTTTTACTTTAAAATTATTAAGGGATAAATACGATCGGGCCGAGCGTAGCGAGGCCAAAGCTTTTAAAAAAATTTGATTTCCAAACCTCGAAAATGAGTTTTAAGGAGAAAAAATTTTATAAAATTAGTTGAAACAATTTTGAGGAAAAATACGAAAAAAATCACTTTTGTAGAAATTGGTTCATTTTAAAATTATGGAAGGAAAAATTCAATATGGCCGAACACAGCGAGGCCGAAGTTTTTGAAAAATTTTGATGTGAGGAATAGGTAAGTAAATACATTAAAAATTACCGAAAGACCACAATTTCCGTTCCGTTCGTAATAAATTCATATTCTTTTTCATTTTTATCAAAAAATAAGACTGAGTTATTTTTCATTATTTATGCTATAAAACTTCCAAAAATGTTTTGAATTTGCCGAAATTTTCAAAATTTTGCCGAATTACCTGAACTTTCCGGAATTTTGCCGATTGGAAACCGACTGGGGGGAATTACTCCCCCCGCCCCGTCCCCCATTGTGCCGCCCCTGCATTTCGCATCGATTAATCATTCAAACATTCCATCAAGTAAGAATTCTGGCTCTGTTCCGGTGAGCTCCAAAATTTCCAAAATAATATTGAACACTGGAGTTTCTCCTCACATTTTCTTCTGCAGCAACCTTTTGGACGTTTAAGTATTGGAATATTTTCTTTTTTAGCCATTAATTTACTCGAAAATCAAATAAAGTTATCACAAAACTAACAAAACAGTCGCGAAAATAGGTTTTAGACGAGATAGGTAACTTTGGCGCGTAATTTCAGACAATCTATGGTAGGTAATGCTACGAAACCAACTTTGCTAGGTAGTATATCCATCGTAGAATCCATTTCTGCGATTTACCGAAAATGAACATAAGTGACTTTAGGCCCTTTTTTTATGGAACCATTCAATTTCAGGTGCTAAAATTCATTTGGCGAATTTTGGCGAATTTTTGAAATTTAAAACCCGGTCTCATTTAATGGCAAGACAACAATAATGGGGTTTTCGGCAAAAATAAGGAAATAAACGACGAATGTTTAAATTGAATAACATTAAATATTTTGAACATTAAAATAAAGAAATGAATGACAGAAAATAAAAACTTACGTCTTTGAAACTTTTTCAACCCCCCCCCCCCCCCCCCCTCCAAAGAAAAAAATCTGATGGGAAATGACCAACAAATAAATTTAATAAATTTGTGAAAATCAAAAAAAAAGTTGAATTCTATGCCATATTTAAATCTGACGTAGGCTACATCAATTTGGCCCCAGGAATTATGAAATTTCCTTATGGATATATAATTGAAAAAATAATTGAATCATGAAATCCTTGGTAGATAATAAAATATCAAAAATTTTCAAGAATATGAGAAAAACTGAAAACTGAAAATCACAAAAATTGAATTTGTTTCATTTGAAAAAAATTACAAAAAATTAAATAACATGCCAAAATTTTTGAAACACAATAAATGAAAAATTAAAAAGCATACAAAAATTATGAAAAAAACAGAGCACGAAAAAAATTAAAAAGAAATGCCCATCGATTTCATTCTTCATTCAAATATAAAAATTAAAAAAAGTGGCAAATATTGTGGAAAATATTGAAACCAGAGAAAAATGAACATAGGTAATTAACAATTAAAATCATCAAGTTTCAAGAATGAAAAAAATAAATAAAATAACGTAGTTCATTCCTAATAATTACGTGTATAGTTTGTCGTGCAATACTTTTTTTGTGCCATTAATTTAATTTTTTAGTCTTGTTGCTACTCGTCTTGCGAATCTTTTTTTTGTCGTACGATTTCGCCCTGCGAAATATGAAAATTTGATCTTATCAACAAAAAAATCTGGAATTTAATATTATAGACTCTATTTTTGACCTCCCAAATCGATTGAAAGTGGTTTCGAGGCGTTTCGGAGCTTCCAGAAAATTTTGAAATTTTCAACCACTGGAGATATTTCCATAAAAATGGTTCATATGAACTTTAGCATCTATAATCACAGATTACGCATATTGGCAATCTATTTGATCGATTAAAGTAAAATTTTCCGAAATTCGTAACTTCCAGTTCAAATTCATATTTTTTGAAGGAAAATTTTTCTGGAAAATTTTTTAAATACGTCGACAATGCACGCATTGTGATTTAAAGTTGAAAGTTGGTAGATAGGTACCCTATTTTTGACCTCGGTCACCGGGCGGTTATAGGTGCTAAAGTTCATATGAACCATTTTCATGGGGTTTTCTCCAGTGCTCCAATAGTCCGAAATTTTCGAAACCGCTTCCAATCGATTCTTGAGGTTAATAATAGGGTATCTATTTTTTTTTGAAAATGGTTTATTGATTTTTTTTTTGAAAAAACAAAAATAAGTTTTCAAAAATTTAATAAGTATGTAGATATTTTGTTTTTTTTTTCAATAAAGTTTTTTTTCTGAAAAATTGAAAAAAATCAATTTATGGAGCTGAGCTAAGAAAATTCGAAAACTACATAATTCTTGAAAGAATTGTACAAAGCACTAGGAACATTTGGTGAAAATGAAGTTATTTGAATGTATGATTACTGCTCAAGCAGATCGAGGGTGACATTTTTTCAAAAAATTAATTTCGCTCGAAAATCGAAAGATAACCATTTTTTGAGCATCTCGTATGTAGATTCACGTTTGAGTCCCACAGCTACTGTAAAGTTCTCGGGCATGACCTGAATGTTTATTTAAATGTAAAAGTGAAAGGCAGTTTTATCTTTTCAACATATAGTCTTAAGATAGTTTCCAACATGTTTAGGATATACTGAAATTTTCGATTCAACTTTCATTGAAATTGAAATATCATAATGTATTTTCAGCATTCGAAAAATGTATGTACAGTTTTATTGTTAGTACATAGGTAGCAAAATTTTTCTACATGTCAAAAAATCCACTGGAGAAATATCTTAAATGTTATTTTTTCAGATTTAATTATTTTGGTATTTTTCATTTTTTTTTACTGTACCTATTCATATTTTTTGTCAATTACCTAATCGTCAGTTTTGATGCGGAGGTTTTTTGTATATTTTGAAACAGTCAAGGTTTGAATTTTTACGTTCAATCAGATAATTTTGACAAAGCAACAATTTCAAAAGTTTTGTTCTTCAATGAAAAAAAAAACTTCCATTTTACTCAAAAAAAGCTGTAAGTAACTGAAGATGTTTTTCAAATTTTTTCTCATGGAAATAATTTACTGTTTAAATGTAAATATTGAATTTTTTCTGGGTCCTTATAGGCGATAAAACTGATTTTATCACTTACATATACAAATTCCTCTTCAAAATTATATCAATTTCATAAAAAAAATCGAAACGGTACCCTTGAAACCGGCACTATTCAGGGTTAAAAATTTTATATCATTTTTCGTTTTGGAAATTTCCAAGACTTTTTTATCTTCCGCCAAAAAAATCGCAGGGACCTTAATTTTGTACCATTTGTCATCGTCTGATGACCTTCGCCACACAAAAAATAATTTTAAAAATCCAAGATCCATCGATAGAATTACCTTTTACCACGCCTTAGAATTTTTTTATAAAAAGATCATTCACCCTGATATAAGGTGAAGAAAGCAGCCCACTGGGGAGAAAAAGTTTTCCCTAAAATGCTATTCAATTTTTTCACTCGCCTGTTTCCACTGGTAGAAAAAATTTCGCGTCTTTTGTTCTCGCCTTCGATAGAAAAATTTACATTCAACATCAAATCACGTATCGTTTCTGATGTATAAGTTTGTTTTAAAGAAAAGGAGAAAAATAGAGATATTGCGGCCATAAAACGCGTACAATTTGGCTTTTTATTACACGGCAATGGTAAAACTTGGCGGTATAATGCGTGAACCGCCGGTGGCATATAAAAAGAAAACATTCAATAATACGTTATAGGCGCCAATTCTCAAGGGAGTCATGATTCATCAAAAAATACGAATTATACACGTTGCCGGCACGCCGCGAAAGGTACTCGGAAGGCATTTTGAGTGTTTATTAATTTCGAATTGTTTTTAGAGCATTTTGATAGATCGCGAAGCGGCCGGTAATAAAACGATAAAACATCCTAGCGCACGGACGCTTTTTAAAAATATATATAGCATTTCTAAATGTGGCTTTTGAAACAATGTAATGGTATCCGTAAAATTCGACTCGCGCAATATTGCCCTGCTTTTTTCTTGGTTTTACGATCGCCGCGTGAAAGCAGTAGTAAAGGATTAGCGGTTTTATGACGATTTTTCATTCCATTTTACTTATTCGAATGCCTATAACGAGAATGATTATGGCGATGTATGAATGGCAAAGGCGTATTGTTTTTAAAATGGCGTTATCGCGATATGCGATAGCGAGAAATAATTTCTGATGATGCGAAAGATACATACGACCGTATGTGTGACGTTACAAGGAACGAAAATGAAACGTAAACTTTTGACACTGTCTTTAATTATGAACGCCGCCCAATGAAGTAATGAAAATTATACGCGACGAGATTGGCGGAAGTTCTAACGCGTTAATAATCCGCCAAAGCGAGTTTTCAAAATTTAATCAAAACATATATTTCACCGAACCGAATGCTGAAGCGTCAACCCCGACTTGCCAATTTATTAAGTAAAATCTAAAATTAAAACCGTCGATGGGTCAGGGTGATTTTCAAATTTAAAATACATATTTGCCCATGATACACCCTCCCGCCCCGCTGCAGCAAATCTGCCCGTTTGCTCTTGTTTTTAATTGGCCTCTCTTTTGCGGCGAACCGAATAGGCAACTTTGTTAACGTCGTCGATATGGCTAACAATTAACAACGTTCCATGCCTTGTTCGACCATCATCACGAACACAAAACAGTTGTATCGAAGGTGTATTTGCGCTGTGAATGAGGCAGTTTGATGAAGAGTTTTGAATGGTTCGTATTAAATTCTATGGAGAAAAAAAATGAATTATTGAATGAATAGTGAATAGTCCATCAAGTAAACAAAGGAGGATGGCTTTTGTGGAGACAATTACATTGATATGCTCCTTAGTTACCTATGCTTTTTATGAAACTTTTTTATTGCCCCCCCTCCATCATCTGCATATATGGTGTTTTTTTGGCGATAAAGTGATTTTTATCTTGTTTGAGTCTCCCTGTGAAGAATAAATGGTACTTACAGATCCTAAATTTGTAATAAAAAAATTCCTAATGGGAATTAAAATGTTTTAAATTTTTGAAAGCGGAAATTTTTCCGTTAACCTTTTCAGTCAAGAAAAATATTGCTTGAAAAATTTTGATTTGACGAGATAAGGAGTACCCGAGGGGTTTTCAAAACAAAATAAAATTTTTAAAAACTGAAAACTTTGTTTAAAAATAAAAGAAATTTATCATTCATGATTTAAAAATTTCTCACAATTTTTTTCTCACCGTAGTATGTTTTACTAGAAAATAAAGTTTTAAAAATTACAGGTTTTCTTTGCGAGTATTACGAAAAAGGCCAAAATTTTATTAATTGTGTTATATGAAAAGGCCCCACTTTGCATTTTCGTAGATTTTGAGAAAAATGCAGGGAAATCTCTTATTTATTGATGAACATCAAATCAGGCTGATTTCATTTAAGAAAATTTGAAACAAAATTCAAAATTTATTTCGAACCGCCACCGATGAATGGATTTTGAAAATTCGGATTTTTCAAAAGTCAAGGAAAATTTCCTTTATTTATTGATGAACATCAAATCAGGTCGGTTTCATCTAAAAACTATGGTAAAATGAAAGAAATGTTGAAAATGTTCAAAGTGGTTTTTTTTTAGTTTTTGACTGATTTGGTACCTGGAAAATATTATGCTCTTTGGGCCATTCATGATGACACCGCAACTTTGAATTCCTGCCAAACAGCCAAAGCCACAGATATGAAAATGGAGCTTTTGGGTTGGGTTAACGGCACTACATTCTTTGGAGTTCTTGGAGTCGGATTAGCTATTTTCGAATTTTTTCAGTCCTCTGGGGCTTCCTTCATGGGAGAGAAAATCAAAATGAAAATGGAGAATCTTTCAAAATAATCCTGCGAGGTATTGAAATCTATGTTTTTTCATTTACCAAATTCATTACCGGAATCTTTTTTTTCAAAAAATCTAAACAGAGTTTCACGTTTTCCAAAAAACTTTGAAAATTTTCAAAGTTTTTTGACCCTAAGAACCCATTTTTGAAAATATTCTAACTGGAGATGCAGACGTTGAAGTGCCCCAAATTAGTACTACATTCAAAAGAAAATCGCTATTTTTGGGTCTAAACTCCAAAATCTTTATTGTTTTTGAACACCTTAGCACTGAAAAGATCTCATTTTTACATTCTGAATCTCTTGATGGGTTTGGTTTTTGATTGGAGGTCATTTGAACTCTTCAATTGTTTTTGAAAACTCGCAGATTCATGTTTTTTTTGAGTGATAAAATGATCTCCAATCAAAAAACCAAACATACCACAAAATTCAGCATCTCAATTCATATATTTTCATGGCTAGGACGTGGACGTTTAGAAATAATTAGGATTTTATGGATTTTGAGATGGAAACACAAAAAAAGTTTTTTTTTCCAAAATGGCTCTACTTTGAGGTACCTATCTTCGCATTTTACAGGCGTCGTGGAGAAAGGGGAAACTAAGAATTTTTCAGGGATAGTTTCAGTTCAAACTATAAGGGATCCGAATTTTAAATCATACCTTGAAAAAGGTAGCCTTAAAGGTTCCTTAACGCATTTTTAGCCAATTAGAAATCACGAAACGGTTCCTTAAAACCATTCAGGTTGTCTTAATTTTTAAGGTATGATTTAAGATTTCTGGCCACGGTATCACATTTTAATATTGACAAAATCGAAAAAAAAATTATTTTTCTGGCTCATCCAATGTTATGTACTCATTTGATATTTAGCGAATATTTTAAATTTCAAAAATCACAATTTTCAATCCAAAATGTGATATTTTCGAAAAAAATGTTATTTTCCAAGGTAAAATTGATAAAACTGAGATTTCCTCCGAATACTTGCCAGGTAAGGGTTTTCGAAGAGAGAAGAATCTTGAAATAAACCATTTTTTGATTTTCAAATGAAATTTTTCATTTTATTGTTTAATGTTGACTCATACAAAAAATTTCTCGACTTTTTAAAATAAAATTCTTCTAAAAACCACACATTTTTCGATTTTTCATCACACAATCTATTTTTTTTTTTTTTTTTCATTTTTAGTTATTTTAATGGACAAGTTGTACGAAATTTTTTTTGAAAAAAAATTATGAAGAGTGGAAAATTGGTATAAAAAGATGAAGATTTGAAAAAAAATTGAAAATCGGTCTATTAGAACTCGTTTAAGTAATGATTTTTTGAAAATTGCGTTTTCTCGTAACGTTCGAAAAATCATTATGCGAGTACTATGGACCGATTTTCAATTTTTTTTTTCAAATCTTCATCTTTTTAAGCATACTTTCCATTTTTTATAATTTTTTTTCAAACAAAAATTTCATGCAACTTTTCCATTCTTCCTTGAATGAATCGAAAAATGTTGACATCACAAATGCCACGTTTCTCCTAATTTCTTCATCTGTATCCATACATAAATATCGACCTGAAACCGAAATTCACTATTTCGAATCATTCTGAAGCCTCTACAGAAATGTCGATTTTCTCTAAAATACGTGAAAATCAACGTGAGCAGCTAAAAAATGCACTTCCAATCTCCTATGGTGTATTCAATTTAAGGAAAATCTAAAACATTGTTTCGTTAGTTAAGCAGACATGTCACACCTCTGGAGTTATAACGTAATGTAACATTATCTCGAAAAATACCATACATTTTTTTTATTATTGAGAATTTCCAACCCGAGCTGATATTAAAACATAGAACACTTGAAAAATACAATTTCAATTCTTCTGGAGATATTTCAGTATAGCTGCAAAAATCCGATGTAATTTCATCGAGGATTAAAAAGTTGTGAAACGAAAAAAAAACACGTTATTAGAATTGCATAGCTCATTCGCCGTGAATCTGCTACTCGTGCGTATTTACGGCGAATTCAGTAGGCAACTTAAGTAACATGATGCTGAAAACAATCGATGAAACTTACCAATTTTTTTTTTTAAGTTCGTGCATATTTGCTATTTGAATAGTCTTTGTTTCTTGATTTTCGATGTTAAGCAATAAGCAAGAAATCATCAGAATCAAATTTGTTTTTTTTTTTTTTGTTTTAAAGTACCTTCTCATGATGATTTGATTTTTTTAAAGAACTTTTTGGCTCAAAGTACGTTCATAGCTTTTTTGATTTTAAACGTAAGTAAAAAAAAATCATAATTTGGAAAGGCTCTGGATTTGGCCTCAAGTGGAACGTTGTAAAAATTCTTATGCCATTCGATTTGTATTGGTAGAAGATGATTTTAGAGCGCAGGAGCGAATTTTTATCTCACCCCTGTGGAGCTGGAGGCCCAAAATACGCGATTTACAAGCTAAAAACTTCTAAAAATTCTTTCTCCGTGAGTTTTCAACCGATTTTTTTCAAACTTGGCACATAGGTAGAGGTACTAGAGGAAAGTGCTCTGAAATTTTTTCAGATTTTTTCGACCACTTTAATGACCTTGAATTTGACTTTGAAAATTTCAAATCGCCCTGGGGAGCACAGCTTTGGTGCTGTCTCAAAAAAATTTTCAAATTAAAATTTCCCAATGTATTTCACACTCCTGAGAATTTTTTCAAATCTTTTCAAGTGGTGGAAAGTGGTCAAACATTGAAAAAACTGGTGTAATTCATCATTTTTGTTGCTTAAAATAATTGTTTTTCATCAATTTTTCATTTTTTATAGGCTCATTCCATGTCAATTCGAGCAGGTTTTGAGCTTGGGTCTTCCGATTGGGCTCAAAATTTTTTTACGGGTTCTCCTCGATGGTCTAATGAAGGCATCGCCGTCATTTTGATCTTAATCCTTCATGGGGTGGGGGGTGGCCCCCGTAATTATCGCATAATTGGGATTTTTTGCAAAACGGTTCAACTTTGAAGGCTCATATCTCCAGATTGGTTCAGTCAAAAATGAATCTGTTGGTGCATTTTTGTAGAGAATTAAAAGGAGATTCAAAATTAGTAATCACATTTTGAAAAGTTCAAAACTGAGCTTTTGTGATGAAAGCTTAACTTTCATGATAATCACAAAAGCTAAGGGCTACCATTTAAAACTCTGAAAAAATTACTGTGAAGAAAACTTTTTATGTATTTTTCAACTAATTACTTTTCAAGATGGGATCTCAACACCCCTAGGGGGCACAGGGGTCCTCAATTTTGGTCAAAATTTAAAAAAATTGCAAAAATGAAGTAACACATCGATTTCTACTAATTCGAAGGCGCTGAGTTTGAATATGTGCTCAGCTTTTTCATCCGACCCCCCTGAACCCCCCCTATCAACCCCTTTGATGAGGTCAAAATTCAAAAAAATGAAAAATAACGTGTGACATGTCGTTTGTTGGGTTTTCGGGAGCACTGAGTTCGAATTTTTGCTTATTTTTTGGATTCGACCCCTTAGCGCCCCCCTAACCTTCCCAATTTTGAGAAACCCTTTGCAAAAAATGAAAATATCATGCGGCATATCGATTTCTACTAATTTGAGGGTGCTGAGCTCGATTATCAACTTAATTTTCCGATCTCCTTACTGTAAGGCATGGGGAGCACGACTTTATTGACATCTAGATTTTTTCAGATGAGATAAAATTCTGCATACGAAAAAGTTTTCAATTTCAATGACATTTTTTTACCTCTTTAATTCCGAATGAATGCAGTTTATCGCAGAACTTATCCTGGAATCATTTTCTCGATGTGGTTGAAATCAGTAAATACCTTTTCTAACTTCTAGGCATCACTCCACATTCGCAATGGATCGTTTTTCCCCATTCATAACCCAAAATAACAAAATATGGCCTAAACCAGGTGCAATAAATTCAAAACGCGACGATTTTTTATCATTGGGAAAAAGCGGACGCCATCGATTACCCAATCCCTACCTATATTTTGAAAATAAAAACGGAACGAAAGGTTGAAATGATTAATGACGCTGGTATACAGTAAGTTGATTGGTAATAATTAGCCGGACGTCCAGTATCAGCATTAAGGAATGCGTGTTAAATAGGCGGCGAGTTGTTTTTGTGCGTTGGCTGGGCCGCATCGCGGTCGTATGGGACGGGCTAACGGGACCGTTTCGATGCTAAAGGCTCCTTTTCATTAAGTTTATTATAAAGTGGCACAGTGTGTACGCGCTACGCGATACTCTCTCCATTAATAAACATTAAACCGCACGTCGCGTCGTTCGTCGTCGACTGCTCGACAAATGGAAAAAAATCTACACCGAACGATCATAATACCCTGATGAGTGGTGATAATAATAAGGATTAAATCAAATAGAAAATTTATAATGAAAGAGCGCAGCGCAGCGCCTCGAAATATATACGAAAAATAATCCGCGTCGAGGAAAAAATCCACGTATTTCGCGCTGCACAGAGCGGAGCATTCCTTCGAACGTTATAGCATTTTACGATGTATTTCAAACGGCTATAATTCATGTCTCGTTGGGTATAAACGAGCGGCGAACCGAGGGCAGGGGGCGGAATATCGCCGCGAATTCACGAGCTTTGGAAATGAAACGGTAGTAATTACTCGAAAATCGAGAGAGGCTTACGACGAAATGATGTCTGAAAACTGATAATAATTTAAGCAGCGGTTCGGCAAATTGTCTATTTTTCCAATGCATACCGCAAGTGACAAGCTTTTAAATTGTCTTAAAAATGAAATTAGTTTTGGTGAAAAGAATCCAGGCTATTAAGAAAAAGCGACGTCTTTGAAAACTTTAAAAGGCATATACGCCGTACACTGCCGGGCGCTTTTTCTGTAATTGACAAGCCGTTTAATTTCGTTTTATATAAAAGGAACGACAGAACAATTATTTCCCCATTATGAAGGAAATTCGATTTGTAATTTCGTAATTTATCAATTTTTTTCGCTCCCTCTTCTTAATGTAAATATATCATTTATTGACGTGCGAATTAGCATATCGTGCCAGCAGACGTTTCATATCCATCGGCGTCTCGCCCCACCCCACTCGCCGGTTATTTTTCCAGCATTTCAAATTAACGCGTTGCATTATTTAACGTTTCGTAGGAAAAAGTCACTCCTTTGTGCAAGAATCTGCCAATTAACCGATTTCAAATTAATTATTATCAAACCGCTGCGGAGCTTTAAAGTATTAATGTCGGCAAAAGTGGTCGTCTAATGATGTTTCACGTTTTAACGAGTGGTTATGTAGGTCTACGTATGATACTTGGGCGGTGAAAAATTATATGGACGACTAACCAAAATTCATGCAAGATTGTATCGCCGCCTTTTACTTTGGAGGGAATTTATTCTTCTCCGAGGTTAACTTCGTATCAAATTTTAATCTCACATTATCCTTAAATTAACAAAATTTGGTCAATCCGGTCATTTTCAGATTATTTACCTGATAATAAAAATAAATAGGTTCGTTTTATCAGTCAGGGGCGGTTTCAGCATTGGAGGGGGGGGTGTAAAAAAAATAAACATCCAACTACTATAACGCCGGATACAAAATTTCGTTAGAAAAAATACATTTGAAATGTGGAAATTACGTGGCTATTTTTTAAAAATTTCATAAGCCTTTTTCCATCTTTTAGTAAAAGAAAACTCTCCTTTACCGAAATGTCATTGAGATAAAAATCGACGACGGCGAAGTAATTTTTCGGCTACGCAGACCTCTATCCATCAGTAGGTGTCGATAAATGCCATTTTTTGAAACAATTTGTGCTACGGATGTGAAAAAATGACATTTAAAAAAAAGTTTTAAAAATTTTTCAGTTCTTCAGATTAATTGTGTCAACTCTTAAAATTCTGGCAGTTTTTAAAAATTTGCTAAACAGACTGTCAATTTTTCAAATTTTATCAACTAGGTGTACAAAATTGATGAATTTTTCAAAGATTCAGTTTTCTTAAATTTTTCAATTTCTGAAGGGTTCTCAAGTTACGGAAATTTCTTGATTCTTCAAATTATGACATTTTTAAGAGTTGATTAAAAAAATTTCAAAGCTCAACAACTCTTCAGATTTTGTCAACTTTTAAAATTCTGCCAATTTTCAAAAATTGGTAATTTTTCGAATTTTGT
Organism: Pseudococcus viburni; assembly: GCA_033439095.1. NCBI lineage: Eukaryota > Metazoa > Arthropoda > Insecta > Hemiptera > Pseudococcidae > Pseudococcus > Pseudococcus viburni. The sequence continues at coordinate 196,141 of JAVBJF010000485.1, read as the reverse complement.
CAATTTTATAAAATTTATAAATTTCTTAAAAGGGTTTCAAGTTTCCAAATTCTTCAAACTTGATCAATTCTTTAAATTTAATCATTTTTGGGGGTTTTCGAACTTTTTACAATTAAAAAATTCATCAAATTGTGACAACTTTTAAAATTCCATCTATTTTCCAAATTTTGTAATTTTTCAAATTCTTCATGTTTTCAAAATTTTTTCAGTTTTTTTTTTAAAATATAGGTATTGATTTTTTTAAATAATCAGATTTTCAAATTATGTCTTTTTTAAAAGTTTACAAAAATTTTCAGCTTCGGAATTCTTCAATAATTGTCTCAACGTTTAAATAGCCGTCCATTTCCAACTTTGGAAATTTTTCAAGATTTGTAAATTTTTCAGTTTTTTCAAATCATTAATTTTTTAAAAAATTTTGTCAAGTTTTTAAAATTTTTCAATTATTTAAATTAATTGTGCCATTTTTAAACCCTTCAAGTACTTGACCCATTTTCTGAAATTTAATAAATTATTTCCCATGAGTTCTAATGATTTAAAAAGTAAATATTCCAAATTTTAAAAAAAAGAGAATAATTTCTAGACCTTAATTCTGAATAATTTTTGTACTGAACTATTTGAGCTGATAAAACCGAAATCAAAAACTGAATTTGGAATAAACTGAATTAGCCATTTTTATGCTTAGAAAATATTAATTTTTTTCACCTCAATTTTGTCGACTAGAAATCATTTTCGCCGAATTTGCCGACTGAAAAAGATTTTGGGAGGGGGAGTAACAGCTCTCCTCACCACACCCGCGCCCTTGCAATTGTTCCATTAAAAATAAGTACGGTATACCGAAATGCTTCAAATTTGGAACATCTCCTAATGTGATCTACATATTATGCCGAATTTCTAATCAATCCTGTTCCGTTTCTAAATTCGCGACTATTTATTTTGGAAGTGAGTTGTATCGGTCATTGAGCTATTAAGCGAGAACCATGTGTTGTTGGAAACCTTAGACCCTAAGTCAACTTTGGTTTTGGAATGTAAAGGCTAAAAAGCGTCTAGAGGCCACACGTACAGTATGGTACTACACATGGATATTTTGGCCGCAATTCCTAATCCTCTATGTTACGATGTATCAGCTCAAACCGTGTAAGTATAAAAGGTCTGCTGACCGAGGTTTGAAGGGGTGGCGTTGTTCAGTATCGAACATCATTCCTCTCGTCATTGTATAAGAGTTGGTAGCTAGGTACTTTTGTATATTTTGGTGAGCGATTTGTATGCATCTATTTATTGCTTATTTTGTAAAGTAACATTTTTCTATAACTAGTATAATGACTTATGTTATCACTGGATGAGTTTCAATTATGAAGGCATTGCAAAGAAACAGTTTCAAAATCGGCAATCGAGTTTAAATAATTTGGAATGAGATATGAGTATCAGATTTTTGAAAAAATAAGAATGTATAATTAAAAATAGTATCACGTAATATTATTCTTAAAATCAATTTTTCTGTTGGTCAACATTTACATAATCATATTAATTTCTAATTGAATTGAATAATATTTTTAGTTCGGATCATGTACGAATATTTGCAGCAGAAATTACTCAACAGAGTGCACCATTTAACTACTTCTTTTTTCGGTTGACTGGGGCTAGTGATGGCACAAAGAATATTCTCGAGCCAAAAAATGGGAAATTCCCTCCATCAAAAAAGTCGTGTGATATCTCCAAACACTCGTCTGATAACGCTGATCAATAGCAAAATGGTATTTTCAATGTAGAATGCCATTTTCAAGAAATAAAAAAATATTCGATGTGATGATAGCATTACATGAAATGAATCACATCAGAGTCCCTTTCTTTGCTCAAATGTATGAAGTTTCAGCCTTCCATGACAGGAAATTTGGCGAGATAAAGTTTTATAGAACCCAATTTTTGTACTAGGATCAATAATTGAGCAGATATAAGCCAAAAATCATATTTTTTGAAAAAATTCCCTCTTTTTGATCAACCATAGTTCCAGTCTCCATGGGTTTGTTAATACCAAAAAATTGTCGCGGAATAAGTTTTAGAGACCACATTTTTGCTCTAGCACCAATATTTGACTGTAGGTGAGTTAATTCTCAATGAATCTTGTGAAAAGATACCTATACGAATTGATTCCCATTTTTTCGTGGTATATACGAATTATTTTCAATTTTTTTCAGGATACGTACGACTTGATTCTATTTTTTTCTAAAAAATTTCTTTCAACCCTGGATTTTTGGTGCAAAATTTTTTCTGAATTTTTTTCAAATTGTAACTCCAATTTTTTTGAATTATTTGCCATTTTGAATTTGTTTTTCAACTATTTTCAACACCGAAATTTTTCTCAACCTGAAATTTTCTCGAATTTTTTCATGTAGGTAGTTTTTTGAATTGTATCTCAAAATTTTTTTCAATTTTGAAATTTTTCTCAAATTTCTGTCTACTAGGTACATATTAATTTATTTGTATTTTTTTTCGAACTGTCAACGTTTTTTCCAATTTTTTCAACTCTAACATTTTTTCCATGGGATTTGAAAACAGCTTTTTAGAATTTAAAGTTGAAAAATCTAATTTCCCAATACATATTTTGACAGATTTGAATCAAAAACTGATTTGGTGGCAGAGATTCACAATTTATGGGTATGCCGGGTCCGAATAATGAACCAGTATCTATACCAAATTTCACAAATTTTAGCTTGGCTTCTCAGTAGGTACGCTTTACATGATGTGAATTATGCTAGACTAATAAAGGTAGTTCATATTTCACTTGACTTTTTAGGGAAGATACAAATCCTAGCTCTAGAAATGTCCTTAAAAAGAGATGGTCAAAAATTTGAAAATTTTTTGTCCTTTTCAATCCTTCCCCCCGCTCCCCCTGTAAAAAGTTTAGTTTTTTTTTAATTGAATTTTTTCCTACAAAATTTTAAAACTTTTTTCCCACGAAAGTTATTGAATTTTTTAAATTTTTTTGTTGCTGGCTACTTGTATTACAATATGTATTACTATTGAAGAGTATAATTTTTTTTCGATTTTTCCTGATTTTTTTGAGGTATTCACATGATTTTTATATGGAGATACCTTGGAAGTGAATTTTAAAAACATTACATATGGGGGGGGGGGAGAGAAGGTTGAGTTGATTTTTACGCTGGACAACTTTTTCTTTTTTTAGAAGCTCTCAAATTACCATGAAACACTTAACCTTAAATTATAAAGTAAAAGGTAATGTCGTTTTAAAAGCACCTAAAAAAGGGGAAAAGACTCGGAGGAGGGGGGGGGTCGTCTATAAGGTTTATCTAAAATGAAAATCAAACCCTCTCCACCCTATCGATCAAAATCTGTGTACTTGATTATTTTTCGTATTCTTTTCCAAATCATTACCTACCAAAAACAGCTTTCTTGGCCAAATAAGAACTAAAATCTTGTAAAACTTCAAAAACATCGAGAATCTTTTTCTACTATTCAATAGCAATAATACGACTAAGTAATCAACAAAAAAACAGAGAAAAGTTTGAAAAATTAGAAAATTTAGAATTTTGACAAAGAGAGCGGATAAATATACTTAACCCAAAAAATTTCAAAATTTCAACCGTATTTTTGAAATAATTTCACTATAATTTTTGGCACAGGCCCATCGAGATTCGAAAAAAGTTGAAAAACGCTGCATCCTAATATATACTTAGGTACTCCAAGTGTCAAGAAAGTACTGGAAATCGAATAAGAATTTTGATTTCCTCTTTCTTTTCGATCTAAATGTTTAGAATTGTGGCCTTTTTTGGCAGGAATGTAGAAAAATTTGCGAACATGATATGACATTCTAATAATTTTTGTTTAGATTCTTCGTAAAATTGCAGACTAAAATCGAAATGAAGAACAGAAAATCAAAATTTCCAATTTTTGGGGGTTTGAGGCCCTTTTTTTGGTATATTTGATAGGTATATAATTCGACTCTCAAACTAATTCTTTGAGAATTAAAAAAATGTTGAAGGAGGACATTTTTTACGCTACATATCTTTGAAGTATTGGAAGATGGGCAAAGTCCAGTTTTCATATCAATTTTTTCGAATTTTTCAGTCAATTTCTTAAAATAGGTACTAAAAAAATTGATTTTTAAAAACTTGACATTCTATATGTGACCCGTGCAGGGAAAGGTACCTAAAGTCGGATTTTTCAAAAATGAGTTTTTTGGCTTAAATGATAGGGGAGACTATGCGGAACATTTTAAGACCTGGATGAGCATCCTAAGTCAATTTTTCGGTGAGATAGAGACATTTGAAAATTAGAAAAAATCATGAATTTCAAAAAAAAAAATCGAAAAAACACGTTTAAAGCTGCGTAGAGGTCTGAACTACCTAGAAAAGCGAAAAAAAAATTTTTTGAAAAAATTGCCTATTTTTCATATTTTTGTCTCTAACTCAAAATTATGTTTTCCGACTTTAGGTACCCTGTCCCTGCACGGGTCACATATTGATACCTAAAGAACTTATAATTTATATTACATACGAGGTACCTAATTAAAATGATTAATAAAATCACCTGAAAAATGAGATTTTTCATACTTACCAATATTTCTAATTGAAATTAATATCACTCATTCTATTTGAGATAATTTCAAAACAAATTTAATTGATTGGCTATTTGTCTATCTATCTATATCTATCTATGTACGTACAGCAATTACTTGAACTCTATTTTTTAACGATTACATTATATTATTGGTGATTTTGAGCATACTGCAGGCTTCTGCACCCTACCTACTCATTATGTAAATTTATATTTCACCGAAAACAAAGTACGCGGAAGTGTCATGTGCCTATACATGAAAAGTGTGGGTTGGGATGCTGATTAAATTTCCCAAGATTGGTTAATAAGGAAGCGTGTTATAAAAGCAAAAGAGTTTAATTAATTGTTTGCATTTTATTATGAAAAAGCATCGCAAAACAAACGTGAAGACATTCGTTGAATATTGATGACTGGAAGAAAATTTTAACGATGGCGCATCGTTTTAAAGAAGTTTAATATAATTCCCTACGGTTACGACGCTTTTAATTTTTTTCCTTTTTTATCGCAATTGTGTGGCGAAATTAGCGGATATCAACCGCATCAATGAAGATCTTTTACCGCAGAATGGAAAAAAAATCTGCGGATGTTACCATATCTATGTTAATTAGTTATAAGTTGCAGAAATGAGGAAAAATTAATACTTAATGCTTTACGAACGGATGTTATTCAGGGTACGTGAACTGTATCGTTTTCGGTTTTCATCGAGCTTTGTTCCTTTTGATTTATAAACTTGATATGTTTCGGTTGAACAAAAAAAAAACCACAAAAAACACGTATAAATTAAGTGGCATTCAAGTCTCTCTCCTGCTGTTACGAGAATATGCGTTGGAAAAAAGCTTTTCAAGGTAATGAGAAGTGAAAATTATCATTTCCGTGTAATGCGTACGTGAAGTGCTGTAAAAATGTTGAACTTTACCCTTTGGATACCTACGTTTATATATTCAGCTAGCATTTATTCGTTTTCTCTGCTATTATTAAGTGGGTGTCAGGGTACAGCTATAAATTGTGACTTTATTCAGAGAAGGACCAATTAGAAAAATTATCAAATGAAATATATAGGTACGAGATACGAATGGATATCATGTCATTTTCCTGTATCTTGCGATTGAGTATGTGAAACAGCAGCATTCCATTTTTTTTCAACTTTCAGTATACGTGATAGTCTTCGTATACTGGTATACGTATCATTTTCCATGATTTTAATCACGTTTCGAAAACTTTCGCTATTCTGTGAAATTGTCTACTTGAACTTGCACCTAGTTCAAAACAATTTTGTTGCCAAAACGTATCCCTTTTTCACTACTAACGTCACATCTAAAATAAATATATTTTTGCCAAAAAATTTCCACTCGAAAATTATCTGGGTGCCTTATATTAGTTCTTATGAAGTAAGTATGTAAGTATTCCAAAATCAAATTAACGAAGTGGAACCAGCGATAAAATGTATAAGACTATAATATTGCGGATTTCCGTTCTACCATCAGCAACATTCGTTCGAGTTATTTTCATTTTTTGAACTTTCTCAGGAGATACGAGCAACATTTAGGACTCATAATTATCTGTAAAGTGGAATGGGTTGTTGAATTAGAGAAAATCGAGAGTTTTGAAATTTTCTAAAATTTTGCATTTCATATAGCTTCGCATATTAATGCATAAAGATGGTTAAAAGGATTGAAATGAGCGTGAAAAAAAAATGAAATAAGGTATCTGGTCTAAAAATTCAAAATTTCAGGAACATCTAATTTTTTCAAGCTGTCAATTAAAAATAAATAGGCATGGATCATTTTATTTTGAGAAAAAACTATCTGATGTAAGTGAGAGGGAAGGGACGAAATGATTATTAGATACTTTCACGCATCGAGAAAAATGCTATTTTTGAGGGTTCACTTTGTATGTGGTGGTGGTGGTGGTGGGGGGGGGGGGGGGGGTGGAGAATAGGGAGATCGCTATTGCATCCATCAATTTTATTTATAGGGTCTATTGTAGACAATTTTATATTTTTTCAGATGTTCTCGAAAATCTTTATTTCGATAAAATTGGCAAGATATTTTTTAGTGTGATCTCACGTTGCCACGAAAAGAATGGATAGGAAGGTGAAGGTCTCCTCTTAAGGAAACTTCAATTAAAAAATTTCTGAAATAATTTTCTCCTCGTTACATAGTGTAAAACACGACAAATTTTTCGCTTAGATTTCTCTCAAAAAATTACGAAGGAGTAATTTTTTTCAAATAAACAATGTAGGTAGGTACCTTATATTTTCATTTTAATTAAAATTCTCATGATTGAAATTTTAAACATGGGCAATCAATTCATTTTTTTCAATAAGTATTGTAAGTTTTCGATTTTATCCAAATCTTGCCAGGAGGTGAATTATATTATAGTTTTCTTTTTAAAAAATTGTAGGTGTATTGAAAAAAATAAAAAAATTTGCAAGGTGACTTTAGAAGAACATGATAAAAATCTAGTGTCGCTATTTAGAACCTTTCAGTTCACAAATATCCAAGATCAAAATTTTGAAACTTTTAAAAAATTAACAAAAGAACAATGAGATCATCTTGTAATTTTACGTTATTTCAAGCAAAATTGAGGACTTGAAAATAAAAATGTCAGGGAGTATTTTATTGTAGGTATATACACCTGGGTAGATCGAAAAAAAATCGTGAATTTTTGAATTTGGACGGAAATTGGCGAGATAGTTTGTTTTGAGTTGGAGATCTGCCAGAAGTTTTTTTTAACTTTCTAGCCCAAAGGGGGTTTGGGCTAAGGGGTCCTCAAAATAGGACCATTTTTGAAAAAACCTTGGTATTTTGGTCACAACTCTGAAAACTTCACTTAAGCGTCCTGTAATGGTACTCGCAAGATACCATTCGAGTTTTTACCCCCCCCCCCCCCCCCATGAACCGGAGTCAGCACGATTTGATACTACTTGAGGCTTTACACGCAAACGAAGCTTCGTATTAAAAAACTGATAAGCTCGTGTGTTTTAGAGTGCAAAATTTAAGATCTACATCAATTATTACCTTTTTTTAAACACCCAATTTGGAAAAATCTCGTTTCACTAGTAAAATTTTCAAAGTGTTTCATTCATCAGTTTTTCGATTTTAAGAAAAATATTTAATTAAAATTCTCAAAAACGTCCCTAATGACAGTTATAGACCGTAAATTTTACGCTCGAAAACATGTACTCATCAATTTTTTTGTACAAGCGAGCCTTCGTTTGAGCCTAAAATCTCAAAAACTGTTTGAAATATCCAAAAAAAACTCCAATCTACAACTTTTCCACTCTCTTGAGCATAGGCGCACCCAGAAATTGTGTAAGGGAGGGGCTCAGATTTTGAAAAAAGGGGGGGGGGTCGAAATTTAATCAAAATTTGAAGTAAGTAATCTATTATTTTAGTGGGGCTGGAGTAGTTCGGGTATTTTCAGTAGAAAAATAATACATACCTACCTACAGATTTGAGTGAAAAAAAAAATGAAAAAATACGAGATTTAATGATTTTTTTTTAGTCAAAATTACTGATTTTTTCTGATAAATGAGACATTGACTGAGAAATTGGAAATTTTTGACCGAAAAATTAGTGAAAAATCACTAATTTTCAATTAAAATTATTTTACCACCTCATTAAAAACGACAGAATTTTTGAAAATTCAACTTATTCAAATGTAAAAAGTGGTATATTTGTTTAAGAAATTGTTACTAAAATACTGCCCGAGCGAAGCGAGGTCGAAAACTTTTTAAAAAGTCATACTCTTTTTTGATTTTTATGATAAAAAAATTTCCTTTTCAAGCTGAGGGGGGGGGGCCTCGAGCTCTCTGAGCCCCCGCCAGTTTTCATCCAAATCTAAAACCCAAGATAAGTTTTTTTTAATGTTCATTTAGAATGAAAATCAAACCTATGTAATGTTTTTAATTAATTACCCACTTAATCAATTACAATATTACATGTAGGTATAATTTTTAATTTTTTTACTTCTAGATGATCTCTCCCTCCTCCCATAATTGGAAAAGTTTATTTTAATTGGAAAATTTGTAATAGAGACGATCCTTTTTTGTCATCGACAACGATTTTCCGGCAGAAAAGCTTCCCTCTCCCCTTCTTTAATTTCATGGTTCATTATACCAAAATTCAGAAATGTTTTTTCCAAAGCCAAGAAAATGAAGGAAATTTTTTGCAAAAGACACCAAATCCAGAAATTTTGTTTTTCAAGTCGAAAAAAATTAAACAAATACAATTTATATTGGAAATTTTTTTATTTTCGTTTTCTGTCCCTCCCCTGAACACTTTTTTTCAATTTCTTAAACGTTTCGAAATTCAGAATGTCGCGTAAAAAATGTATTTTAAAATCAGCAACCCAAATTTTTATCACGTTCTTTTGACATCACTTGGCAACTTTTATTACAATATCTCTCCAATTTTCGATAAAAAACCAAAGACACGCCGCAAAATTTGGCCTATAAAACTCATTCGAGCATAAAATACCTGTTGAAAAAAATATAGGAATTTCAATTTATAGAAAATATTTCGCATTGTTCATATAAAGGTATAAACAGACGCTGAACTGAGTATATTTTATAATATATTTCGTGGTATACTCGAGTCGGTCTAAATGAATTTCATCCAACATTTGTTTTCTTGTCGACAAGCAAACATAGATATAGAGCTGCTATCATCGCGCACGTAAAATATAATCTAATCTTGTGTCAACTTTGTTGCTTGTTTCTCGCGGAAAAACAAAAATACAACGGGGAAAAAAATACGATCGTATGATATGTATTTACATCGCGGGTTCGCGGTTGGTACCTGTACAAAACAAATACTCGGCGTGTTTTATTATGGCACCATAAGGTATATTCGAGTTTTGCTAAATTAATATAACTTATATAAGCCTACACCGTTGTAGGTATTACTCTTATACCTACATATAAACTATTTATTTTATATCTAGCGTTGTTTTGGAAAATTTAACTCTCATCAGCATGTGTTGCCATTTTTTGGGAGCGAGAGTAAAATTATCATTTTCGAATACCGTAACGAATGCAATTTAACGTAAATGAAGGAGAATAATTTAAGCAGCTATAATATTTCTTTCCTCAATCCTGAGTGTCTAACGAGTCGTGTGAATGACGTTTGGGTGAAATGAAAACAATGATGGATGTTTTTTTTCATACGTGGAGCTTTCCGAGCGAGCATCGAAAATTAAATGTTTAATCATTGAAATTCAACGAATTTGAATTTTTCGCTAGGTATTTTCGAATGGACGGAAGTGAAGCGTGATATATGAAAATAGCATCGAAACCTGGATACGTTCAGCTGTATCGAGATATTTGATTATAAAAAAAAGGCAAAAGCCGAGAAAAATAACGTAGGTGTATAAAAACAAAGCTCCCCGCATCGTGCGGAAAGTCATAAAACAACCACCATCGCCACAAAGCCGATCGTAAGATGGTACCATTGGCTGCTCGCAAGAGCGGATTTGACGACTATTGCGATATCGGTGAATTTTTTATTAAACGCTTACGCGTAGAATTTTATACACGTATAAATTCGAAAGCTTGTAACATGACACTAAATTATCAGAATCGCTCGAGTGTAACATTGGATTACATATCCGCGTTGAAGATTTCGTTGCCTTATAGGTACATCGAAGAGGAAAAAAATTAGCGAACCTTTCAATTTTCCCAGCCAATATTTAGGACTCGGGTTTACGAGGTTTTTTTCTCCGCTGGTAGCGAGGATAAACGTATTACATTCGTTTTCATTTCACACCCAACGATCAACAAGTTGATGAGAAATTTTTACCTGGATTGATGCTCTCGAATTTGGAACAAAGAATTGAGCCGAGGTGAAATTTTTATCGAAATGTGGAGAAGTCATTACAGCGCGGCGTTCATGATTTATGATCATTTTGAAACGAAAATATCCTTAAGTAAAACGTAATGGAATTCGTGTCAAGCATAGATAAGTGAAATTCGACGAAAAAATGGATAAAATTTCATTTCGCTGTCGTTATCGACGCGCGCTATTAGTTTAGAACTTCGGTATGTTCAAGTTTTAAGAATTACGATTAGGGGTTCGAGTCTCGTAGTACCCTATATTATTCGCAGTACAAGGTGAATAGCGTGATGTTATGTTAATTGGATGAATGTTGATGCATGACGTATTTCTTTACTCGCTTATATCTGGGGGAATAACAAGATGTTGAATTTTAGTATTTTAAACTCTTTATATTGAAAAATTTTAACAAGCAGAGATCACAAATGTATACCTACCTTTGTTTGTAGTTATGCAATATTAAAAAACATACCTACTTATTTTGAATAAAGGTGAATTATTTTTCAGACTTTTCTTTGTAGTACTAATATAATAAAAATAATATTACCTGCGTTTTACTTGGAAGATCTGTATTTTTGAAAAATCCAATTAGGTAGGTCTAAGTTAATACCAACTGTTTTCATTTCCACAAAATTGAAATAAGATTTCTGCAAAAAAACGAGGGTGGAATCTGCAATTCGCCTTGTGGGCTTGTGAGTTTATTGAAAAATGTTACGAATATAATTCAGTTCTTTTTTACCACATAATTTGCTTGTACAATTATATGATTCTTATTTTAGGGTAATCTTTAAAGAAAATATATTTCCTACCAAGTCCTCTCCCAAAGTTGGAACAAATCTACCTAAAATTGGATTAGAATCCGAATCCATGGAATCATTGATTCTTTTTAGATTTGAATTCGGATTCCATCATTTGGGGAGAAATTGATGAGCAACAAATAAAAAGGTCTGACACACGACTAAACCCATAAAACAACAACAAAAAAACAAATCTACGAATACAAATTTTCTGTTTGGGAGGGCCCTCCGCGTTAAAGGCATACTTTTTTCCTCTTTTTGCCCTAATGAGTCCCCACGAGCTCCCAAACAAAACCCAGGGGAATAAATCCGGACAAATCCTTTGAAACAATTCAAATCCATTTCACGAATTCGTAATGTTTTTTGGATTCGAATCATTGAAATGAATCGAGTTTTGCGTAGTGGACTTGAATCAATTTTTTCGAATCCGAAAATGGATTCAAATCCTTTCTAACCTTGCCCCTTCCAGAAAAAATTATATAAAAACACCTTTATCATTTTCTGAAAAACATTTATAGATCCGGCGTTTCCGAAAATCTAACCAGACATGACCCCCTGCTGTTTATTGACAGGTGAACAATCGGCCCGAAAATAACCGAAAATCTAACCAAGCGGAGTCGAGGTTCATTTTAGTGAACGAAATGTTCCAAAGTTCTACGTTACGTTTCAGACGTTTGGCTCAGTATATTTGTTTTTTTTTGGGGGGGGGGGGGGGGAATTACCAAAAATAAAAAAAATCTATAACCAAACTCCATACCATTTTTTGGGCCAATTTTTCCATTGTCTTGAATTAGAAAATTAACTGTTTAGAGGGAGGTATTCGGATCCGGAGAATTTAATGACGAGGTTAGTTTTTCCACAGTCGGTCATTGATTTTGAAAAAAATGGCTATTTTTGGCTGACTTCTTGACCAATTTCTAGAAAATAGAAAAAAATCATGAAAAGTGCTTTTTTTGACTGAGACTTTGCTGATTGTTATTATGAATCTGATGTTCGTTTTACACGATCGATTGTTCGGAATTGTTGTGTTTTTAAAGCGAAAATGGGCCATATCTTGAGATGGAAAGCCCAACGCGAAAATTGAACCCCAGATTCATAATCAACGACCTCAAATTAGTCTTCAGGGTGTCCACCATATTTCCGAGATGATTTTCCCTGACTTTTCCAGGTTTTCCAGACCTTTTAAATTTTCCTTTTCAACTCAGAAATTTTAAATAGGCACATCTAAATCCTTCAGCTCAAGGAGGAAAACAGATTTCTTACTGATTCCTCTAATTTTCTACTGATACGTACAGAGTGTATAATTGAACCCCAGACGCGAAATCGAAAAAATCCTCTTTTTCCTCCGATTTCCCTTTTACTGATATTGATAACGAGTGATTTTTCAACAAAATAATTTTCAGGAGCTTGCTGTTTTATTGGTGATGAATTACTCGAGTACCTTTATCTAATTCGACGTTTAATTTGGGACCCATTCATCCTATAATTGTTGGTACCTAACTTTACCCTTTTTCGAGAGGAGAGAATTTTTTCGATTTCGCGTCTGGAGTTCAATTATACACCCTGTAGTCACAAACAATGTTCAGAACTGATTCATTTTTTCAGTGACTCGTTCATTTTGCTTCTGTTAGATTTTCGGCCATTTTTTCCCCGTTGGTTAGATTTTTGGTTATTTTTAATACGCTGGTTAGATTTTCGGCTATTTTACATCATTAATCATGAGAACAATAGAACAATAGCTGGTTAGATTTTCGGTTACGCCCAAAATTATGGAATTTGTTTTGAAAACAAATCAGTGAAAAATAAATTATTTCCATTCTGAAAATCATAAATGTTTAAAATTTTAGCTCATACGGATGAATGATTGAAATTTTATATAAAAGAAACCACCAGAAAACAAATGATTCAAATGTTGGTCGACAAGTTCGATTTTTGAAAAATATGATTTACGAGTATCGTACGATGAAGATATTGCGATGAAGTGTCCATCTTTACTGGCGAAAGTGCTTCTGAATTACTTAAAACAATGGAATTTTTCCTTCAGAACTAAAATGTTGAAAAAAATTACGAAATTTTATCTTTTGCATATTTTTTTTTGTAAAAATTTTACATTATATATGTGAGCCTGGATATAGAAACCACCCTTAGATGTCAAAAATTGGTATCCACGGCCCACGTATGAGTATTTTAGTGGGGTGAAAACAAAAAAATACTGTTCCCGAACCCTTCCTCTATTTCTTTTAAAAATTTAAATTAGAAAAATTTTCAATCCTCCGCCATTATTTTTCCAAGAACTTAATCCTGGTTTAAAAATGATCTGGAAAATCCGGAAATATCAGGAAAAACATTTTTGAAAAATTTTGGATAACTATTATAAAAAATAAATATGTATAAAAGCAAAGAAAAAAAACTTCATCAGCAGTAATTTACAGAGGGATTGAAATCCCACAACCCTTGTTTTTTAAACTTTGTTCGCAGATTTTTTTCATACTTTGGTAGGTATTGATCTCCCGAGTCAGGATGTGTTTTTTCTTTGAACTCTGATGCAATACCGATCTAAGATCTTTTGAATATCATTTTCCTCAAATTTCGGCCACTTTCGTTGAAAAATTTACCAAGCTTATGAGAAATGCATATACTTACGTATCCAGAATTTCCTCATAGAGGGGGTGAGACATGAAGCCGATACAGTGGCCATGTAAAAAAAAATCAAAAAACGAGGCTCCAAAAAAGTAACAAGGTGTTTTATATATATTCGGCGATTGTTTAATTCCTTCTTTATCGATTCAGAATAATCTGGAGTTAAAAACCGATAAAACCAATGCCAAAATAAAATATTGGTAAAAACCGGAAAAATCTCGACATCAAAATCGATACGAAAACCAGAAACCAATATTTTTAAGAACCAAAACCACATCAAAACTAGTGTCATTACCTTTTGTAAACCAATACCTACTAATATCCATACCAAAACCAAAATAAATAATTTCAGTATTGATTTTTAACTTCATCAAATGCCTCGAACGTGTTACCCCCAAAACGTAGGAATTTTAATTTATTTGTATTAAAAATGACCAGATTGTATTTTCTGTGTAATTTCGGACTCGAATCAAAATCAAAATTTCCAAATTTTAGAAGTTTTGGTCTTTTCTGAGGTCTTTAAGGGCATGATATGTTGCTAAAATAATTTTTTTTTTTAATTCTTGGCAAAATTACCTATCTAAATTAGTAAAACTTTAGATACTTGGTTGTGACCTCTAACAGGGGAGGTATTCGAACTCGAAGTAAAATTTGGACCTGAAATAAAAATAAATCGAAGTATTTCATTAAAATAACCTCTTATTCAAAATTTCAGATGCTGAAATTCATTTCTCGAATTTTGGCGAATTTTTTAAATTTCAAAATCGCTCTGCAAAATATGAAAATTTGATCTAATCAACGAAAAAAGCAGAAATTTGGTATATACCCTATTTTCGACCTCTCGAATCGATTGGAAATAGTTTCAAGATGTTTCGCAGCCTCCAATTTTTTTTGGAATTTTCAAAAATTTTCTGGAGGCTCTGAAACGTTTCTAAACCACTTCCAATCGATTTAGGAGGTCGAAAATAGAGTATATACCAAATTTTAGCGTTTTTCGTTGATTAGATCAAATTTTAATATTTTGCTGGGCGATTTTGAAAAATCAAAAATTCGCCAAAATTCTTCCTTGTATAAAAAATAAAAATCTACGAAAAAATTTGCCTTTACATTTGAAGTTTCACGATTCTTAAATTTACTTGTAAAATCGGACACAAGGCTATCACAAAGTATATTGAAAATGTCATCTTGATTGAGACAAATCAAATTTTAAAAATGTTATACCCCATTCCATCTGCAATTTCATGATCAGTCAAATTTTTAGACACGAGTTCTGCACGAGTTGCCAATGATATTGATGGAAGGCTCAAGACACTCGTACCAACTCGTATTATTTGTTTAATAAATAAGTTTGGATAAGATGTGAATATGAAATGTTGATAAATCACATATCACGTATCCGGATATCTTAATGGTAAAATGGTGAATTCGTCAAGTAATGGGTTTATTACCTATCCTGCGGCAAAAACATACAAAAATTGGGGGAAAATTCGGCTTGATTATAATATGTATATTTTGTTTGACAAAAAACCCTTTTTCGCTCGACTCTTATTTGAAATAATATGATGGATTAGTAAAAATGGCACTGTTTGGTTAAATGTTGTTCGTATATTAGGCAGGTCTAGGTATATAGCTCTTATACGAGGATGAGTTTTTGTTGCCGCTGTACAAATTATTTATTTTTTCAAGCTCTCCTATTTCTTATTCAAATCAGTGACATTTGAATGATTGATTCGCAAAAGGAAAGCTATTAAAATGGCGAATTTTAAGAGAGGCGTACTTAGGTACCTAATTTCGAGAAAAAAAATTCACATTACCGCATATTGAAATATCTACAATAATGTTGTACTACTTACGTATGTATACGTATCGTTGAAATCTGACTAACGTTTTTGTATATTTTGTTACAGGTATGTATAGGCTGGCACCGTTACCTATTTAGAATGTTATTATATTTGAGGTAAGTTGAAGATTGAAAAGATTTTATGCTTGATGTGCTTTTGGACGACAGGTTTTCGTTTTGACATGGAACCGACGCGATGGCGAATTTGCATCGTCGTGTCTCGTCGGTGTGTATAAAATGGTTGTTTAATAATCAAACACGTATACCTACGTATGGATACATGGCTTGTTGGGGGAATCGATTAATGAAAGCTTTACATACTAGATAGCATAATATTGCAATTTTTTACGCTTGACGTTTAAAGCGTACGCATTATCTTGTTTCTCATTTCGAGAGCAGCATTAAAAATTCACGATATACCTTGAACCGTGCCGGAATAATTTGTAATGTTTTATCGTTTTATAAATAGCCTAGAATTACATTAAAAAATAACCTTTATTTGGGATGCAGGGGAAAAGGAAAACACCCTAGCTGTTGGTAGGTAGTCGCTAGGTACCTACTTATAATCTTGCAGCTTCGAGTCATTTGTCACATTCATATTTGATGTAGGGTACGAAAAATCAACACTTGGTAATAATGTCGAAGGGAAAAATCTTCCAAGTATTGAAAACTTATATAAAAAGTTGACGATACGAGTTCGTAGCGAAAAGTTCATCGAGTGCAAGCAACCTACGTAACTGCTTAAAAATTTAATTTTAGAAAGTAAACGTATCAGAATGAAAGTTGGCGGAAATTTTGTACCGAACCGTGCTACGGTAACTTTTTTTGCCCGTCGTCTTTTGTAGGATGCTGAAAAGTCTTAACCAACAAGTAAAAAATAATTCTCGCTGAAATTATTACGCAAAACTAAACCCTTGAATAGGAAATTTTTTAATTATAATGTGTAATTTACGACACGTGGGATTAATCTCGATAACTTTTTTCATTCGTCTATATTCTCTTTGTGATGAGGGAAAGAGGGAGGAAGGCATGTCTATGGATGAAGAATTTTCAGAAATCCAGTTTATAAAGTTCATTCAACTGGGCGATGAAATTGAAGTCGGTTTCTTTATGAGGGAGGGGAAGATGGAAAATTCTTGAGCAATTTTATCCAATTTTTTCGGCTCAAAATATAAAATGTTACAAATTTTCTAAAAATTGTTTATTATTAGGTATTGCAAATTTTCCAAGAGAATTAAATTTCGTAATTTTATAGAAAGGGACAGATAACTGTCTGTAGGTATGTGAGCAGAATTTTTTACATTTTTTTTCGACTCCAAGTAAGGGATTTTTCAAATTAAAAAAAAAATTGTCATCATTTTTGCAAAAGGTATTTTTGGGTAAGAATAGTGGAATGCCTTTGTTTTCAGATGGGTACCTCTGAAAAAAATTTAGACTGAAAAATTTTCCTCTCATCTCTTTCAATTAAAAGGCTGAAACTAGGTTTCGGAAGAAAAATTCTATTTTAACGAGTATGAAGGGCCAAATTTTACTTCTAACGAAAAATGTTGGGGAAATGTGAGCTAATTCACGTGAACTTTTTCAAAATTCCTCCTCTCATAGACCCTACCAACCAGGACGATTTTCTCGATTTTTTCCATACTGGATTAAAATCAGTAAAAATGCATACAAATTTTTGTTGATTTCTATTGTCTTGGTTTGTCGGGGGAGGGGAGGGCTGAGAAAAGAAAATTTGAAGTCGTGATATTATCAATATTAAAAAAGTTAGGTAGGTACCTATGAACATTTTTTTCTGTAAAACTTCTAAGTTTTTTTTTGAGTTTTTTAAGATGACCTATTCGGCAAAACAATTTGAAAAAAATTCTTCAAAATGCTAACCTACACACATTATTCCATAACAGAAAAATTTTATGTTTTTTTATGGTTTTGGTGAAATCATGATCTGTTTTTTTCTACCAGTTTCTTTCCTTCTAATGAGAAGTAGAATTTTGAAAAAAATGTATGTGAATAGATCGATGTCTCGTCGTAAACATTTCCAGTGGAAATAAAATTTTTCCTTCGATACTTACTCGTCAAAATAGAATTTTCCTCTCGAAAATTTTTTTTTGCCATTGTTGCTCAATGAAGTGGAAGAAAAATATTTTTAGTGTGAATTATTTTTCAAAAATTTGAGAACTAAAGCATTCACTATTCTCACCTTTCAACGCCATTTTCCTACAAAATATTATTTCGTGATTTTTTTGAGAAAGGAGGCTGTCTGTGTAAAATTTTTCCCAATTTTTTCAACTCAAGATGTAAAATGTTCCAAATTTTTTAAAAATTAGTGATAATTTTCGTGACTTTTCTAGCAAAATTAAGTTTTACCATTTTTTGAGGATAGGGTTTCGAATGGTTTTCAGTCGTAGAATTTTTGATGGCAAAATTTCACCATTGGTACCTATGATTTTTAATACCTATGAAAAATTTAAAAAAATAGATATTAATTAGCTACCTTGGATTTTTTTTTCATTCAAGTCTTGTGCATTTTATTTTTATTCCGATTTTAAATTATCAAAAAAAGTTAAAAAGCAAAAACAATTTTTTATATTTTAATCCGAATTGTTGTATTATTTCAACAAAATATCTTATCCTCGTTATTAGAAGAGAAGATAGGCAACGCCAAGTCATTTTTATATTATTTACCTACTTCCCATAAAATTTCAAAAAAATATCATCTAAAATCTAAAAGTTGGAAACCGCAAGAAAAATTGCGAAAAATTTCCCTGCGAGTACAGCTTTTACCTCTACTCCTGCGATTCGGAGGTTAGGGAGACATACATTCATGAATCTATTATATGTTGCATACGTAGTTATTCCCCTGCTACATACCAGTGGTACCCTATGAAACCATTAGTCATAAAAATAGGTCATTTATGGATATAAACCTCGTACGACAATAAACAATCCGTGGAATTTTATTTTCCGAAAATTTTAATAAATCGATAACAGCTGGAAAATCACGTCGTTTCATTTAGTCGAATGTTCGGTGTTGAAAAAAAAACGTTTTAGTATCTAACACTCGTAATTTTCGAAATCAATAGATAGGTATTTTCGCATTCTGACGCACATTGCGAGTTTACTTTTTACAACTTCTCAATAATGGATAATGGAAAAAAACAAGATGGTGTAGAAGAAATTCGACTTGGTTAAACTTACAACCTTGCGTAGGTTTTTTTTCCTTGTGCGATTTTAAAAGAGTTTTTATTCGTCTCATTCGAGTTTACATTGAATGGGGCACACGAACAGAAAATATGATGATTCACCCACATTTAGAGAGAAACAGATAAGAAAAGATGAACCAGACACGTAGCTGCGCTGAAATTCACGTCCCATTGATTGCATCGTTAGAGCGAGAATTTCTCACTTAAAACAGATCCTAAAGTTTGATTTTGAAGAAAAAAAGGGTAAAAAGAAAGAGAAAGCAATCGTACATGTTGTATAGATATTTTATTTGAAAATAACGTGTGCTATGAATCAATAATTCGACCTGGAAATTTAATTTCTGCTGCATACCTGTAGCTTCTAATGGTTCTTATTCGAAATTGTGCAATTTTTCCCAAGAGTAATTTCCGAAGTATGGAAGTTTTCAAAAACATTTCGAACTACAAGTAAAATATGTAGCTAGATAATATTACCAAAATGATAAAATGATATTCAGTAACGTAGCATATGACAAGTATACGAAATAAAATCAGTTCATCTTTCTCTTATATTCAATTTGAAAAAAATAAACATCGTAACGGAAATGCTGAGATTAAAGTATAAATATGTATTACATTTATATGAATACTGAAATACATATCTACTCGTGTCGAGCATTTCGTTGGTATTTTTTCATCGACATGACGCCGGTGCAAGTGCAAGTCGTGTAAGCAGTGTACACAGTGCACGGTTACTATTAAACGTGGTTAAGTTATTTGACGTATTTTTGCAATATATCTAAGCGAAAACATTTCCTGGTATTTGCACTAAACTTCTCTCGTAACCCTATTGTGGAAAAAAACTTGCAATGGTTGTTTGTTATTTTTAGCCTTTTTTTCACACGTTGTTGCTGAAAAAACACTGCTTTTATTATGGTTAGTTATGGTATTTGTGTTTCTTTGTTGATCGAACAGCATGATGGTGGAACGGTATAACTTTATAAAAACTCGCAGTAGATAAATGTTGAAAAAAAAACCGAAAAGTTTCGCCAGCAACATTTGCCATTAATGAAACACTTCGATTGTACATTTTAGGTCTAGGCAATTTAAAAATCAAATATAACGAAGTTAACAAGCACGCGGCATGGTATATCTACTTAAAGTAAAAGTATATCCGCATCATCGTGAACAAAATTTACAAAGTAACCTTTACCAAGTTTGAAAAAATATAAAAGAAATATAAACCTAGCTGGGAACAGAAAACGCTGCAAGTAGGTATAATGTTCTCTCGTTTGATAGAGGTAATGAAAATATTACCGTTGCTGCAGCCAAACAGATGGGACTCTTGTAAATGAACCTGTAGATAATTAATAATCCTTCGCTTCGTCGAACCATAATATTTATAAAACAGTAAATTATCGAAGTAAAACCTAGTAAAACGCAAGAAAAATAATAATAAATTCTAGGCATATAAAATGGAAAAATAATATAACCTAGTTATTTGATGAATGCCTACGATGTTGGTTGGTGCAGTGTTTGTTTCCTACTTGATGTGATTCTGATTTGCTTAAATCATTTTTTGAGCATATTTTAGCATTAAAAAATCTTTAAAGAATCAAGGGAAAGGATAGTCTGTTGATGATAAAACTCCCGCTTTTTAATTATTTTCTGCTCATAAACTTCAAAATTTAAAGAACCGAGTAGGCCTACATTAAAATAAAATACCTACATATTTCTCCCAACAGATATTGATGCAAGGGTGTATTTCAAATCGAATTTTTTTATTTTGGAAGTTTCTCTTTTTATTTCTATTACTCGCGCAATCATACTTATAATTTACGTAAAACTAGCCATTTAAAATGATATTTTAATGAACGTTTGACCCAGCTTCAGATTTTTTTCAATTTTGATGTTGACATCACGAGGAGAAGCTTACATGCGAATAGGTGGGCGGTGCTAGTTTTAAAATTATGAGATCTCAGCTCCCTTTCTCTCATTTTTGCTCTTCTAATCCTAAATTTTTTCAGTTCTGTAGTACACGTATTAAAATTTTAATAGGTACTGAAATAAAAAAATTTTAAATAGGAAAATTTCAAAATTTGGAAGCTCCACTCCTTTCCTGACTAACATTTTGGTACTCTGACATTTTTTTATTAAAACGCAAAAATCCCTCAAAATAGAAGCGTTTATGGAAAAGTGCAGTTGTGCCATTTCTATTAAATTTGAGGATACTCCAAACTCCCTTAAAAGTGACCTTCTGGTCCTATATAGTTATTCAGATTTTTGAGTAACATTTGGAAATTTTACAGTAAGCAGTTCACCAGAATTTTTTTTCTTTCGCACAAAGTAGGTCATCCACACTCGAAGAAAAATTTTGAAACGAAACAAAAAAAAAATCGAAAGTCATAATATTTAAAAATTTTAGGTGCTGAAGTTCATTTCTCGAATTTTGGCGAATTTTTGAAATTTAAAAATCAGGTACCTCATCACCATGAAAAATATGAAAATTTGATCTAAATAATAAACAAAAAAATCTGAAATGTGGAATATAGCATTTGATATATTCTTTATTTTTGATCTCCCAAATCGATTGGAAGCGGTTTCGAGACATTTCGGAGCAGTCCTCTATTCAAGAAACTAAATATACCACGAGATCCAGAATCTCCAATCGCATTCTTTCATGGCTTGGGCGTTCAAAAATAAAGAAATTTCGGGCGTTGAAACGCCCATGTGAGGTGTATAGGAGCAAGAAACTGCGATTTTCGGATATTTTTCACAAATATTGGTAAATAGGGGGGGGGGGGTTAATTTGAAATTTGGGGTACTTCTAGTTATCAGATTTCAAAAGTAATGGCATAATTAATATTCAGGGAGGTTGAAATATATGAAATCGACCCCAAGAACGCCGACTTTGCTCAACCTTACTACATTGGGGGGGGGGCTGGAGCTTCAAAAAACCATCCCCTCGCTCCCCCTATAGTGAATTGAAAGTGAATCCCGTTCTCTAATTTTTTTTTTTGGTCATGTTGTTCATCATACCAACTTTCATACTTTTTTCATCAAAAGCCATTTTTTTGCACTTTGCGACTATACTAATTAGGATGTGAATTATAAATTTGATTTTTTGTACCCCCCTCCCATTTAGTGGATTTTTGATAAACATGATAGCTCTGTCAGATGTAGAATTGGACGAGGAACACTTAGTTCTCACCAATCTTCCCCTAAAATGCGTTTTAAACCCATAATAAGTGTATTTTCAGGCTGAAATTGAAAAAATGTGAAAAGGGGTCAACTTTAAGCACCCCTAACTGAAGTTAGGATCGAGTTATCTCGAAAAGTAAAAAGTCCATTTGATAGGAAATTTGATGTAGATTTTTTTCATACTTGTTATTTTTTGATTTGAGGCTTCCCTGATGCGGTAGAGACGAAAAACCAGGGGAGCGGATATTTTTTTATGTTGTAACTTACACCATTATACATCGTATAAATCAAAATTCAGCTTATTGGGAATTTTTTCTAAGTTCGAGCTAATTTGACTGTACTATACGCTAGAAGTAGAGACCTCCAAAGATGCTAGGTAGAGGTACCTATACCTAATATGTACCTATTAATTTTTTTTTTAATATTGACTCAGATACCTATCATTGAAATTGGAATAAAATCAAAGTATGGTTATATTGGAAGTATCCTTCATTAATGCTTGCATGTAATTAACATGGATTAAATATGAATTAAAAATTTTAATATCTTTAAAATTAAAATTATTATTTTGAAAAATAAAACTACCTAGGTATAATTATGTAGCTAACTTAATAAAAGGTTAGAATTAGAACCTGAAAAAATCACATATGTAGTCATAAGCGCACCCAGAAATTATTTAAGGGAGGGGCTCAGAATTCGGGAAAAATGGGGGGGGGTGAAATTTCAATGAAAAAATTCAGTAACTTGTTATTTCCGTGGCGCTGGCGTAGTCAGGGTATTTTCATTAGGTTGATAATTCATAAACGGATTTGAACTCAGTAAAATTAAAAAATTACGGAATTTCAGTTCTTTTTTGCTGATTTCTTAGTCAAAATTATTGATTTGTTTCTGACAAACTGGGAATTGATTGAGAAATCAGTGATTTTTGACCGAAAGATCAGTAAAAAATCATCAATTTTTAAAATAGAAGAATTCAAAAAATTCACTTTTTTACATTTTTCCAATGAAAAATCTCCTGTCCGAGCTGGGGGGAGGGCTCGAGCCCCCTGAGCCCCCCGGGTGCGCTTATGTATGTAGTAAAACACGATTGATGTACAATCTGCATTGGAAATAAAATATTATGTAAGTAAGAATCATGATTTGCTTCCACAAAGTAGTCACTGTGATTTGGTATTTTTCACTTATTCTTCATCGGTAGTTGTGAAACTATAGAACCCTGGATGCGACAATTTTTTTCTAGCAAAGCTGAGAACTAATGTTAAAAAAGATACCTACTTAAGAGCTATAAAAATGAGCAGATTATCAGTAAAAATTTCATTATCTAGTATAAAATTTACAAATTTCTTTTTCATTAGGTATTGTGAATTACCTAAGTTACTTACATTGAAATTTATAGCATTTATGCATCCATGTTATAATCATACCGCCGCTCCCATATCTGACCCTCCTATATCAGAAACTCCTCCAAAATCACTACTCGCAAAAT
This sequence comes from Pseudococcus viburni, assembly GCA_033439095.1. NCBI lineage: Eukaryota > Metazoa > Arthropoda > Insecta > Hemiptera > Pseudococcidae > Pseudococcus > Pseudococcus viburni. The sequence goes on along the minus strand of JAVBJF010000485.1, from coordinate 172,592 downwards.
ATGCGCCACCATCATCATTATTGTTACCACCAGAATTTATCGCACCCGCAGATACCATGGCTTCTGCAGTTGTAGCATCAACACTCTCTAGAGCTGCAACAAAAGCTAATCCCGCTCCAAAATTCGAAATATCTATTTCTCTGGGTGAGGATTTTGTATTTTTTGCATCACGACCTTCTTGTCCTTCTACAACATTTGTTATTTCTTCAGATTCTTGTTCTACCGGAACAGTATATTTGAGTTCCAATTTTCCTTTGATATCTAATTTCGGCAGGGGTAATGAGTCTAGTACTTCATTATCCACTGAACATTTATATGTACAGCCACCATTATCATAGTCTTCTAGCACAATGCGGTCTTGATCACATATATATTTTGTTTTTGGAGTACCACATGTCCTTTTTGTAATTTGAGTTACCAACATGGTAGCTTTTTTTTCTTCGTCAATTATTACTTTCCAAACAGAAATTATTGGTACCTCTATTACTTTGCAACCTCCCCAACAATTAGTACCTTGCTCATATATTGTTCTTTGATGTGGACCCGAATAAAAAGTGAATTTTTTGTTTTTCTAAAAACATCAAATTATAAGATTTCAATCATGGTACATAATTTAATTTAAATTTTTTATATGTGTACTGATGGTCAAATTTACTTGTTTGCTAACTAATCGAACAATGTAATCAAATTTCAGCATTCCCTTAAATAAGTTGTACCTGTAAGAATTTCGACCACCGCCAGAAATGTAATTGAAAGGAAATAAAGTTGTATTTTCCCAAAGTGCAGTAGGCATATCATATGTTGGAACAAATTGGTATATGTGTCTTCGCTGTGCAAGGCATTCAAAATATTATAGTATGTGAGTTATTAGACAAAATTTAATGGGTAAAAAATATCGGTAAAAATCTCACCCTCCTCTCCGATTCTTCATTTATCCCTTCTCACTAAGCCTTAAAATCTGATAATGTCCTAAAAACTTTAAAAATTGTAAGCAATTTTTTTTCAAAAATTGTTTCTAGAAGGATGTCTTTTGCAAAAAATACCATTTGACACCTATTTTTCCTATTCGCCCTATTTTTCAGGTGTCCTTGAAAAAGTAGTAAATTTTTGAACAACTTTTTCCTGAAATGATGTACCTAAGCGTGAATATTTAAACCCATAAAAATTTTCAGCTCTGATTTTCCATACTTTTTCCAATTTTTGAAAAAAAAAAACTAGGGACGATGATACAAAATGGCCACCAATGGTTTTCACGAATTAAAATATTCGTACTAACATAATTTTAGGAGAGTTTTTTCGTTACTCAAAGGCAAAAACGCACGCCAACTCCCCTTCTCTTTGATAGCTCGAATGTTTAAAAACGCCTTTCTTCCTCGATAATAAAAAATAAATCATTACTCAATCAGCAAAAAAAGTGATGTTTGACTCGTTTGATTTATTTCACTTATATCGTTGCATCGCTTTGATAACGAGTATGAACCTTGAATTCGTCGAAAATCACTTTTACCTCGTCCGTTTAATATCTAAAGTAAGTACTAAGTACTTAATTTTTTTTTTAATTTTTTACTAAAAATTAAAAAAAAAAACCGAAAAAGTTATATTTGTCAAGGAAATGGTACGAAGATAAAAATATTAGAGCCAATAGTAGTTTTAGGTAGGTAAAAACATTTTCTTAAAACCACTCTCTCAATTATAAATCAGTGAAAATTAATAAAATAATCGAAAATCACTGAGAAGCAGTCAGAATTGCAGCACAGGAGAAAATCAGTGAATTTTTTTGTACTGAAAACAAATCAGTGAGAAAAATCAGTAAAAATTGAAATTTGCTGAAAAATCAATGAAAATCGTTGAAAAATCAGCGAAAATTCGCTGAAAATCAGTCGATTTTTCCTGTGCTGCAATGCTGACTATTTATCAGTGTCTTTTCACTGATTCAGAATGAGAGAACATTTTTGAAGAAGAGAATCAATTTTTTTTACAATTTTTCAATTTTTTTTAAAGGTAATCAGATTTTAAGATTTTGTAGGGTTGGGATAATTATGAAATCAAGAGAGGTAAAATTGAAGTCAATGAGTGTAGTTTTTACCACGTCTGTTGTTTTGAAGTTCAGACACAACTTCTTAGCTAAAAGCGTTCGCACGCATTACACTTACCTCATAAAAATGTTGCACTTTTTGCAATGATGGATCTAACTGAGATTGGAAGGACCCGGACTGCCATGGCTTGGGTTCATAATATTGATTTACTTTTAAAATCATTAAACTTGGTGAATCAATGCGATGCTTTGTGTAGATCACTTCTTTCATGCTTTTATCTTTGGGATAACATATTTCGTAAATGGCCATGAACTGGATATTCTGTGTTAAAATAATAAATAAATTCATTTCGTATTCACAATAAGTAAATTTTGAAAGCTGATGATTATGAATTACTTTTTCATCTTCATTTGATAATGATACCTGAAAAATAAAAAATACCATGTATGAAAATTTTTTCATGGAAATAAAAAGGACTTGTCGATGGGATACGTGACATTATAAGTATAGGTAGTATAGGTACATATGTATATTAGGGTGGATCGAAAAAAAAAACTTATATCTTGGATTTTGACCAAATTTGGTGAGGTGGTTTATTTTGAGTGGGAGACTTCACAAAAATTTTTTGAGCCCCCGAGGGGCAAGGGGAGGGGAGCAGGGGGTGCTCAAAGTGCACCTCCTTTTAAAAAAACGCTGTTTTTTGCGATTTTTAGCAAATCAAAATTGTGTGAGAAGCCTTCGTAAGACTTAAAAGATGCGATTTGAGTTTCTACATCTCCCTAAATCATCGCCATCTTTCTCCGATCAAAACTCTGACTGCTACCAGGGGGTTGAAAAGTTGCAGATTGCAATATTTCAATAATATGAAATTATCACTTAGCTGGAATAATTTTTTTTTTCATCGAAGAAGTGAACAAAATTTTTTTTTAATCACTGAAAGTGAATTTTGAAAAAAAAATGGAAAATTATGTACACCAGTGCAGCCAACAGCAAATCATAAAATTCCAAAATACGTACCTAATTTAAATCGACTTTGAATTGATTATTTTTTTGCCGGAAAATATTATGTATTTTTTTTTCAATCACTGAAAGTATATTTCGAATTTTTTTTTCAAAAATTTTGTATGTCAGTGCAGCCAGTTACAAATCGTGACATGCTACACTATGGAGTAAACGTTGACCTCGAATTAATTTTTTTATCGTTTGAAAAATACACAATAATTTTGGTTTCAATCATCAAAAATAATAAATTTAAAATTTTTCTTTGAAAATTTTGTACGTCAGTGCAGCCAGTTACTAATCGCGATATTCTGATATTATGAACTTGAATCCATTATTTTTTCGTCAAGTGATCGAATCAATTTTTTCTCCTAATCAATAGAAGTTCGTTTCGAATTTGAAGACATCGGAACATCACAATTAGCAACTGGCTGCACTGCACTGACGTACAAAATTTTCAAAGAAAAATTTTAAATTTATTATTTTTGATGATTGAAACCAAAATTATTGTGTATTTTTCAAACGATAAAAAAATTAATTCGAGGTCAACGTTTACTCCATAGTGTAGCATGCCACGATTTGTAACAGGCTGCACTGACATACAAAATTTTCGAAAAAAATTTCGAAATATACTTTCAGTGATTGAAAAAAAAAATACATAATATTTTCCGGCAAAAAATATAATCAATTCAAAGTCGATTTAAATTAGGTACTTACGTATTTTGTAATTTTATGATTTGTTGTTGGCTGCACTGGTGTACATAATTTTCCATTTTTTTTTTCAAAATTCACTTTCAGTGATTGAAAAAAATTTTTGTTCACTTACTCGATGAAAAAAAAAATCATTCCAGCTAAGTGATAATTTCATATTATTGAAATATTGCAATCTGCAACTTTTCAACCCCCTGGTAGCAGTCAGAGTTTTGATCGGAGAAGGATGGCGATGGTTTAGGAAGATGTAGAAACTCAAATCGCATCTTTTAAGTATTACGAAGGCTTCTCACACAATTTTAATTTGCTAAAAAACACAAAAAACAGCGTTTTTTTAAAAAGGAGGTATCTGTGTACAGTCATCTAAATAGGTCCCACTTGTGCGGGATTGAGTTATGACCAGTGGGCAATACTAGACAAAATTTTTGATCGATTAAGACCAACCCGACCCTCCTAGGTGCAAAACTCGCGGAACATACGCATTTGAAGTTGAACTTTCAAAAAACATAGTTTCGAGAAAAACGGGTGTAAAGTTTTGGTTACAAAATTTTTCATTTAAAACGTGCATATCTCCGAGAGATTGATACTTTGGGGGCTGGGAGAGGTCTCATTCGATCAGAAATTTTGTGTTCTACGTCCAGAGGTCATACCCGACACCGCAGAAGCAGAACCTTTCGAAACAGTATAATCATTTAATTCAAAGCAGTATTTCTGATTTTTTTTGAAAAAAATCATGTTTTTTATTCGAATCAAAAATGCGCATAGCTTCGACATTTTGGCACTTTGGAGGCTCGGGGAGGTCTCATTCGATCAGAAATTTTGTGTACTACGTCCAGAGGAAGGTTCAATCTACCAGAAACGATCATAATCCGAAAAACTATATTTTCGACCCTACTTCACAAAAATCACTATTACTCGAAAACTAAGTCCGCATACCTGGGACCTTTTTAGATGACTGTACACTCATTTCTATACTTAGTACTTATTTACCGGGTATCCAACTTCATAAATGTATCCTTGCGATTTTCCACATTCCTCGTTAGTTTTTCGAACTGAAGGTTGTGGATCTTTATCGCATTCCATTTTCCAACCTCTATACTCTTCTAAGAAAAATAAAGAACCTTCTTTTGCAGTGTTAGGAGTTTTTCTCCATTTTTCTTCTACCTTCTTTTGCTGTTTTGTGTGCCTCGCACATGCAGTTTTGAATTCTTGTACATGCCCTTGCTCATCTTTATCATCATACGAATACCCAGCCACAATCTTAAGGTTGTTAACTCTATGAGGTATCGCAAGCTGCAATTCTAGTGTATTTTTTTTCTGTATCAAAGCTAACGGTGCATTGCTTATGTATCTGTAGACTTCTTCTTCTCCTAGAATAAGATATCAATTTGATTGAAGATTGGATTAGTATTTAGTAAGGACTATTTTAACGTAAGTTCTAGGCTTGAAATAGTTGGAAAAAAGTTATGGTTACCTAGGTACCTCCTAAGATTTTTTGGACGAGCAATAAAACTGATATGCCGAACAAAGCCCATACAAAATTCATAGTTAAATTAGAGCACGACTTCAATAGATAGTCATCAAAATATGAACTGAATATTCTATGCGGTATTTTTTTTTATTAAGTACTTGTGATTTAAGAATTTTGTGTGTTCAAAATGAAGTCATTTCTGGTAAACTTGATTTGAATGCTGTTTTCTCAAGTAGATCATTGTGTCAGGATAAACATCTACGCGATATGGCAGGTGTTGAAAATCATTTGGATTACGCAACACGAGTTACAATCGATGAAAAATAATGAAACGATTTTATTTTTCAAGTATTCGATCGAATGGCAGAATTGTTCATATTTTTCTTACAAATCTCGTACATAACTACGTAGTACGTCTACGTACGTACGTACTTCTAACTATGTAGACCTACATAGATACGTGCTCGATCGGTTCTGAGAATTTCTAGATTTCTACATTTTTAAAACCTGAATTTATGAAAAAGTTCATCACATTCCATAAATTTTGAACCCAACTTCCAAAAAGAACATTTTTAGAAAAATTATTACGCACGTAGCCAAATTTTAAAAAAAATTGCGTCTTCAGATGACCCAAATGAGTCTGAAATTGAATTAAAATAGTCAGTTTATTCATTTTCGCAATTGAGTTTCTAAGGTCAGCCACATTTTTAGGAATTCTCATAACCTACGTTCAATCCGACGTTTAAAAACTGAGGCGATTTGGGTGCCTTTGAATGTTATTTTTTCTAGCTAAAAGTACTTGTTCTGAGATGCTTGTGTATCAACCTCAACATTTGAGTAATTCGAATATTCACGCTATAGGGCTATTGAAACTACGTCATCCAAGGTCATATTTTATCAAAAAGTGCGGAACTGGTGGGAAAAAAATATTCATTTTGTACGTATTTATACTGAATTTTCATAAATTTATAAACTTTACCTATTGTTAAAAAAAATGAAGTTATGTGACAATTTTGAAAATAAGTAAATTTGTTGCTATAATAAAAATGCTTTGAAAAAGTTGAACTGGTGGGAAAATTCCAAAATGACGTCAGTTTCAACAGCCCTATACCTGATATTCAAATTTTTGTTTTGTCTTGTACCTGTGTGTTATTTATTATTATTATTGACAGTTTTGCATGATGGATGTATGTGTGTACCTACCTAGACGATGTCTCATGGTACAACATATTACATACGTCTGTTGTTCAGCAGGTTACGTACCTAGTACCTATACCTTACAGCTGATTGAAAATCATATCGAAATATTTCATAGGTCTCGATAAATTTTTGCAACATTTTTCTTTTTAGATGGATTTTGTGAATTTTATTTTTCATTTTCCTATCTCTTTCAACTTGAAGCAGAAATTTCTCAAAAACAGTCTACCTATGACCTATATTAAAAAAGTTCTCCCTAAAAGTTAAGGCAAATACAAAAATTGTAAAGAGCATAAAAAAATCTATTTTTTGAAGCATTCACCGCCATTGTCAATACATTTATGCCATTGTGTCGGGAGTTTGTAAATTGATTTCTGCCATACTCTGGGTTCAAGATGATTCAGCCAATGCAACACCCCTCCACTGCACCTCTTTGTTTGATTTGAACAACACACCATATACCTGAAAGGGTTGTTTTTAGGAGACTGAAAATTCTGAAATCAGATGGGACAAAATCTGGGCTGTATGGATGTTGAGCGAGTATTTAACCAATTCATGAACTGGGCATTCCTTCGGAGATGTTGGCTGGAGCATTGTTGTGGTGGAACAGCACTCTTTCGGAGAGCAAATGAGAACATTTCTGCTTTATGGGCTTATGAAGTGTCATCAGTGTGTCCACATAATGAACTGCATTAATCGAAACTCCACATTCAGCGAATTCAATGAAAATTGGTCTGTGATAGTCAAAAAACAAGGTTAACATGACCTTCCCAGCTGAGATTTGGTGCCTCACTTTAAAACAATGTGCACCCACGATCGAACTGTTTGAACACTAGGGGGGTTTTTCACCAAAATACATGTGCAATTGTGCATATGTCTGTGGATATCCTTTGGCTCGATTTTTTCAAAATTTAAAATTTTTTAATGGCCTTTTACTGGCCCTGAATGTTGGGCACACTATTTATTGCAGTAGCGATCTTTCTGTGAACACAAGCTTTGTTCTTTTCCCTACTGAGAGTGACTCTGTTTATTCTGGTATTTTACTCTTTCAACACTGCCTAATCGAGGTGGTGTAAAAAGACCAGGTTTGTTATTGTTACTCTATGAAAACAAAAATAACATTTTTTTTCTCAACTCAAAGTATAATGTTGAAAAAACGAGAATTAAAACGAGAAAAATTACTCGGAGTTGCGACTTGCGAATAGAACAAAGCTACAGAACCAGTTATATTAATCCGATTGTAAAAAAAATTGGTAGAAGGGTGTGAAACAATGTTGTCAGTATTTTCATCGAAGGAGAAGTCTCTACCGCTTTTTGTTTCTGAGTTATGAGCACACGAAAGTTACCTATATACTGACTACCTATTTTTGTATAAAACACCTTTCCCCTGCCATCCATGAAAAAATAAAAATGATAGTTGTCACAATTATGAGGGAAGGGTACTGTAGTTCCTTCTTCGGTGAAGAATATTTTGATTTGTAAATTGTAAGAGAAACAATTGAACAAATGAACAATATATTAAAAAGAATTAGAATAATTTTTTGACAATTCATAAGAACCATGGTTTAAAAAGATATACCTAGGTACTTTAAAGTTATACTAATTAGCAGATTATGAGTATGAATTTCATTACTAGGGCTGAGATTTTTATGATATTGCATATTTGACAGTGTGATAGTAGATACCGCATATCATGGTTTCTTTTGCGATTCATGCATTTCTACGCCAAATTATGCAAAGTGATATTGCATATTTTTGCTTATTTTGGCGTAATTGCCTGAAAATGCTTATTTTAGCCAAAAAAAATTCCCATAAACCGCTTATTTAACGCTTATTTCCAAAGTTTTCAGGAATGACATTGTTTTAATTTTCGCATGAAGGCTTAAAAATTTTCCTTTGCTAATATGTATTTCAATTTACCTGGAACCATATCTTTTCTCGATTTCTCTGGGGAGGGGGACATTGAAAATATATTTTGAAATTTTTGAAGGAAAATGAGAGACTCGATAATTGTTGCTTTTTAGTGTTTTTTCTTCCCATCAATGGCTATTTTCCCCCCTCCTCTTCCTCCTCGTCCCTTGTCCCTCCTTCTCTTTCACCCAGTTTATCTGATCCTCCCAATCCACCATCTCACTACCTACCACCTACCACTACTTGAAAAATCTGAACTTCCAACACGAAATAATTGTTATTTTACCATAATCGTAATGACGTAATGTGTTACGAGTAGTCTAAGTATGTGTTATGAAGGAATAAAAATTAGGTACTGTGAATCTGCACATAAAAACGTTTCATCGACGTGCAACACTGACGAAGCTAGCGCGCGACCTTCCGAATCCGTTTTCAGAATTGTTAGTTCATTAAACACCACCGAAGCGCTATATACTTTTTTCCGGCGAAAACAAAAATTTCACCGTACGTAATACTGAAAATTCGGAATTTTAAAATTTATTAATTTTTCCTTTCATAAAATTTCCTTTAAAATTTGTCAAAAACATTCTCAAGTTGCAAAAAAAATCCAAAAAATTGCTCTCTCGTTCTTTCAACACTACTCAAAGCGTTCGAGATGGGCGTTGACATTCGGTAGGTTTTTGTTTGTGGATGTCAGTGATAAGGAAAAACATAATAGAGTGAAAATTTGTTAATTTATTTAATTTTCGGTGCGTTTATTTCGTTAAAATTATGTTGGAAGTTTTTCATTTACTCATTCCGCTTTAAACTTGGTTCGAATTGGTAATATAATTACATAATCACGTGAAAGATGAATGTGTGAAAAATGTTGATGTGGATTATCGACGCAATTAACTCGGAAGTACTTTCAAAGAAGAACTGTTTGCATTCCAAGTTATTACAAGATGTCGTGATACAGATTGTGATATGGTTTAATCTTAATTCTGGGTAGGTTTCTTTCTATTTAATCTATCTTTAGTGTAAAATAGTTTTACGAAAAATACTTTCTGCGTTACTACTGTAACTTGTATCGATCGACTGCGACTGAGCATATAGCGTTCGTTCGTATCAACCAATAATGCATCCGGGTCGTTCCCTTTCGAAAAAATTACATTCGTATTTGAATATTAGTGAATAGGATTGAATTTTTACACAGTATTCTTGCAGAAATATTCTCTCTAATTATTTTCTCGTATAGGTAATTATCAGCACAGGCATAGCATGTCATGGATTGAAAAACAACGGCTATAATTTTTGAACAACATTTCAATTTTTATGGTCTTGAATTCTTTAAAAACACTAACTGAATACTTACAAGAAATTCTATTCGATTATTTCGTTAGAATCTTAAATTCTCGTGAATTATCATACAATTTGAAGAAATTAAGCATATCCAGCAATGTAGGTATTTTTTTAGTCATCGAATATTATACCTACGTTAAAAAAACTTAGTTCCTAGTTTTTAAATTTGTCTATTACAGCTGATACATGGTACTTGATTGTCAGAAATATGTGTACAAATTACACTACTACTCGACCTTAATTATTATTGTTTGATCAATTTAAACTGGGGAATAGGAGCAGAGAAAGAATATGGGTATAAAATGACTATGAAATATTTTACACATCACCGGCTTCATAATTATTTTCAGTTCCGGTTGTTATTTGATGTCGTTGTTTAATGTTCATGATCCTTAGCTTAGTAATGATTAATTTTTCGTATCAAACTAATAACAAATCGAAGCATTTAATTTATGAAAGAAATTGATCTAGTTTGATTTTTATAGAGGCTGAAGGTTCAACGTTTTGAAATTCTCGATAAAATTAGTGTGTAAGTTTGTATTAATTTGTAATTTTTTTTTATATAAAGGTTGATTCGCATATTAATTTTTTTCGAAAAAATTATTTGAAGTGGAATTTATCAAAATATGATCCGAGTGCATTTTCAATTTCATATTAAATCAAATACATTTGATTAACTTCGAGTTTGACACCCCCCACCCCTCCATACCCATCTACTTCCCTTGACTTTCAAATTATGTAACTATAAAGTAGATTCTGTAATTTGGAAACAACTAGTGTCTAAATTTTTCCATAAAAATATCAGTTTTTTTTTAAATTTATGTTATACAGGGTGTCCCTTTTTCAAGTTACCTTTATATAATCGATAAGCTGTTGATTGATTTTGTGACTGATGGCGAGGTGGCAATTTTCTAAAAAGAGATTATCGTGCCAAATCCAAAAAAAATTTGCCACTAATTTAAATTTAAAAATCTAAAAATAACTTCAAAATCGTATCGTAATACTTAATTCTAAAAAATATATTATTTTATTTTTCACTTTTTAAAAGTTTGATTTCTCTAAATCCTTTGTGATTTTTTGCATTTGAATACTTATACATACTTAATACTTAACATAGGTAGGCACCTAAAAAAGGTGTACAAAAGTCTTCTTTTTAGGTGATGTCTTTTCAAATTTTTTTTGATTGAGTCGTGTTTTCAACTACGTATTCTGACTAAGAGGTTCTGTCTTTTTGACCTCCTCTTCCTTATTACTGCAACTGATCATTTCTTTAATTTTTTTGAACTCTTTCAACCTTCGTATTTGACCTCGCTGAGCTCGCCTTTATTTGTATTTCTTATTTACGTATTTTTGAAACAGATAGCGAAACTGAGTAGGTAAATAATTATGGTAAATACATTTTCTAAGCGAATGAAAAAAATCGCCTATTTCTAGAAAAAGTTCTGAAAATTACGTGTTTTGTTTTATTTTTTGAAAAAAATCCAATGGCACCTGAAACTAAAATGAATCTTTTTTGTAAACTTGCTTCGTAGCAAATTCCTCTCCTATAACGTTAGTGATTTGATTTAGAGAAGAGGGGGCCTAAAAAAGTTTTGCTTTCTGATATTTATATTTTGTCAGAAACCTTGATAAAAGAGTCTGAAATTTTTTTAAAAATTTATTTGAAAACCTTAAAAGATCAATAGTAAGGAAAAAAGTCTTGAAAAAAGGACATCTTGAATGCAATTTTCGTAGGCAAACAAAAAATTGTACGTCAACTTATATTATATTTCTAAAATTGAAAAAGCTGTCTTTTCGAGGAAAAACAATAAATGAAATAGAAATAGACTGACAAGAGAGGTATCCCAACTAAAAGTAAAATTTTGAGCCCAAACAAAAAAAATCAAAAGTACATCATAACAGGACCCCGTATCCAAAATTTCAAGTTTTGAAGTTCATTTCTCGATTTTTGGCGAATTTTTGAAATTTCAAAATTACCTCCGCCCTGCGAAATATAAAAATTTGATCTAATTAACAAAAAAAAAACGGAAATTTGGTATATACCCTATTTTTGACCTCCCGAATCGATTGGGTGCGATTTTGAAACGTTTCGGAGCCACCAGAAAATTTTGGAATTTTCCAGCGCTGGAAAAAAGCCTATAAAAATGGTTCATATGCACTTCAGCACCTATAATCGTGGATTATCCATATTGGTGACCTATTTGATCGATTAAAACACAATTTTTCAAAATTCGTAACTTTGAGTTCAAATTCGCATTTTTGGGCAAGAAATTTTCCTGAAAAAAATTTAAATAGTACGCTATCAAACCTCTATTCAACCACATTACTAAACTTCAGATCCTTAAAATAATTGCAGTTGAAAATATTCATGATATGATTATTTCTTTTTTTATGTGGTGGAAAATTCCAAAATTTTCTGGCGACTCTAAACCGCTTCCCATCGATTCGGGAGGTCGAAAATAGAGTATATACCAAATTTCCTAAAATTTCGGATACGGAATCCTGTTATGATGTACTTTCGATTTTTTTTTGTTTATGCTCAAAATTTTACTTTGAGTTGGGATACCTCCCTTGTATGGAAATTTTGAAAATTCTATTGCTACGAATAAGCAGAGTTGCAAAATAATTTATAAAAAATATCTTGAACTGCACTATTTACGTATTTAACAGATGTTTTGAAGAAACCCCAATACAAAAAATGAATATTCCAGTATGGTTAAAATTTTTGATAATTATTTCAAATTGTGTTTAACTGAGAAAACCTAACAAAGTCAAAAACATAAAATTGTTTTTTTTTAGTGTATAAAAAATTGAAAAAAAAGGTTATTTTTAAACAAACTTTGCTTATGTTGGATTGCTTTAAAATGCTTCTTGGTGTCCAAAAGATAGTTTATTTGCAAATCAAAAAACAGTTTTTTTCTTGGCTTATGGTAAGGTTACTCAGCTTGCTTCTTAATATTCTCCCACATATTTGAAGTATTTTTAGTTATTAAATAAAAAATACTATAGGTACCTATTTATTATTCGAATAATGATTTATTTTCTGAAAATAAAAATATTCAAATCGTGAATAAATGTATTTTCAGATTTTCAGTACTTATGATGGCATTTTTTTTAATACAAAAATTATAAAACGGATTATCAGTTCAATTTGATTAAATTTATTGAAGGTTGAAAAAGCCAAAACAGATAAAAATTTTCAAAGTAGATTAAAAAGTGTAGTAAAAAGCACGACAGTTTCGTCCAAAAATTCGCAAAAAGTCGAGGAATAATTGGAACAAAAAAAAGGAAAGAGGTAGAAAAGTCATGTAAATTTGAGTAAAAAAAAGAAAGTAAAAAATCTTACATTGATTCTCAAATCGCCACAGAACAGGGTGTCTACTGGTCATAAAGTCATAATAGTTATGATCAAAGAATTTTCAATAAATTTTTCTTTTATCCGAGTATAAAAATCATGAAAAAGTTCTGAAAATTCGAAAGGCTAATTCAGAAGACACCCTATACAGAAGAAGATTAGAAAAATTTACTCTTTTGCTTCGCCCAAACCCGTATGCACTATGTACTGGTAAATAGAATTTCCCCAAAAATATTAAGAAATGGATTATTCTGTTTCTAAGAACCATATTTTTTCAATTTTTGATGAGAAATTTTACTCTCCTCCCACCTCTATACATTTTACCTGGCATCAACCCTAGGTCAAGACACCGGGTCTAAAAATCTTATCATTTATTTCCATTTTTGTTCAACAAACATTTTACAAATCACCACCCTCCTCCCCCTTCCCATGAAATGAAAAAAATAGTAATGAACAAACAGGCTCAGCTCAAAAACGAATCGGTGTTGAAAATTGCATACGATTCATATGAATTTATTTTAATTGTGAATTTAAGCTACTTAATCATACCTATACAAAAGTTTCATTTGTTTCAAACTGTCGCTGTTCTCGTTCAGTTTTATAGTATGCAATAATACCTGCTCATTAAATTTTTCTACCTCCTGGCGCTGACGCGCTGACTCGCTGAACCAAACTGGGACATTCTGTATGGTCCACTGACGAATCTAATTTCAAGCTCATACGAAAAATTTTCCCAATTAAAATAATTTTTACCCAAAACCCTATTAAATTTCACAAAAAAATTTCGCTTCGAAGAATTTCGGGACAAAAATTATTCAAGCCCACTGAAATGAACATCGCATCTTTTTGAAAGTTAAGAGTATCAAATTCTGCGCCGGCACTAGCGAACACGTAATTTAGTTTTATTGTCGGAAGGAAAGCATAATAGGGGGGAAATTAACATGATTATTCTGTAAATATCGCGTTATGTAGTCGAGTGCGGACTAAAATATCTAATCAACTTCAGTGATTCGTAAATTAGCTACGAATTTTCGTACATGTAATTTTTTCAAGTACCAAGGTATTAAGCTGACTGTATTTGTTTCTCACTTTAAAATTTTTGAAATCATTGGCTGAGAAAAAGCTACTGAGAAATTTTCGATCGATGACTATTGTAGGATTTTTGGGGAAAAAATTATATCATTGAAATTATCGCGATGATACGTATGTTGAATTATATCGAAACTTGTACACGTATGTAGATATACGTCGAGTGATAAAGTATAGAAAAACTTACTCAGGTACTCAAACGTATATTCACGAAATAACTCACAAAAAGAATAACACTAAACTACACTATGGTTCAACTGTTCAAAAGGTGACGTGTGTCTCTCGACTACACATAACGTACTGTACAACTACTTTACAATGACTAACTGAGGAACTAACTATTCACCGATGACTTAACTCTAAACATGACTCATCTTATAACGATAACGTAACATAACGACAATAATACAAAATACTAAAGGAACACAAACGAATACTTCAACACTCCCTCTGAATTTTGAGTGGAGACACTTAACGATAAATTCACAATAACAAATAACAAAACAGGAAAAATGAAAAGTGGTTCGAAACCAAAATGAACACTTACAAATTATTACTTTTTCGAATCGTCATCGGCGCTGTCTTCTAATACTCGTAACAGTTCTTCCTCTCTTGCTTCGGTCATCGGCACGTCTTCTATAATGTCTTCGGCATGATTACCTTCGGGTCTCTCTTGCGACAAATCCATAGCCTCGTCATAATTCAGCTCGTTTGTTTCGGCTTCCATCTTTTCTACGAGATTACGAACAACATCGGAAGTCCTTGCTTCATCCTGCGAGATTTTCTTCGGGTCGATCGTTAAATTAACATCGGCGTGTTGATGTTCCTCGGCTTCCGTCATCTCCTCGAATCCATCGTCATCAAACAACGCTTTTACTCGTTCTTCAATCCTTCGATCAATTTGCCGTCTTTCCGTACTCCTCCGTCGAGCCGCTTTTCGTTTTTCCTTAAGTTGGTCTTCTGGAGTTTTCGTTTCAAACAGTAATTTCTTGTAAATTCTATGAATTTCTGTTGGCAGGTCAACGTTTAAGACTTCGGCGGCGTGACGTAAATCGGCGATAGCATCCAGAGTAACGTTTAAATCTCTTGGACCTAAAGAAAAAAAATGAAATGGAAACAAAACTTTGTAAATAAAAATAAAACTTCGAATAAAAAATTTCCTCGGCACTTTATTGTAATTCAGGTATTTCTTGGACTAATCGACTTCGGAGATGGTTAAAAGGTTCCCTGGTTAGAGGTTTCGTGAGAATATCGGCGTCTTGCTCTGAAGAGCTGACCCAATGAATGATCGCACGTTCGTTAATGACAAAGTTTAGGATATGATGGAGTTTAATGTCAGGAATGTGACGTAAGGAAGGGACACCAGGTTTTTCAGTACATTGAATCGACGCGGAGTTGTCTCCATACAGATGAAAGGGTTCGTAATTCTGGTTGATCGCGCGAACAGTAGTAGCGTTTATTGCAATGGTTTCTTGCAAAGCTGCATTCAAAGCTACGTACTCTGCTTCGCACGTCGACGTTGATACGTTTCCTTGTCGTTTGCTGGACCAAGCAACTACGTCATTGAACAGTTTAATTACTGTACCAGTGGTAGATTTCTTGGTATCCGGACAATCTCCATAACTCGAATCAGCGTAGGCTATTAATCCATCGGCACTTCCTGTGTACGTGAGTCCATAATGCTGAGTTCCAACTAAGTATCGAAAAACTCTTTTTACGCATTCCCAATCGTATCGAGAGGGGTTTACTTGTTTTCTACTGAGCATATGAACTGCGTAAGTGATGTCTGGTCTGGTTCCGTTTGCTAAGTACATCAAACTGCCTATCGCTTCCTTGTAGGGGAAGGGGGCTTCGTCGTATTGTTTCTTCTTTTCGATGCTCTTAAACCATTTTCTTTCTTTTCGATTCTTCGGCTCAATTCCAGCAAAAAGTAACTGTGTCATCAGGCGTTCCTTATCATTTCGATTTTGATGAATCATCGGAATCGGATAGGATTTTGCAGTCAGCATGTTGAATCTTTTTAAAATTTCAATGGTATAATTTTTCTGATGTAAGATGTAAATTTGTTCTTTTCGTTTACGAATAACTTCGAGTCCTACAAATTTCTTCGGTTCGCCTAAATTTACAATTTCCAATTCGTCTAATAATAAATCGATAATTTTGTCCATTATTCTTACGTTGTTTCCAGCGAATAGTATATCGTCTACGTAAAGTATGAGAAATGCTTGAATGTTTTTCTTCCGAAGCCAATAAATACAGGGATCGTTGATATCTTGTTCGAATCCAATTTTTATCATTATTCGATTAAAGTGAGCATTCCAACGCTTCGGACTTTGTTTTAATCCATAAATCGCTTTCTTGAGCAATAAAACTTTTAATTTTCTGGTCTGTTCATCTACTTTCATGTACTTCGGAATTTCCATATATGTTATATCTTGTAAGTCTCCGTGTAAAAATGCTGTCTTCACATCAAGGTGGTATACGTCCAAATTGAATTTATTAATTATGCTGAAAGATACTCGAATGGTGGTAATTCTTGAAACGGGTGAATAAATTTCCGCTAGGGAGTAACTCCTAGGGTCTTTAAATCCACGCGCTACAAGTCTTGCTTTGTACTTCAATCTTCCACACGTGTCAATTTTCGTCTTTAAAAGAACAATGGAGTCTATGATTACTGGATTTTCTTCGGGGGGTGGACGGTTTACAAAAATGTATGATTCGTGTCGTTCGTGTGAGCCTAATTCGTCAGCTAGCGCTTCTTCCCAGTATTCACGATCTGGTCCAGCCAGAGCCTGTTCTACTGAGATTGGGTCGCCTGCTAAACCACACATAAGTGCGTAAACTTCAAGGTCATCGACAGCTTCGGTTAACATCGCATAGGCGCGTACTCGTTCTAATTCAGCTTCGAAATGTCGTTTTATATCGATCGCGTTTTTATCGAGGGGTAAATCTTCTTCGGCTAACAAAATTTGTTCAGGTTCAATATCTTCGGCAATGTTTGCTTTTTCTCCCTCGTCTTTTTGAGATGATGGAGGTTTTGGTTTTGTAGGTCTACCTCGTTTCTTCGGAGTTGGTTCTGGAGCACTAGATGTCGTCGGTTGCTGTTCATCTTCGGAATCATCTTCAACTAACGGTGTATCAGGTAATTTTTCTCCATTTTCATCTCTTCGGTAAATTTGATCAAATTCCAGAAGCCAATCTTTTTCCTTCATAAGAGGTTCAGTTTCATCTTTCGGTAATCCAGATAAATGTTTATACACTCTTGATTCTTTCGGTCTGGCGTGTTTCGTTTTGATAATTTTCTTCGATTGAGGTAATAAAATTTTGTATCCGGTGGGTGTGTATCCGACTAAAATGCCATAAATTCCTTTTGGCGCAACAGGTGAAATTCTTTCTAATCGTTTCATAAATACAATGCATCCAAATCTTCGGAGTTGCTTCAATCGTAGATTTACGTCTGGGAATACTTGTTTCAGTGGGTATTTAAATCCAATTCCAGCGTGAGGTGTTCTGTTGTATACGTGTATTGCTGCACTGAGTGCGATATCCCAGAACGATAATGGTAATCCAGAATCCACAAGCATAGCTCGAACTCTGGCCATGATCGTTTGATTGAATCTTTCAGCTGTACCGTTGTGTTGACTTGTCCGAGGTGCTGACTTTCGATGTTTTATGCCTTGACTTTTCAGAAAATTCTTGAATGGTTTTGAGATGTATTCGCCTCCGTTATCTGATCGAAAAACTCGTACAGTTCGATTTTCAGCTCCATCGGTTTTGTTTTTAATTTCTTCAAGGAATTTTTGAAAGCAAATTAGTGCATCGGATTTACTGTGCATAACATATGCCATTGCAAATCTGCTATAATCGTCGATAAAGGTGATTATCCATCGGTATCCGTTATTGAATGATTTTGGTGTAATTGGACCCATGATATCCGAATGGATGGTGTGAAATGGACGTTTTGCTCTAGTTCTTCTTTCTTTAAATGGTAATTTTCTCATGTTGGCAATGTTGCACGTGTTGCATTCTTCGATAAGTTTCCGATTTAGTGGTACGTCTTTTAAAAAATTACTGTATGCTTTAAGATGGACCATTTTCTCGTATGACATGTGATTTAATCTACAATGCCATTTCATACATTCTTTGGAAAATGCACTGAAATCCTCGGTAGTCATCATCGGCTCAATATTCGCTCCCTCGTTTGGATGAATTTTGTACTCTAGCGGTATTTCGTAGTCTGTCTGAATGTTATCAATTAATTCTCTTTTATCCAGGTCGTCGGAGTCTTGTTCCATTTGAAATAGCCTATTCGCTTCGATTTCGTCTAGAGTAAGTTTGGGTTCTTCGGAGTCAATTTCCGTTTTCGTTTCCTTCGGATTTGGTTTCTTTTTCTTAGGAGGATGGAGGGAGAGGTTGGATAGGTCTATAGGAGAAGGTGAACGGCTTCGTTTGTATGTCTTATTTCTAGTTTTTGTAACTAAACCCTTATCTAAATTTTGATCACTTCGGATAATAAAATACCAAAACGGTTGATTATATTTGCCTTTCAAAATAATTTTGTTTGAATTTCCTTCCAAAACTTTTGCCCATTTATTATTCAAAACTACGGTATGACCTTGATCTATAAATCTTCGGAACGATAATAAATTATCAATTATATTCGGAACTATTAAGACGTTTTCTAATTTTACAGTGTTATCACACAGAACACTTCGGCCTTGAATATTTCCAGTAACGTTTGCTTTTAAATTTGAATCAGGATTTATACCTTCGATTGTTCGTAAACATTCCTTCGGCTCAGTTATATGTATACTATCCTTAACAATATGAGTAGTGGCGCCCGAGTCGCCTATAAAAATTAAATTCTTACCAGTAGTCGCATCCAACGCAGCATCGGCAGTAAACGCAGCAGCTACTTCTTCGATAGCGTAATCGATTCGGATTCCTTGATCCACCAATTGGTCTTCGGTTACTACTGCAATTCGCGATTGGACGAGAGCGAGGGATTCGTGTATTAATTCGTCGACGTAACTAGGAAGGACGGATCGATATGCGTTATACGTAAAGTTTTGACTCGGATTAAGTCGCACTTCTTCGTCCCAATCTTCCTGTACTGTACCGCCGGTTTGTGGAGTCGGCGCTGGTTCTTGGTTTTCATTTCTTTTAGGGCCCTGAACGTTTATACGAGGATCGCGGGGTACAAATTCGCGTGACGTTCCCGCTTGTTGTACATTATCATTTCGAGAGCCTGTATCGTATTGTTTTCGCTTTGGCGGTAAATACATCGGTCGTTGTTTTTCTGGCTTCTTATGTTTAACATCGGCAACCTTATTCGAAGCATCGGCACTTTTCTTTGGATCATCGGCAGATTTGAATCTTTTCGCTTCGGCAGGTTTTGCTTGAGACACCTTTTTAACGGTTTCGAATCTTTTAGACGTAGCTTTCGCCGGTTTCTTCTCGACTTTGGTTTTTACTTCGGACTTTTTAACTTCGGCTGATTTCTTAGCGACCGTTTCCGTTGGTTTCGGTGATGGTGATTTCACTTTTTCGTTCGTTGCCGGAGTTGGACGAGTATGAGGTGTTATTATTTGTCCATGTTCGCCTAAATCCATCGGTTGATCTCCGGTAATATCGATCGTACTTATCGTGTTTGTTTCTGGTATATCATCATCGGTAATATCGATGGTCCGGATCGGCTGAACTGGCGGTTGAACGTGTTGTTGTTCGGATTCCGTAAAGGTCGCTTGTTCGATATATTGTTTCCGTAAAATTTCATTAATTAACGATTGATGAGCAGCAGGTGTTTCTTGCTCAACGGACGTAGGCGGCAATGCGTTTGGGTTGTAATTCGGATTATTTACGAAGTAAGGTATGACGTTTTTCGGAATAAATCCCGGTCTCATTCGTTGTAACTTTTGTTTTTCCACGTTCCACGCCATGTATTCGTATGGTACGTAGGTTCCATCCGGCGGTATTGTCTTCGGAGGTGGGGGAGGTTCTTGATTATCAATTGTCATTTTTACAGTGGACGTCTGCATTATTGGTGCGCTAGTCGCAGATTCTTCTGACGTGGGCGATTCCGGTGTATTATCGATCGTTGTATCATATTCCGCTTTCAATTCTTCCACTTCATCGAGCAATTTTACGACTTGTTGTTGAGCTAATTCGACTTCTTTTAATTTTTCGTTAATTTGCGTCTCGATAGCGCGTCGTCTGGCATTGAGTTCTTGCTCTTCTCTCAAAATTTTACGTTCTTCCTCTTCTAACTTTTGCCTTTGTTCGGTGATACGTCGTAGTTTTTCAGCAATTTGAGATTTACGTTCGGCTCGCTCGTTTTTCGGATTTTTCGTGGGCGGTGGTGTTTTATCTTTCTTTTTAACGAAATGCTCAGTCGATTTAGGGGGGGTATTTGGTTTCGTCGGCGCGGTTTTCTTCGGCGGGGGTTTCATCGGCGAGGGTTTCTTCGGCGGTGACTTTTTAGGGGGGGATTTCGACTTCTTCGAGCTCTGAACGTGTGGTAAATCCATTACAACTTTTCTTGCTTTATTTACTTCTTCTTCGCGAAATTTCTTTTGCTTTTCGATTAGCAATTCAGTCTGGGTCTTTCGGTGAACTTCGTTAAATGTATTTTCTTCGTAATCTAAAATGAAACATATTCTAAAATAAATAAAAAATTTCCCTAGCAAATTAAAATTTCTTCGGTTAAATCATAAAAAAAACACTTTCGGAAATTAAATAATCTTCTAACAAAAATAACTTCGGCTTAATTAATTTTCGGTTTTCTTTTGAGACTGCTGAGATTTACCCTGCGAGTCATCGTTTCGATTATTATTACGTCGGAATGGTCTTCGATTTCCTCTACCAGAATTATTATTTCCACGTTGATTTTGTTGATCGTAATTTTGATACATCGGAAATTGCTGTGGCATCGGCAGCGCAAAGAACATCGGATTCGAATTTTGATACCCTACATTATTATACGAGCCATTTCTATTACCTCGATACCCTCGGTTACTTTTGTTATTATAAAACTTCGGATTGTTATTAAATTTATTATTCCTAAAAGTACGTTTACCGTAGGATCTTCCAGACGGTCTACGACCTCTGAAAGACCTATACTCACTGCGTTCGTTTCTTCCGCGGGGGCGTTGCTGATCGGGGGGAAGGGGACATTTCTTTCGTTCGTGCCCCATTTCTCCACACCCATAACATCGTTTCTGGCCCTTATACCAGCATTCTTCCTTCGTATGGTTTCTGCCTTCGCAATGGAAACAGCGTATTTCATCGGTATTCGGGTTAACTAGACGAGGTTGCCGTTGCCCAAAATTTTGGGGGGCATGCGGTACAAAGTTTCTTCGGTTATTGTAGTTACCCCGTTGCTGGGCAAAATTCGCACGAGCAGGGGCATTTCGTTCACGAGCTTCGGCTTCCTGTTTAAGCAAAATATTTTTAAGTTCACGTATAGTTACCTTCGGATAATCTCCGCCTTTAATATCGATTTCGGTGTTTATATATGGATACCTTCGTTCACAACCATGTCGGATTTGATTAAAAACGTCGTATAAAGGAATATTTTTATTAGTAATTGCGTGATGTTGAATCCTAGCCCTACGTATGCGATGAAAATAGTCACTAATCGATTCGTTATGATAAAGCCTAATTTTGAAAAATTGCTGTTGACAGCCCTCGGCGTAGCGTTGGTTTCGGCACGTCTGGTGTCTTTTAAAATTTTAATTGCACGTTTAAAAGTTTTACAGTGGACGATTTCTTCGATATATTGTTTGTCCAATCGCATCATTAACGTATTTTTCATATGGATATTGTCGGTTTTAGTGATCTTTTCGGCTTCTGGGTTTAACCCCATACCTAACAGTTCACTAGATAACCTGGCATACCATATATCGTAGTGTTCGTTCTTCGTCAGTTTATATTTTCCGACCAGGGGTGCGTTTCGAAATTGTTGGATTCGGATTTGTTCATCGGTACCCTTAGCGGACTTCGGCGTTGACGTAGATGCTTCGGCGGAGTTTGTTGTAGATTTCTTCGATTTCTTAGATTTCTTCGACTTTTTAGACTTTTTAGACTTCTTAGATTTCTTCGAATTTTTCTTCGATTTCTTACGTTTACGCTTCTTATTGCCATTTTCATCGGAATCCTCCTCCGTACTCGATGAATCAGACGAACTGGACGAAGAGGATGAATCGGAGTCTTCTGAATCTTCCTTTTCTTCTTCTTCTTCTTCCGTTTCTTCTTTTTCAAACTCGTCTTCAGATTTTTCTGAATGTACAAAGCGATCGTCTTCTTCGTCGTCTTGACCTTCAAAATAATCTGAATCTTCGGCATTTTTATTCGGTGTCTCCTCCGTTCTCCGTCCATGGTCATCTTTTTCCTTCGATTGTTGGAGGGGGGTGGCAGTTTTCTTCTTCTTCGAATTTTTCTCAGTGTTGGATTTCGATTTGATTTGTTTACGTTTCGTCTGTTTATTTTTCTTCTTTTTATTACGCTCATGATTCTCATCGCTTTCATCATCGGCTTGGGATTCTTCTTTCAATACGAACGGTTTATGTTTAAGCTTCGGAATTTCAGGATTAGTTTGAATTTCAGGTTGTGACACGACAATAGCAACCGTATTGTTTGAAGTAAGCATCGGTATTATTGTTTTATTTGCTTCGGTAGGTTTTGCAACTTTAGATTTCATCGGCGTAATTGTGGTATTCGTCGGCATAGCGTTAACTGGAATAGGATGTACTTCGGCTTCGACTACAATTTCTTCGGCTTGTTCATCATCGGATTCAGATTCAATCTGTTTTTCATTTTCTTCGGATACAATTTCATTTTCATTTTCATCGGATTCTTCGGAAGATTCGCTTTGCGAATTGTTATCGTTTTCATCGGAGTTATTACCTGTGTTAGACGGTTTCGAATTATTCTGATTAGAGGCGGCTTGATTGTTTGAATTATTACCGACTGACCTATTCTCAACTCTACTAGAAGACCTGCTTGGATCTAGAGACGTGGTCGAGTTGTTTTGCTCATGTTGAGAGGCTAGCTCCTGTAATAGTATTTACTTATAGAATTTTGGATTGGTATGTGAACGAACGTATTTTACCGTTTTCAACTTTTATGATTTTGAAAAATAAAATAAACTTCGGCTTTGATTTAACTTACTCTACGATGCAATTCTTGTTCGGCTCGGCGTAATCTTTCTAAATCGTTAGGGTTGATTAATACACTTCGGTGTTCGCCCGATCTTGATCGAGTCCGAGGTCGGCGATTATCACGACTATCTCGGTCATCATCACGTCGGGATCGTCTATCTGACATCTTCTGAAATATCACGTTTAAGTTATTATCTTCGGAATTATATTTATTTTCTTATTTTATATTCATCGGTAAACACATCGGCTTTAATATATTGTCAGATTGCATCGATTATTTAGGAGCTCGCCATTTGGCAAGTACAGACCAGTCTTAGAGCGCTAGACTAATCTGCAGCGATATGAACGTCTGCAGGAACGGCACATGCTATTCAATATCGCCAGTTCGATCGGAAGAAGAGAGTCAGGAACGGCACATGAAACCCCTCAACGTCACGAACTGCTTGCGAACTAGATAGTGATCTCAATCGTACAACATGAGATATCTGTTATCGAAAATAGACGTAGTGACTTGGTATCGTTTCTGTTTAAATTTCAAGACGACTTACTTCAATATAAGAAAAGCTGACGATCATCCAGTTGATTATTAAACAACTCGTCTAGTCGCCACTTCGGCATTGAATTAAGGCCTATATGGGAGACCCGTAGGTTTGAATAACTCCCCGTCGGATATTATTTCTACAAAGTATTGATAAATTCATCGGAAAAGATTGCAACTTGGGATGAAATCAAGTGCGTTTACTTCGGCTATGTTTATACATCGGTAACATTGTAATTTTACTACATCGGATTTGTCACTGTCTATAATCGAGTACTATCTAGCTCACCCATGCATTTAGGCTTTTTAAATCGAATGCCAGTCGAAACAATACATCAAAACACTGGCATTTACCACGTAGAATAGGTCTAGATTTATAAATATATGATCAACTTTATACTGTGCATTTTACGTTATGAATTATCGCACGTACCCATAAGGGGTTTAAAATATCATCGGAATGTCATCGAAATGTTATAAAATTTATATTATTTTCCGGAATTGGTTACTTGGGCACATTTTGACGGTGTCCATTTCGCCGATTCCGAGAAATATCGATATGGTGAAATTTTAACTAAAATTATTTACGATTCGTGGCTTTTCTTACCTTCGGAAGTTCAAAAGACGTTTAATTAACACGAAAATCACAAAAACACTTGAAAAATGCTTAAAATAACAAGAAAAACTTTAACTTTCTTCGGAGACGAAAATTTCATACTTGAACAAGACAAACATTGACCAAACAGCGTGGTCTGATGCAATGTTGTTTGTTTACAATGGCGTCGGCTATTTTCACCACATCATCGGCTATGACGTCATCGGCTATTGCTATAATGATTGAATTATTAGAAAAACATCGGAAATATTAAATTTTTGTTAATTTTTGACATCGGTATTAATTATTATTTATTAAATAGCATCGGATATCACTGTTTATAGTTAAATTTATCGAAATAAAGATTGTATTATACACTTACGTATTATTAGCACTTATTTTCAGGTACACTTCGGATTTTAATTTTAATTCTAAAAACATCGGACTTATTTTAGCACACGAAATCGTTTACGTTAATTATAATTAAAAACTTATTACTTCGGAACTTCGGCGTGGGCGTTCGAGGTTGAGTACATAGACTCTCCAGCTAATTACTGGCCGGATAATCGTCACTCAAACGCTCTGCTGCCATGATAAAGTATAGAAAAACTTACTCAGGTACTCAAACGTATATTCACGAAATAACTCACAAAAAGAATAACACTAAACTACACTATGGTTCAACTGTTCAAAAGGTGACGTGTGTCTCTCGACTACACATAACGTACTGTACAACTACTTTACAATGACTAACTGAGGAACTAACTATTCACCGATGACTTAACTCTAAACATGACTCATCTTATAACGATAACGTAACATAACGACAATAATACAAAATACTAAAGGAACACAAACGAATACTTCAACATCGAGTAGACTGCTGTATTATCAAGGACAGCAGCGCATGTATATTTTATAACTAACGCTGGCATTTACCTAAACGAGCGATTAAATATTGACGTAGTGGAATGATTTTTTGCTCCGATTTAATCGTACGTATGTAGATATGAGTTGGTGTTCGGTTGACGGTACACGGTACAATTTTATGTATACTTAGTACTTACGTGTTTGGGTGCTCGTTTACGTAAATGTAAGTTTTTTTCCACAAAAACAGCCTCCACAGTGAGCTCAATACTGTAGTATAATACTTATACCTAGTACCTAGACCTACATAGTATATCTACCTACATACGGTAGTTTTTCGAATTTTGAAAATCTTACTCTTTGGGGTGGTTCATTTTCCTCTAAAAATAATATTCTCAAAATTTTATCCGTTCGGGACCAAGTGCTGGGCCCTTCTTTTTCTTATGGGATTTAACATAAGGGAAAGTGCTAAAAACGAAACAAGAAATTGGGGAAAATGCTAAATTTCCTAATATTCCCTAAACATTCAAAAATATATCTCAATTTCAATTTTTAGGAATGAATTTTGCACCTGAGAAACCATCCTAGAAGAGTTCAGGTGCCCACAAATTAAGTGAAAATGGCTAAAATGTACTATCTGAGACACCCTGAACTCTGTAGGATGATTCCTTGGGTTTGAATTTCATTCCTAAATCAAAATTGAGCCATTTTTTCAGATTTTCAAGTAAAATTGTGAACTTTTGCTTTATTTTTCCCCATTTTTTTTTTTTGTTTCTACAGGGTGTCGGGTAAGTGGTCTGCCATACTTCATTTTTGGATATAACCGGCTACCACTAAAAAAACTCGCTAGATGAACACGTTGCATATCTTGAAAATTGAAGGGGCAAATGATGTTTTTTAAAAAATCACGTAAATTTTTTTTAACCATGAGAATGGATAGTACTTTGAAAACTGAGTAAATTTTCATTATATGACGTTTGCATAACTTGAAAATTGAAGGGACTACAAAAATTTTGTTCCAAAAAAGTTCTAAAAAAATAAACTAATCAAGAGAATGGATATTATGTTGAAAAATGAACAAATTTTGTTCTACAGACTTTTTGCCTAACATGAAAAATAAAGGGACCAAGGGTCATTCAAAATTAACAAAATTTAAAAATTTTTGAAGCCCACTTTGTTTTGAATTACCCGTAGCTCCTTCATTTTTGATGTTAGGAAAAAAGTCTGTAAAACAAAATTTGTTCATTTTTCAACATACTATCCATTCCCTTGTTTGTTAATTTTTTTAGAATTTTTTTGGAACAAAATTTTTTGTAGCCCCTTCAATTTTCAAGTTATGCAAAAAGTCATAATGAAAATTTACTCAGTTTTCAAAGTACTATCCATTCCAATGGTTGAAAAAAAAATTAAGTGATTTTTTAAAAAACATCATTTGCCCCTTCAATTTTCAAGATATGCAACTTGTTCATCTAGCGTGTTTTTTTAGTGGTACTCGGTTATATCCAAAAATGAAGTATGGCAGACCACTTACCGGACACCCTGTATATGTTATCCAGTGTTGAATCCCATAAGAAAAAGAATGGCATGATTGCCCAATACAAAAATCATTTTAATTTGCTTGGAATGGGGAAGGGGAGAGGAATCGAACACTTGACTAAAAAAAACTAAAATTCTTACGTCTTTTTGAGGCCATTTCACCAAAATTCACAATTCCTTATCAAGACTCTTTAAAAGGGGCTCTCAAGTGTCTCGTATGATTTTTCAATCAAAGCATCACCAAAATATGAAATGATAACATGCAATGTCATGCAAAAACTGATCTATATGTATCAATATTTTAATAATTTAAAGTATAAGGTGCAAAAAAAAAATTGTGTTATGGTTTTTGCTCAAATACTGGTATTTGATTTGTATTCTTCCTGTGATACTTTGGAGGGGGTGGGGGCGCTCCAATCGCATGTTTGATTTCATATTCGTACTCAGGAGGTTTGACTTGTGCGAAATCGATACCCACATTGCCTACCTAGAACAGGGTGTCCCATGAATCTTCCGCCAAACTTTTTTTGGATAGGTAACCAGATACCACGCTGAAAAAACACTCAAAGAAATAAAAAATAGAACGTGTTACAAAAAATTATAAATTTTATCAAAAAAATAACAATAACGGGGCACTATTTACAAAATTGGTAAAATTTATTCTGAAAAAATAATATTTCTCGCGAAATTGGGTAAAATTTATTTTTATGCAATAAATTTTACCAAATTTCGCTATAAATATTATTTTTTTCAGAATAAATTTCACCAATTTTGTAAATGGTGCCCCCTTATTATTTTTTTGGATAAAATTTATTATTTTTTTTGAGTGCACTAAAAAAACAACTTGAGATAAACGTGTTGCCGATTTTAAAAATTGAAGGGGCAAATGCTGCTTAAAAAAAAATCACGTTAAAAAAATTTCAATCATGGAAATGTATAATACTTTGAAAACTGAATAAATTTTCATTTCATGACTTTTTGCCTAACTTTAAAATTGAAAAGACTACAAGAATATTGTTCAAAAAAATTCTTAAAAAATAGCTAATCAAGGGAATGGATAGTACGTTGAAAACTGAACAAATTTTGTTCTACAGACTTTTTGTCTAACATCAAAAATGAAGGGGCTACGGGTTACTCAAAATACCTACATGGATTTCAAAAAATGTTCAAATTTTCTCAATTTTGAATGGCCCTTAGCCCCTTCATTTTTGATGTTAGGTAAAAAGTCTTAGGAACGAAATTTCTTCAGTTTTTAACATACTATCCATTTCTTTGATTAGTTTATTTTTTTGAACATTTTCTGAACAATTTTCTTGTTGTCCCTTCAATTTTAAAGGTAGGCAAAAAATCATGAAGTGGAAATTTGTTCAGTTTTCGAAGTACTATCCATTCCCATTGTTGAAACATTTTTTTAACTTGATTATTTAGAAGCAGCATTTGTCCCTTCAATTTTTAAGATTGGCAACATGTTCATCTCGAGTTTTTTTCCAGTCGTACCCGGATATAGGTATCCAAAAAAAAGAAGTTTGGCAGACGATTCATGGGAACATCCTGTATTGACTCAAAATGAGAAGGGGGCGGTGAGGGTCTAAAATGGGGTTCCGAGTATTCGGGTCCCTCGATTAGGCGTTGAAATTTTGGGAATCTTATTTTTAGTGTAAAATGAACCACCCTGGGGTGCAGAGAGCTCCAAAATTCTAAAATTTTATTTAAGACACACCCTAACATACGTACATAATTAGAACCCAGTATATAAGACTAATTCGGCTAAAAAATTTTTATAGCACTGTCTTCCAATCAGAAGAGAAGTTGGAACAACGTAATGCTGTGATAGTAAGCGAAAGCGGTCATGCGGCAGAATCAATGTATCGCACTTTTCGTCGTATCTTCGATCATATGGGTGGTTATGCTCAACTACTTCGTGTTTCGGTTGGGCAGTGTCAACGACGAGACTAAAAAATTATTCAGTAAATTAAACGAACTGGAAGCGCGTTTGGACGAGCAGCTAAACGACAACGGATTGCACGTCGAGCTAAAGCAAGCTCTCGGCGAGCAAATTAATAAAACGTTGCACGAGCCATTGGCGTCCGAAAACCAAACCGACGACGGCGAGCTGAGAATACCTCACGATAAAGACGCCGTCGCCGTTCTCGTATTCTCGTGCAATCGCGTAACCGTCGCCAGATGCTTGGATCAATTAATCAAATATCGCAAATCCAAGCAACGTTTTCCCATCATCGTATCGCAAGACTGTATTCACGAGCAAACCTCCAACGTCATCGAATCGTACAAAAACGAAGTCTACCATATTCAGCAGCCAGACCAAAGCGACATCCCTGTACCGCCGAAAGAACGCAAATTCAAAGGATACTTCAAAATAGCCAGACACTACAGGTGGGCTCTGAACTTGACCTTTAATCATTACAACTTCGAAACGGTCATCGTGATCGAGGACGATTTAGACGTGTCTCCAGATTTTTACGAATATTTCGCCGCCACTTTACCAATTCTACAAAACGATAAAACATTATGGTGCGTTTCTGCCTGGAACGACAATGGCAAATTGAATTTGGTCGACAAAAACGCCGTCAATTTACTCTACCGAACCGATTTCTTCCCCGGATTGGGTTGGATGCTGACTAAATCGCTTTGGCAAGAGTTAGTCAACAAATGGCCCATTAGTTACTGGGACGATTGGATGAGACGTCCTGAACAACGTCAAAATCGTAGCTGCATCAGGCCGGAGATCTCGAGGACCAGGACTTTTGGTAAAATCGGCGTCAGCAACGGTATGTTTTACGATAAATATTTAAAGTATATTTACTTGAACGATAGGAACGCCGAGTTCACAAAGAAAAATCTCACGTATTTGACCAAAGACGTCTACGATCCTAATTTCCTGGCTGTCGTCTACGGAAGCCCGGTAACCACGATGCAGGATTTGAAAAAAGGCGATTTAACCACCGAAGGCCCGGTTCGCCTCGTGTATCATGATAAATCATCGCTCAAATTGATAACCAAATCGTTCGGCTTAATGGATGATTTTCGCAGCGGTGTGCCTAGAACTGGATATCTAGGCGTGATTAGCTTTTTCTATCAGAAACGTAGGGTTTTTATCACGCCTAATATGGCGTGGAACGGTTATGATCCGACTTGGTGATGATCTCGTGAAAATACTCAAGTGATTTTCCAACCTTAATATGCATTTATTTCGAATTCGAATGGCTGGGTCGTTTGGGTGTGCGGTGATGGTGCGTCGAAAGATGATGATTTAACGAGGTCGGATCAGCGATACGTTGTTGTTGGCATTTATACTGGTAATAAGACGATTGATTATTTGTATGTATCGTCGAAATGCATTTATTAAGTTTTTTATACCAATTTTACTCTGTTTACGAATACAGGGTGTCTGATGAGGAGATTTCAACTGGTATAATTTAGCAGCATTGAGAAAAAACGTTGAATGAACATTACAATTTTTTAAAACTGGAGGAAAGAATGTTTTTTCTTTTTGAAAAATTTGGGCTGAAATATATTTTGGGTCATGGGAATGGGTATTTTTACTTCGAAAATTGAGCAAATTTTGATTCCATGATTTTCTGTATCATCTCAAAATTCAAAGGATAACATTAGTTTGCTGAAACATGGAAAAATTTAGAACTAATGATCGTAAAAATTAATTGGTAGAATTTTGAAAAATAAATTAATTTTTTATGGTGTTTTTTATCTAACATTAAAAATGAAGGAGCTGAGTAACATTTCATAGAAAGAATTTTCAAAAATTCGGAATTAAATTTTTTCAACGCTTTTTCATAAAAAATTGAATCAAAAAATATTTTCAGTCCTGAGAATAATTCTTAATGCCCCTAAAACTGAAAAAAATGCTAATATTTTGTAACAATCTTAAAAATTAGGGGGCTACAAAGATGAAAGTAGAAAAAATATTTTCTTCAATTGTGAGATTGGCAATCCCTCTTTCATCAATGATTTTTTGCATTATTTACTCCAAAATTGAAGAGGCCGTGTGAGAGCCAGACCAAACTGACTGGTGTAGCAGGAGTCCCCCCCCCCCATTTATAAAATTATCATTTCATTCAGAAATTTTAGACTGAAGTCAGAAAAACAGCGTAACATTTTGTGCCGATGAAAAATTGAAATTTCAGCTAGAAAGCTGCCGTTTATTTCATTTGCAACTTTTCTAAATCAAAGTTTACAAAGTTGTAACCGAGAAAAACTACAATTTTCCGACTGAAATCGTAATTTTGTATACAAATTGTATCTTTTCAACTAAAATACAATTTTCCACCATTTCAACTTGAATACTTCAAATTGAAAAATTTCGAACAATCAAGTACAAAAAAGTGAATTTTTTGTTTACTGGTTTTTTGCATTGACAAATTACAAAAATTGATTAAAAATTTCTAGGTTTGCCCCTCCCCCTCAATAATGCCGATTTTGGTTCGCTCCTGCTGCGTATTTACATATGTATATTAAATCAAATTAAATTTAATCCTAAAACTAAATTGTATTTTGAATACTGGATGAATCTTGTTGTAATGATGTCTTGCCAAACATCAAAATTAAATGAGAAAAGTTACATTTAAAAGCTGTCTAGCAAGTCCTGCAAGTGTTGAAAGTAATGAAAAAAATCCCGACACTGACAAAATTATGCTGAAATGTAAAAGTGCTGAAAAATTTTCTAGAAATTCATTTTTACATATTTTTTTTAGAACTGGTAATTGAACTTTTTTTTGGTTTACTCAGTTTTCGTTCATCTTTTATTTCATCAATGATTTTTTAAACAGAATTTAAGCAGGTCTACAAAATATCGAGATAATTTCAATTTTTCACTAAATCAAAATTCTGAATTGGGGAGGGGGGGTGGAAAGTGAAAATATCTTGCCAAAAGTTCGTAGAAAATTCCAAAATCCGACATTTTGGTGATGAAAACTTTTGAAAAAAATTGAAATTTTGAAACGTATTCATTTTCAATCCTACAGTGTTTTTTAATTTTAATGTTGGGCAAACTATTCTTTGTACGAAGCAAGATTTATTTAGCTTTCAAATTACCATTGATTTTTACGTTAATTTCTTACGATTTTTTCATTTTAACGTCCATCTTTGTGGCTTCTTTTGTTTTGAAGTCAGGCAAAAAATCATCAGAAAGGAATTTGCTCTGTTTAAAGTCAGGATGTCTATTTAGTCAGGTCTCACTCGTACATCCGCGCGCTATTCCTGTTAAAATTGATTTTATGATTGATTCTTGTTCTGGAAACTAAAACAAAGAAATTAAGCCCGTATGCCTTTTTTATCCCCTCCCCTTTTCCCCAGGGTCCACCTACCAACATTTCAAACGTGTGTATCGCCTTATCTATGGGTCGTAATGAAAAAATTTTCAAACAAAAGTTGTTCCTCAGCAGCTAATGTACATTTTCATTCCTTATCATAATCCATTTTGGAGCAACTCCTGCTCCTCAAATTTGGAAACAAAACGTGTTTTTGAGAAAACCTCAAAATCACGTTTTCTTCATTTTAAACAAATAGTTTCGGAGATACGGCAAAATTTGTAATCGCAAAAAGTATTCAGAATTGAATTTCCTTTCCAATGAGCTCTATCAGGACTATTTTCACCAACTTTTTCCGACAGAGTGGACCTCTCCCCCTTTCTCGTCTTCACAAAAGTTGGACCCACGAACAAAATTTGCTCCAAAATGAATTCCGATAATAAATGAAATTATGCATTAGATATCGAAGAACAAAAATTGTTCAATTTTTTTTTCGTGGGTCCAACTTTTGAGATAAGGGGGAGGAGGAGAGATCCACCCTGTCGGGAAAAGTTGGTAAAAATAGTGATAAAGCTCATTGGAAAGGAAATTCAATTCTGAATACTTTTTGTGATTACAACTTTTGCCGTATCGCTGAAACTTTTCGCTTAAAATGAAGAAAACGTGATTTTGAAATTTGGGGAGGGGGGCAGAAGTTGCTCCAAAATGGATTTTGATGAGAAATGAAAAAGTACGTTAGGTGCTGAGGAACAACTTTTGTTTGAAAATTTTTTCATTACGACCCCTAGAAAAGGCAATACGCGCGTTTAAAATGTTGGGGGTGGACCCTAGGGAAAGGGAGAGGGGGAAAAAGGGCATACGGGCTTAATTTCTTTGTTTTAGTGTCCAGAACAAAAATCAATCATAAAATCAATTTTAACAGGAATTTCGGGCGGAAGCCTTTTTTTGTACGATTGACACCTGACTAATTCCTAGAATTGGAAAATATTTTTTATTCGATTTTTTTTTTTGAAATGGTGTTTGCCGCTTAAATTTTTAAGATCGGTTTCATTTTCTTCCCAACTTTTTCTTAGCGGTCTTCAGTGGTACCCAAATCACAGGCATTGTCAACCACCCTCCAGACACCCTGTATGTACGTAGTCTACGTACTCAAGTATAACGACTCGAAGATACTCGTATTTCTAAAATTTTCAAACGAATCATATCAAAAGAACGTAACCGCGGGCGAAATCTATATACTTTCAATCGAGTATAGTACTATACATAAAATTGCATATTTCAAAAGCACAAACTACATATTTGCCAGGTCTGATATTTTTTCATACCAGACATATACGCCCAGGTATTTTTCGAAAAATATGAAATTCTCTATGTATAGGTAATCTAGTCATCTTTGAAATTTTATTCAGTTTAAAGAACCGAATAGAACAAGATTCGTATACCAATCTGACATGAAAATATTTATCTTGAAGCCAAACCTATCTGTATTTTATTTTTGAACTTCTCAAACAATTCATCGATGAGATTTCCAAGTGTATGGGCGTTGTGTGGAAAAAACCGCCGTCATACACGTATCACCATTAAATGGGTAATGTCAAGAAACACTCTTATGCATTTTGTTTGTAAAGCCTTGTTTATAATGGTCGTTACTGTGAAATGTGAAATGGAAAAGGCAATGGAATTTCGTGATACCTTCAAACGTTAAATGCGGGTTTATATAATGGTAACAGATTAAAAAAAAAGTTTTCCCTTAAGGTTTTCACGTTATGAACGTCGCAAACCACGTCTAAGTATACTCTTTTTGTCATCGGTATCCAGACCTGCGACATCGATTATAAGTATGGAAAAAATTGAAAGATTGCAATTCATGTGGAAGTTTTATTGATTGCGAGTAAAACCAGATCCCGTGGCGCGTATTTTAATCTACTAATTGATGTAATTTCTATTTGTATTGGGTGGTTTTTTTTCCTCTCTGTGTACATATCGAACATGTATCTGTGGCAGTTTTTGGTGGGCAATTATGGAAAATTTTTGAGTGAGCATGCGCGCAAAATCATCGGTATAAAAATTACTTATAAGCTTAGCTTATTAAAATTTTATTGATCCGAATCGTAAACGGTTTTGTAATTATTTTGTAATATCTGATGCAAAACTTGTATTATAATTGCACTTGGAAGTTGCTGCCTTTAAAATATCAAAAGGCTTTATATCTATATTAATATTTTCGTAAGGATTCGTCGAGTCTAGCAGTAAGCTCGCTTTACCCTATAGCTATGAAGTACCTATTCAAAATATGGTCAATTAAAATCGAGAATTTTTTCACCATATTTTCTCGATTCCTTTGATACGATTTGCTATACTTGAATAAAGTTGGGTAAAATCTCGTAGCTATTAGTGAAAATAAGTCGTTACTCTGAAATATCTGCAATTAGGTACCGAACTAGGCGGTCGAAAGGGTCGAAAGTTTTCCCAAATGTGAAAAAATTGTGGTTGGCGTGAGAACCGAGCCATTTTAGGACTGGGTTTTGCAAGATTTTAGAATTTAAAATCGACGATCCTTTTTGAATGGCAAATTTCATCTCGTTGGTCCTCCTTCGTCGTAATTTTCCTTTTCTATGTATTGGACGAAAATTTCTCAAGTGTGGGTACTTGATAGTGTAATCTGAAACGAGCAGAAGCAACATTATAGCCAAGGTTTTGTGTGGTCGAGAAAATTCGCGTAGAACTGAATCCTAAAATTCTCAAAGTTGAAAATTTGTTTTTAAAGTAGTAAAAGACTTTTGGTAGTTATAATTTACTGTCTCAAGAGTGAGAATTGTGGTAAATTTGTATTATCTACCTACTCGTGCGTGATTCTTGATGAGAGATAAGTACATAAATTTTATCGAGAATGACACGTGCTTTTTGATTTTTTTTTACAATTGGAGAAAAAATTGATCTTATTTTACTCCGAAAAGATCTCAAATTCTCGCCTGTTATGTTTGGAATTGTGATTTTTCAATCAGTTTTTTTTTTTTTGAAACAAGCTACATACATTTTTGTCTGAAATTGATTTTTTATTTAATGCGAAGGTCTAATTTTTTATTCATTTTTAAAAATATTTTGTGATAGGATTTTAAAAGTATGTTGATTAATTTTTTTAACTTTTTTTTTGGAAAAGTATCCCTCTAATGGTATATTTTACGAAATCGAGACAAATCTCTTTGCATAAATGTTTTTTTCTTCGCGAACAAATGAAAATCACTCACCCTTTGAATCCGAATCAGTAAAGTGATTTTTTTCTTATTTTTCAGTCAGTTCACTAATTTATCAGAAAAACGGTGATTTTTGACTAAAAAATGGATTAAAAATCACTGATTTTTGTAAAAATGTATTTGTTTCCAAAAGGCAGAATTCTGTTAGATTTCACTGACTGGTTTAAAAAATACAGTCTGTAATTCAGCTGAGAGAGAAATCAGTGAAAATACTATCAGGAAATCAGCGTGGAAAACGTTTAAAATAATCAATGAATGAAAAAATCATTGATATTTATTAAAAATCAGCGATTTTCTCTAAAAAAATCATCTTGATCTTTTGACAAATTTAAAAAAATTGGGATGGCTGGTTCGTAAAATAAACACTTAAAAAAAAAAAGAACAAAAATTTTCTCAATGATTTAT
The DNA here is from genome assembly GCA_033439095.1 of Pseudococcus viburni. Lineage (NCBI taxonomy): Eukaryota > Metazoa > Arthropoda > Insecta > Hemiptera > Pseudococcidae > Pseudococcus > Pseudococcus viburni. Next base: position 136,844 of record JAVBJF010000485.1, on the reverse strand, counting down.
TAGTTTGATAATATAATAACAGGTAATTAATTAATGTAAATTACGATTTACACAGCTCCACTTAATTCAACAAATGCGCACACGTGTCTGATTTAATCGCTATACGTGTAAGACTGACTTTTAAACTTTGCTATTGCACAATGGATGTTTACTTATAGATACATGGGTCTGGTTTTTTTTTTTTACGATTTTTACATATTATACAATATGCATGAATTGAAAATGATGCATATGTGTTCTTTGTCTGATCCACTCAGCGTATTGGTCTTTATTTCGGAAGTCCATTACAAAGAGTAATGTCTAGTTCAATATTTTTTTCACATTGGTACTCATTTACCAATATTTCTATATTTATAATATACCTACTAATTTTGTTATTACTTTTTTTTGTTTCTACGTAGTCACTCGTGTTGCAATACCCGATGTAATATAATTCTCTGCTAAGGTACTCAAATATGTTCTTGATAGATGTTTGTTTTGTTATATATTTACTACTCGTAATAGTGTTAATTTGTGAATAGTTGCTGTTGATTAAATGATTATATCATAACACAGACCTGCACAAAAATACGTATTCAACTTCAGTGAGCGATTTTGATAGTATTTTTCGCACTGATCACGGGAAAAATAGTGGAAAAATTTAAGCTTGTCAGAATTTTTCACAATTTGGATTTTTTTTTGCTGAAAAATTTTCTTACACTTTTTGATAACTTTTGACACTTGAAATCAATTTTTTGAGCAGAGCAAGGGTTCTACGGAAAAAATAAATTGAACATAAATTGTAGAGCGTGAAATTTCCTTTCTGTAGAGTTTAATTCATTTTGTTCTAGAAAGCTAAGCTGTCAAGATATTTCAATCTATAATTTAAAGTTCAACTTTTATTTTTCATTGAAAATATCTCTAAAACTAAGCTTCCTAGAAGAAAAACTAATTGGACTCGACTGATGAGGAATTTCACGCTCTATAATTTAGATTCCATAGATTTTTTTTGTAATCGACTTTAAGGTTTTTCATTGAAAATATCTCTAAAACTAAGCTTCCTAGAAAAAAAACTAATTGGACTCGACTGATGAGGAATTTCACGCTCTATAATTTAGATTCCATAGATTTTTTTTGTAGGACCCTTCCTGTGCTCATAAAATCGATTTTAAGGTGTACTAAAAATTTTCAACAAAAAATTCTGATTGGAAGAACCCCTAAGAATTGAAATCATATTCGGATTCAGCACTAAAATGAGATCAGAATCACCCAGTATCAGAATGTAAGAAATGTTGAAACTGTTCATCACAAAAAAAATCGTTTTCCTGAGAAAATCAAGCCTCCAGGAAACAAATGTGAATAGAACATGAATTGTAAAGCGTGAAATTTCCTGTCTGTAGAGTCCAATTAATTTTTTTCTCGCAGGCTTACTTGGGCATAGAAGTGTATTAGGGGGGGGGGGGGGAGTAAAATTTGAAAAGTGTAACGTTTTTAGATGAAGACATGATGACATTATGTTAGACTTGAAAAATAGGAGAAAAACTGAAAAAAGTATTTTAAAATGTTGAAAAATTGAAAAAAAGTAGAAAAAAAGTGCACTAATATTTCAATAAAAAGTTATAAAGTAGGGACGTGTTTTGTTGAGAAAAAATATAATATTTTTAAAAATGAGAAAAAACTGGAAAAATCATTTTGAAATGTTGAGAAAATGAGAAAAAAATATTTAGGTGCATTGACATTTTAATAATAAATTATGAAGTTTTGTCTCGATTGTTTCATCTCTAAAAAAAAAGTGCGTTAATTTTTTAAGATAGTTATTTTCAATTAAAAATAAGAATTGTATTTTGAACTTCTGGCTGAAGCATCTCAAAAAATAAGCTTCCTAGAAAAAACTAACTGAACTCTACGGAAAGAAAATTTTACTCTCTACAATTTATGTTCAATTCATTTTTTTCGTAAGACCCTTTCTTTGCATAGAAAATCGACTCCAAGTGTCAAAATGTTATCAAAAAGTTTGAAACAAATTTTCAACAAAAAATTCGAATTACGAAAAGTTCTGACGTATAAGAAAAACTGAATCTTAAAAAATTGGTCAGAATCACTTATCAGTGTTGATTACGTAGAAAAATATTGTAAAAATGCAGGCCTGTGTAATTATTGTACTAGTCGCACGAAATTGTTGATGTAATTAATCATTTAATGTGTATGTTTATATTGGTTAAGTAATACTTAGACATAAGGTCTCGTAAATTGTAATTCGAGAAATAATGGTCACAAATTGATAAATTTAACGAATGCTCATTTGGGATATAGATTTTAAATATCGAGGATAGATTTTGTATGTGTCGAAAAAAATGCTCTTTTTTTTCTTTTTTTTCCGGTGTATGATTCGCACCGTATTTTTTTAAAAATAAAAGTTACCAAATCGAAAACGTTCATTGTTGTATGAAATTCTATACCTAAGTATATACATTATCACATAACGAAGTGCAAATATGTAATAATTTTTACAGTAGAAAATAACATTCTCTATGTGTTAGTGTAGGCTGTGTTCTTTATTTTTTGTCTCCTCTTTTTTATTATTATTTTTTATTGTTATTATTATTTCATCGTCCTCGCTCTAGTGATATGCGAAATTTGCACTTCGTTATGAGTATAAATCCTAATTTAATTATTTATATGGGTTTCTAATCGTATAAGTTACTTGTGATTCGAAAATAATTTATATGTAATGCGATTGTTTGTTAATAAATATCGAAAAAAATTAAAACGCGAGTTTATATTATTGAACGATGGTATTCGTACTTATTGAAAAAAATCTATGAAAGTAGGTATTGGAAATGTCTTAACGAAGTGTTTTTTTCTGAAACGAAGACGAATTGGAAGATTATGTATGCATAATTCTTCTATTGTACAATTTCGATCTTTGGGTTTCGTTCATTATTCATTAGAAAAGTCATCGCCTGTTTATGATGAAGGGTGTGTTGAAAGCTGGTACAACTTCTATGTCTAATGGCGAGTATTCTTGAAAATTTCAAAATGTCGTAAATGGACTAATCAATTAACCACGCTTTATGACAACTCTATTGAGTGAAAATAAAAACGAAAAAAAGTTGTTCAAAATGAACCACATTGTATCCTAGAATTTTAAACATGTATTTTTTTCTTCACCTAAATCAAGATCGTATGCTGAAGATAGAAAACTCTCTCGAACGCGGATTTGAACGAGATTTGGATAAATGGAAAGAGCGTGTCGTGAAATCGCGAATCCGCAAATTTTCTGCTCTTAAGATGTTCATTTTGCAATTTTTGTAAATTTAAAGTCATGTAACGAGAAGCGAACGTCGAGAAAAACACGTACGACTTGAGAGCGTAATTTATCACTTACGAGTTCAATGTATTGCCGACGTTGCCGCCGGTATTCGCGAAACTTGCGAGAAAAGGTACCTAACTACCTATGGGTACGTGTTTATCCGGCAATTCTTCGATTTGGTGTGAAGTTCGTTTAATCGTTTAAAGTGGTCAAAAGGGTACTCTGTACCCTCGGCTAAGTAAATTTTCAGGTATCGAGCTCCCGATCTGTTTGTTTTCATTGACCTGGAGACGTAGTGGAGGAAAATTTATTGTACGCAGTGGAGTGAAAATTAAATTTAGGAGGAGGAGGAGGAAGAGGAGGCTTAATGCGGTATTCTGAGCAAGAATAAATTTTTGGGGTGAAATTCAAATGCCTAATTACGAGTATTTGTGTGTTTTTCAAATTGTTTCACCTACTGAATGATTGCGAGGTACGAGTACAGAAAATTATCTCAATTTCGTAGAAGAAAATTGATTGAAATTCATTTACAAAAAAATGGTCTTGGTATAGGTATTAGGTACCTACTTTTACCTGAAAAATCATTTGAAAGATGTTGCGAAATTGTTCAATTTGAAATGTGTACGGTTCCTTTCTAAAATTCTGAAAACGAAGACATTTCAAAAATTCAATTTTTAAATGGGGTGGAGCAGGGGGAGGGGGTGAAATCAAAATCAAGTTTTGAGCGTTTTGTATGGGAAGAAAGTATTACCTAAATGAAGAAATTAACGTCAGATTCGTGTTCACAAAGATAATTGAATTTTGAGACTTCGAGTAAACCAATCCTGAAAGGGATGTACCTCTACCTATATCGAGGTATTTTGACATTTGACCTGCTGAACACGAATATGAGATTAGTTTTTTCATTTGGTCAACAGTCATATCTTAAAATTTTTGCAGTAGGTAAAAACTACAAAAACTTTGTCTTGAACTACTTGCTGTGAGAATAACCATTTTACGCAATAATGTGTGGCTGCATGTCGCCGAACCTATTCGCTTGTTACTAGATGAAAAATCATGGATTAAAACTTTTTATTGTCAGGAACAATTATTACAAATTTAGTAACAGGCCACGGCCCGCTATGGCAGATACGATATAAGTTATGTCTACCCTCCTCCATGTGGGGGACAACAGCCTATACCTGAGTCTGTGTGACTATGACTTACTCCCAAAACTTGAAAAAAAAATTTAAGACAACTTTTGCAAGCTTAAATGAAATTAAGAGTCAACCAACCCGAGGACTTTTTCTCACTCTCTTTAAATCACTGTCACCACAAAACTAATCTCTGTATCAGAATCATCAATTTACCAAATTGTAGCTAAGACTTCAACAATTCCAACTATAAATCGGCGATCGCTGTAGCTGCATTTCTATCTGTGTGAGGGCATTTTGTGCATACATATTGCTGAAAAGTGCCTTGGACAATTTTATTGCACCTCAATTGATGCCGTTATTCAGCATTTTTGTTTAATTGCAGGCATTAACTTTTTTACAAATTTTGGAACACCAAACTCGTGATTATTCTAACTGACAGTTTGCACATGTAGTCCAGGCATTTTAGCAAAAAAGTGGAAAAAATTTAGAACAAAGGTTTTTTTGCGGGAATGTGTTCAGAAGGGTCCCAGTAGTTACCAAAAAAAACCCAAGAGCCCCAAGTGTGAGGGAAATTTTTTGGGGGTGAAACATCCCCCAAAAATGAGTTTTTCTACTTTATTTCAAAATGTATCAATTTTGAGTAAAAAATAACCACAGATTTGAAATCTACGTCAAATTTCCGATCTAATGATACCTAACACAACCCATTTCGAATGAACCATGAGCTCTTGAGGGGGGGATCAAAATTACCCATTTTTGAAAATCTCAGATTTTTCAAATTAAAGAGTTGAAACCTGTACCGAAATGATACTTTATCGTGCCTTAACGACTGTCCACGAGGATGTAAAGGATTGCTGTATGTATTTTGACACAATCGCACCCATATGAGGAGGGGGGGGGAGACCCTCTCGACTCTTCATGATACATTTACCCTATACGGTAGTCCAGTAAAATTAGGTAACATTCTATAATGCAAATTGAGATGGCAAGCTGAATTTTGGTATACTGGTCCATTTTAATGCCCTGAACACGAATTTAAGGCGTCCGTTCGCGTCCGGGTTGTGCGTTCCCCGGAATTGTTGATCTTTGCCCCCCCCCCGATCAGATATTTGGCTCATATCTGCTAAAATATGGGTTCTAGAGCAAAAATGGGATCTATAAAAGTTTTTCCACATCAAATTTCCTATGAGATGACTTTTGAATGGTATTCAAAATTCAAGGGGGCTGGAGCTATAGTTGATTAAAGAGAGGGGGTTTTCTCCAAAAATCTGATTTTTGGCTATATCTGCTAAAATATTGATCTCATTGCAAAAATGGGGTCTACGAAACTTAATCTACGTCAAATTTCCTACCAGATGACTTATGAACGATATTCACAAACCCAAGGGGGCTGGAGCTACAACTAAGCAGAAAGAGGGGGTAACTCAGTAGCAGATGGCAAATAAACACCGATTGATGATAGAGGGACAAAATTTGATTTAAGGAACCAGGATACCAATACAATTTTTTTTAGCTCGGTAGGTCATCGCGAAACCCTATAGGATGGAGGAGAAAGGGCTCCAAAGAGGGGGTCAGGCCACCAAGTTTTGAAATTGAGCTATACGCTCATTCATGGTGTCATTTCCATATGATTGAATCCCGCTAGGTTCAAAAATGTCATTACTTTCAAGATTTCAGGGGGATAAGTCCCTCAAATTGAAAATTCCTCAACTCGGGTATTTACATTTCCCCAAATTTTTTTTGAAAAGTTTTTTTTTTTCAACTTAGGATATCGTGCTGACATTTCTACCAAATTTTTATTATGATTTTCGACATTTACAGATAGATTACCATTCATATTAATTTTTTTTTTGTAAAAGCCAACGATCATTTAATCATACATGAGAAAATATTTATCGGTCCAAATTTTCAAGAAGATTTCTAACATGATAAATACAGCTCAACAGGCACCCCATACTCCACTTCTGGAGGGGCAAGGAGGTCATTTTTGACTACCATTTTACCCAATTTTGACTACTTTGAAACCGTAATTAGTTTTACATTTTTGATCACGTGTATATATCGATTTTATTGTCAAAATATTATCCCATGCGTTGGATAAGTTTCTGAGTTGAATCTAAAGAAATTCTCGAAAAACATTGCTCGCCCTGAACTTCAATGTAAATTTTCAATAGGAGTGATATTTAAAACGGTTTGAAGGTAATATAATTTTGGTGAGTGAGGGGTGCACAGGTAGGGAAAGTTTAGTAATATCTCTTCCTTGAATTTAAAAATTTATTACATTCTTGAACTCAGCGGGATTCAATCATATGTAAATGACACCAAGAATGAGCCAATAGCCCAATTTCGAAACTTGGTGGCCTGAATCCCTCTTTGGAGCCCCTTCTCTCTCCTCCTACAGGGGCTCGCGATGACCTACTGGTCTAAAAAAATTTGAAATGGTATCCTTGTTCACTACACCAAATTTTGCCCCTCTATCATCATTCGATGTTTATTTGCCATCTGCTACTGAGCTACCCCCTCTTTCTGCTTAGTTGTAGCTCCAGCCCCCTTGGGTTTGTGCATATCATTCATAAGTCATCTGGTAGGAAATTTGACGCAGATTAAGTTTCGTAGACCCCATTTTTGCAATGAGATCAATATTTTAGCAGATATAGCCAAAAATCAGATTTTTGGAGAAAACCCCCCTCTCTTTAATCAACTATAGCTCCAGCCCCCTTGAATTTTTGAATACCATTCAAAAGTCATCTCATAGGAAATTTGATGTAGAAAAACTTTTATAGACCCCATTTTTGCTCTAGAACCAATATTTTAGCAGATATGAGCCAAATACCTGATCGGGGGGGGGGCAAAGATCCACAATTCCGGGGAACGCACACCCCGGACGCGACCGGACACCTTAAATTCTTGTTCAGTGCATTAAAATGGACCAGTATACCAAAATTTAGCTTGCCATCTCAATTTGCATTATAGAATGTTAATTTTACTGGACTATAGGGTAAATGTATCATGAAAAGTCGAGAGGGTCTCACCCTCTCCTCATATGGGTGCCATTGTGTCAAAATACATACAGCAATCCTTTACATCCTCGTGGACAGTCGTTAAGGCACGATAAAGTATCATTTCGGTGCAGGTTTCAACTCTTTAATTTGAAAAATCTGAGATTTTCAAAAATGGGTAATTTTGATCCCCCCCCTCAAGAACTCATGGTTCATTCGAAATGGGTTGTGTTAGGTATCATTAGATCGGAAATTTGACGTAGATTTCAAATCTGTGGTTATTTTTTACTCAAAATTGATACATTTTGAAATAATGTAGAAAAACTCATTTTTGGGGGATGTTTCACCCCCCAAAAAATTTCCCTCACACTTGGGGCTCTTGGTTTTTTTTTGGTAACTACTGGGACCCTTCTGAACACATTCCCGCAAAAAAAAACCTTTGTTCTAAATTTTTTCCACTTTCACCTCTTTTCAAGATCAATTTGCCTGTACTAATGGGTGACATCACAGCTTGGATGAATATTTGTACACTGTTGAACTGGTTAGGCTGTTTTGAAAAAAAAACCAGATTTAGCCCATTTTGAAAAAAATGTGTTTTTTGAACTGCTGGTACCATTGCAAAAATGAGAGTTGGTTGGTCGGACTACACATTTCCTATGGGTACCCTCCCATATTACCAGATGATTTATCAAACTCATTTTTGTCAAAAATGTGAATAGGCCACTTTGGAAACCACATTTTCAATTGTGTTTGGTTTTTGCTGTTTTGTGCTGCCTGCTGACATTATTTTTGTTTGTGCTCTCTCCCTATTTTTATCAAGATTTATTTTCCACGTTTTTAAAAAAGCATTTATGACGTCCCACACATAGAAGGGAGGGAGCACAAACAAAAATAATGTCAGCACAAAAGAGCACAATCGATTGGCTTGCTCTCACTTCCCTCTCTTTTCTGGGCGGGGCATCATTTCTAACGCTCCGCCCACAGAAGAGCTAGGCACAAATGAAAATAGTTTCAGCCTTGCAACACATCACATGAGAACAAAACCCCAGGGCAATCGATTGATCTCACATCTCACTTTCACTCCTCAACCTTGAATGGGTGGGGCACCATTTCTGATGCCCCACCCACAGAACGGAGAGGCACAAACAAAAATAGTTTTAACACATCACATGAGAGCAAAAACCGAGCACAATCGATTGATCTCACTCTCACTCCTCCAGCTTGAATAGGTGGGGCACCATTTCTGAAGCTCCTACCTGATCTGTATTCATTTTCATACTGCCAGCACATGAGAGCGCAAACCTACCTCTGTTGAAACTGAGAATTCTTGAAAATAATACTACAGGAGTTGTCCGGGAGGTCGTGCGCAAAACGCCCTCACACAGAGAGAAATATAGTTACAGCGGTTGCCGACATATCGTTGGATTTGTAAAAGTCTTGGCTACAATTTGGTACATTGATGATTCTGATACAGAGATTAGTTTTGTGATGACAGTGATTTGAAAAAAGTAAAAAAAGGTCCTCGGGTTGGTTGACTCTTTATTTGATTTAAGCCTGCAAAAGTTGTCTTAAATTTTTTTATTTATTTTGGGAGTAAGTAATAGTCACACAGACTCGGGTCTATGCTGTTGGTGGGGTATTCCATGGTTTCCCATTTAGTAACAAGCAAACAGGGTTGATGACATGTAGCTGCGTATTGTTGTGTATAATGATTTTTTCTGCAAGATGTTAAAGACAAATTTTTCATACTTTTCACTGCAAAAACTTTTGTAAGAGGCTCATGCACACTTGACCCGTTACGGTAGAACAAAGAGGTACATGTCCAAACAACTTACAAGTTTTATTGCTGGTCAAATTTGTGAAGGACTGGTCTTTTTCTGTGATCCCTTTCTTTGACATCTGTGCAGCCAATTTTGATTTTGGAACACCATTTGGATACTATAGAATGGTTGTATTGTAGGCATTACTACTATACATTTTACACCACACTGAAAGAATTTCTTCGAAGATTTTTTCATGTAAAACTTAAATTTTCAATTAAATTCTTTACCTACTCCATTCCAAGAGACCGACCTGAAAGCTTTTTCTCACTCTCTTTGAATCACTGTCACCAAAAAAACTAATTGCCGTATCAAAATCATCAATGTACCAAATTGTAGCCAAGACTTCAACATTTTCAACAATATGTACATTTCTCTCTGTGTGAGGGCATTTTGTGCACGACTACTTCGCGGACAACCCTCGTATAAGATTGTCATGAAAGGGTGGGATCAAGGGCCAAAAAAATTCCCAGATTTTTTACACTTTCTGAGGGGGGGGGGGGGGTGAATCGAAAACCGCAGCTGGGACCGATTTCACCCATCTTATCCGGCTGGACCCTTTTTCGAAAATCCATCATCTTCAATTTAAAACATGTGCAACATGTTCTTCTAGATGACGATGAACCATCATATTTTAACAATCACGTAGAAAAAATAAAGTTGTGGATACCTTTACCATGTGCTACGATAATTCCTACGGTTAAAGGCGGCATCAAATGTAATAGGATTCGATAAAACGTATTTCACTATTAAACGAATATACGACTCGAGTCAAGCCAAAGCGTCGAGCTGTTAGAACCGAGAAACTTATCGATAAAAAATGCATCGAAAGTGCGGACACGTCTGACGCTTGTTATTTACTCTAGCGAAGCTTAATAATTGTATGAGCGTTATATCGTGTGTATTTAGTAAAAGACAAATGTCGCACGTAGCATTTTAATTGAAATTCAAGTTGTCGCGTTTTTAAGAGTATACTACACTATAACTTCTCCTCGTCGCTGGAACAACATTATAAGATTTTCCCCCATTTGGAAAAACTACGCGATAAAAAAAATAATCAATTTATTATATCCTTTCGTCTAGTACGTACCTAGCTACTACGTTTTCAAATTAAATACGTCCGACGGCCAAAGGTAGACGAAAGTAGGGAAAAACTTGCTATACAAAAACAAAATTACCGGCAAATTAAATTATCTACTATAAGCTTCAAGTGTTTTCAAAAATACTTGTCATTAGTGACGGTTTGCACCATGAAGGCCTTTTAATTTACTTACTGTAACTACAACCAGAAACTTTTAAATGGTAGCTGTAGCTTTTCTGTCGCACACTAGGTAGTGTACAGTTCAAGCCGACCGTATTTAGTTATAGGTAGTTCTATATCTCGTTATTAAATCTACTCGTAAACTTTCATTAACCCTTTTGAAAATAACGAACGGGAAAAAAAAACGAGTAAAAAAGTAGTCTAATCCAATCTCATTTCATAAGTTGCGAAACAATGTTAAACATATGGCGGAGTTTTTTCGTGTTTTTGTTTTCCTTTTTTTTTTTGTTTTTTCGAACTATCATCGCGGATTACGCCAGTCTGGGTCTCTAAAGACTCGAAAATTTGCGACACGGTGTAAATTAAGGCGCGTTTATTTTTCAACACGTCCAACAATTGTTCCAAGTCGGCCGAAAATTTCCGCCTAATTAAAAGAAATTACGTGTGTAGCCTAGATTAAAATGCTTTTCATTTGGTGTAACATTTAGTACATTAAAAATTTTCGCATCAACTTTTGTTTACGCAGTTTTGTTAATTACATAAGACCATGAATGGAGCTCGTGTAAATTCATGCCCTCTTTGCCCCCCGAGATAGGGTTTGTTTCGCTCTTTGATCATTAATTACGTAACTAACATCTTGGTGGTAAGTTATTCTCACTTACATAAACTCGAGTTTGACTTTTATCGCGTTCCACGAGTATGAAGTTTGTTTTCACCATGATTTGTCGCGCGTTTTATAAAATTTTCAAAGTTTAATTTAAAACACGCCGGTTGTGCGAGTCTACGTATATCGTGGCACGATACGCGATTTTAATCAAGTCAAAAGAACGATACCGAGCTCAGCGATGATACTGGAACCGGTGAAAGAATACGTACGTGTGGTGGTATGCCTATACGTACGTAGGGGTGCAGGAGTACAACGCTTCGTATCTCGCAACCGCCTACTTTTCCAATATCGAGATGAACAAATTTCATCGTAATCAAAAACACGCCAAGCTATTTATCCCAGCTCCAGCTCGCGAGTCGCGACTCCCGAATCGATCCATTTTTAATAAAATAATTTCCATAATTTTGAATTATCTTGCGGTTGCATGTTTTTTTGTTTTTTTCTCTCTTTCGTAGATTAAGTAATGAAAATGCACGCTGGCTAGAAATTTGCATAAAACATGCATATCTATTCGACGTTTTACAAATTTTTTTTACCAATATGTGTTATTTGCTCTCCGGATGGCGAAGTTGTCGCGCAAAAAATCGAAAAATTTGCAAAAAGGTAGACGAACAGTTGTTGGTCTTTAATTCGATTCGTAGTTCGTAAAAACATACGCTGATGGTAGAAAAGAAACTTTTTACGCAGATTTTCCATATCTGATTAAAAAAATTCGGGCGAAAAAATGAATTTTGAGTATTTGCTTATAATCCTCGTGAAAATAGTGTTTATCGAGGTATTTTGACCAGCTGAGCACGAATCCGGTGTTAGTTTTTTTATCTGGTCATTTCGCCCAGTACAAAATGGACGAAATATGAAAATCTTCCTAGTAAAAAAATTAATTTTGAGATTTTGAGTGAAATGGTCGCTTAAATAGTGTATAAAGGGGTAATCTGACGTGCTGAATACGAATCTGGCGTTAGTTTTTCCATTCGGTCATTTTTTTTCTTCAAATTCGCTGCTTTAAAGTTTAATTCGGGCGTCAGAAGTGAGAAAATCATGAAATCGATGACAGATTCGTAATCAGCAGGTCAAATTACCCCTTTATACACTATTTCAGTGACAATTTCGTCTGAAGAATCAAAATTCATTTTCCATTTCGTGGGAGTTTCTATATTTTGAATGTTTTGTGAAAAGAAAGGGAGAAATGGAAAAACTAATGCCGAATTTCTGTTCAATGGGTCAAAAAACCTCGATAAACACTTATTTTTCCATAAAATTCATAAAATTCACAAAATTGATATTTTTACTTGAAATTTTGAAAAACATGAATTTTAAGTTTTGGGTAGTGTATAAAGGAGTAATTTTGCTTTCTAAAGAAGAAGTGGCATTGATTTTTTTATTTGGTCATTTCTTCTTCTCAAAATTGATTTTTTAAATGAAAATTGTTTGTGAGAGGTTTTTTTGTACCAGTGTTCCAAAAAATATGAAAAAATTCGGGAGAGTGCAGAATAAATTTAAGCTCTTGTGAGTTTTTATTTTTATTTTTTATATTCATTATAGTTATTTTTTTTCTAGCCTTTGAAGTTTTCAAACCCCGTTTTGAGGCAGTTCCTCGATAAAAAAAACCTGAAAGATTTGTGGGTGTTCAGTTATTCATTAGAGCTCAGCATTTTACAACGTTTTTTGAATTTAGTGAGCACCTAGTAGAAAGTTTTTATGAAATACCAACCTTTGAAGAGATGTGGTAAAAATTTAAGATTTTTCGGTCAAAATTTTTCCGTCTTCCCGAAAACTCTATTTTCAAAATTTTGTATTTTTTGAAAATAGTTTTTCGATTTTTTTGTTGATAAAATTGAATTTTGAGGATAAAAATTTTATTTTTGGAATTGGAAAAAATAATTAAGTACATTACATTATATTTAATTGAATGGATTGATTTTTTCTTCAGATGAGCATAGGATGAACACTAACACCATTTTTTCCTTAGGTGCTCTCAAATGTTGTTGCATTAAAGTCATTAAACGATATTATCTTTTGATTGGCGTTATTTCACCGCAGTTTGATAATCCAACAACGTCAAATTACGAAATGATGTTTAAAAAATATTAAATAAAACTTGAGTTACCTATTCGTTTTCAAAAAATCTCCAAAAATAATGTTTTTGGCCATTATACAAAAATAATGTAGGTAAACACCTCCAAAAAAATCGAAAAAATGGGGAGATTTTTTCACTCTTCAGTGCTGGTAACAATGCGACTATTAAAAAAAACAACAACAAAAAATCAATTTTAAAAAAAATAAAAATTTTGAAACTTTGACAGGGGATTAAACATTGACCAAATTTCTCAATTTTTTACCGGATGTTATTTTGAGGTCATTCCACCTCAGTTTTCTATTCTAGGATCACAAAAACTTGAAAATTTACTTCCAAAAAATCAGGAGAAATGTTGAAAATTCATTCATTTTTCAGTGGTACTACATATAATATGTAGAAGGTACAACTAATATCTAAAAAAAAATATCAAAAAATTTTTTTTCAAAAAATTTCAAATCTTTTAAATTGATTAAGGGAAGGGGGAAAGAAGAACATTGACTTAAAAACCTCAAATTTTTATCACATTATTTTGAGGCAATTTCACATCGGTTTTTTACTCAAACTCATCGAAATTCGGAAAATGTTGTTCACTTGCTCGTTTACATTCAAAGTTTTACTTTGTCGACTGAAAAACACCTGAGATGGCTCGCAGAGTGTAAAAATGGAATTTTCTAAAAAAAAAACTAATTTCCCAGAAGTAGGATGGGTATGTCATTTTTGGATAAAAAATTCTCTTCCATTTTAACGAATTTATTTTTGAAAAAAAAATTGAAAAATGCTACTTAGGCCGATTCACCAATTTTTACCTTGCTAGACTATTTTGCAGAATGGCATGAATCATTTTATTTTGAGCTATCACAGTATACCTACCTCTTCAAGTCGGCTAAAAGTGGAGCTGATAATTTTTGTAATTTTTTCACTGAAAAATTACAATTTTCATCACGTTTTCAATGATATTTTCACTCATACTGTCTCAAAAACGATCAAATCGAAAAATTAAATACAGTTTGTGAAATAAAACATTTTCCTGGATATCAGATACTATGATTTTTTCGTTCGAAAAATAAATATTGCGTTATGTAGGGGTGCGCTAGAGATTCATTAGAAAATCTCTAGAATCAGTGATCGATAAATTTGAAATAAGAAGTCATGAGAGGAATACTCGAGCATCAAAATGGTAGTTCAAAATTGAGAAAATCTCTGCGACAACAAAAATAGTATAGGTATGAAAAAAAATCAAATTTTTTGACCTATTTCTGTTCCGGAATATCGTCGAAAAAGCCCATTCGAACGCATTTTTTTGGAAACTGGAGTCTGTAGGCTTTTTAAAAATGTGTAAAATTGCTACATCCGCACTTTTCATTTTACTGCAATACTGATAAATGTCAAAATTATACCAACTGCAAATGTTGTCCCCATAATATTTTAAGCGGTATTGTACGTATTACGTACCAGTCGGACAATAACCTTTTTTTTTTCTTACATTTCGACACAATTATTACGTAGTAAATTTATCATGAATCAGTTCATCGAAACGAACAATAAAATAAGAAAGTGTACAACTGTAATATCGTAAACTTATACACTTACACGTATATATGTGTAGCGAACGACGAGGTACACAATTCTTTTCGTCGTCGTTGTATAGATGTACACCAACGACACGTTTTACAGATATAAAACACCATGGAGAACTCGGTACCTACTTATAACGCAATCGTAAAAACACAAATTTCAAAACATAAAATAAAATACGTTATGCTTGTATACGTGAAGCTGGAAAACTCGATATCTTGTTTTGCTCACGGCCAATCTAAAATTCAAATTCAAACATAATAACAAATGCAGAATGCGTAGGTATGGTACGGAGCAATAGGAAATTTCTTTCTTTGAAAAATTTACAAAATCGTCGTCGTAATCGGTTTAACGGTTTGTTAAAGTCGAAATAGAAAGCAAAAGATTTAACAATTTATTCTCGTTCTTTGATCGATAAGAATTTATATTTTGTTATCAATGAGAATAATTTTGTAAAAAGGTTTTATATGGGTGTGCTATTTTTATGCTTTATCAAAGTAGGTAAGTATTTCAAAGATGTTGCGAAGTTTTGGAATTTCGGTGTAGTTCAGATGATTATTATACCTTTGTAAAATTTGTTGCCCTATTTTTTGTCAATTATTAAAAGATCCATTTTTCGTTCAGTTTTGCGGGAGATTTTTTATACAGGGTGTTTTATAAATGAAGTGCTGCCTACGACCCAGTTAGTAGGCAACCCACAATATCCACATTGATTCTAATTATGTACGTTCGCTTATATACTTCGAAGATTATGGGCGTAATATTTCTTCTAAAAATTCTCAACATTTTTGCTACTTTAAATATTTTTTTACCTATCTCCAAATTTTTTCTCAAGATTTTTCTCGCCTTTGAAATTTTTTCTACAAATTTTTTCCAACATTGAAATTGTTTCTCAATATATTTGTCATATGAAGATGTTCCTTGAAAAGCGATGAAATGAAAAGTATATATTTATATTTTTATGAAAAGTTGACATGAAAAGTTCGTGTGTGAAAACTGAGAATTTTTCAAAACTAAAAAAATCAAGTCACGTATCAATTAATTTGCCAGAATATTCCAAAATTGAAACCCTATAAGAAACCATAATTTGTTAGTAATTAGTAAATTTAATTATTCGGTATTCTTTGTACCAACTCGTTATTTTGTCAATTCTTAGAAAAATCATTTTAAAAATGAGAAAGATAGGAAGTCGAATTTCTTAGAAATATACCTACTCTCTTATTCCGAATTAGTGAAAAATCACTGATAAACAGTTAGAATTGCAGCACAGTTTTTCACCGATTACTCAAAGAATTTCACAGATTTTTTTGTAGTAAATTTCATAAATATCACTGAGTTTCAGTGAATTTTCACTAGTTTCCAATGATTTTCTATCACTGACTTGCTTTCAGTGAAAAAATTTTCACTGATTTATTACTGTCCTGCAATTCTGACTGTTTTTTAGTGTTTTTTGATAAATTTCACTGATTCTAAAATGAGAGTGTACTTAGGTACCTGAGAAACTGAAATTCAACATTTTAGATTGCGAAATTAGGTCTCTTGCAGGGTATTCATTCTCTGGAAAACCGGAAAAAATCAGGGAATTTTAGTGGTCTGGAAAAGTCAGGGAATAATCAGGGAATTTTGGAATTTTCTCTGGAAGTTTTCGAAAATCCAAAAAAAGGGTACCTAAATTATTTAGAAAAGGGGTTCTTTGCTTATTTTATTATAAAATTTTCAATTTCGCCCTCGCTCCGCCCGGGCCAAATTATTACATCTTTTATCTATAATTATTGTTTTATTCATCATTTTTTGTTGGCCATAGTGTACAATAAAATTAATATTCAAAATGCATGTATTTGTTCATTGAATTATGAATTAATTATTCGAAAAAATTTTCTCTCGTCATGCTCGGAGTAATTTACACTCCTTTTTTCCACAGAATTTATTTTAAATCTTAAGTTTTTTGGAAACTTACTTTTTAATGAGCTGTGATGAGAAAGAAATGCCATGATGCCCTTGACCACGATGTTGAAAAAAAGGGAGGGAATGGAACAGAATTCGAAATTATTGGCCATGTTATGGAAAACATGAATGAGGGAAAAGTGGTGAATTTTCATCTTTTGAAGATATTTTTTCGCCAAAATTTTCGATGTGTGTGTGTGGGGAGAGGGGATGAAATGTGAAGAAATTTTTGAATTTTTACCCCGGAAAAATCGAAATTTTCATTCGCTTAATTTGGTAGACACCCTGGCATAATTATTTTCATTTTTCAAAACCTAATTCTGCGTTGGAATACTTGGTTTTTCCTTTTTATTTAAAATTTTTCCTGTGGGTAATAAATTCAAATTTCCAAATTTTTGTGGTGAGGGGGAGTTGGATGGACGCAAAAATTTACAATAAGTACATCACGTGAAAAATTATCCCCCCTCCCCTCCCCCTGGTTTACGAATATCATATTTAAAAGGTCTGGAAAAATTCGAAAAATTCGTCTGGAAAACCTAGAAAAGTTGGGGAAAATCACTTCTGAAATATAGTGGACACCCTGCCTTATTTTTTTTTTTATATCTACCAGTTAGGTAGTGGTTTGATTCTCAACTGTCGTTTTTTCAAAGAACAAGGAAAATGACAGTACTTAAATACCAGTTATCCGGAGGTGGAGGCGTAGGGAGGAGGGAGGAGGCCTCTCCTCCGGATGATTTTTCCGGAGCCGGAGTCGGAGGCACTTTGATCAAAAATCTGGAAACCGGAGTCGAAGCCGGAAGCACTTTTTTTTAGAAGCCGGAGCCAGAGTCGGAGATACCAAATCAGACCCTCTCCTCCGGCTCCTTGTCCCAGAGATCCTCCTTTGAATTTTTTTTGTGTCAATTATTGTAGGTGGTGTGACGCGTTGTTAATACCGTGTGCTCAATTTCAACTTACAATAGTATTCTGTAATGAAATAAATTGAATGTGCAACATTGTAACGATTGAATTCAGAAAAAAACTGAATTTCTGTTCGTCTACAAACTGGAGGGGGGGCGAATTAATTGAGCACCCGGTACGTAATACGTATTAATAACGCGTTACGGCCATCGACAACAATGGACACAAAACCATTCAAGGATCCAGAGCGGAGCCGGTGAAAGGAGGCCCCACCCTCCGGGTAATTTTTCAGGAGCCGGAGGAAGGAGCCGGAGGCACTTTTATCAAAAATCTCGGAGCTGGAGCTGGAGTCAGAGGCACTTTTTTAAAAGTCCTGGAGCCGGAGGGACTAGACCCCCTCCCTCCGGATCCCTGTTAAACACTTGAAAATTGTTTTTTTGATCGTTTCTTCAAAAACGATGAAAAACGACCATTTTTCAATATTCTAAATCTTTTCGTGTCGTTTTTTCAAAAAACGACGAACACGACAGTACTTGAATACTCGAAAATAGTCGTTTCTTCAAAAACGATGATAAAAACGACCAGTATGAAATGTTCTAAATTGGAAAATTGTAGTTATTTCTGATCGTTTTTTCAAAAACGATGGAAAACGACCATATTTCAATTTTGTAAATTCGTCGTTTTCCGTCGTTTTTTTTTTCCAGTTTTTTCTAATTTTGGAATCTTGAAAAATTATTTTCTGATTTTTTAGCCATTCAAGTTTTATGCAATCAACTATCTCGAAGATCACTTCGTTAAAAAGTCTAGTCCGTCTAATAAGCTACAAGCGAGTGACTTCTCTCGTCATAAACACACCATTTATATTTATTTTTCTGGATGCTTTTTATGCAGGTAAATCAGAATGGACGTAAAATGTAGCCTACGTTATATACTCCATCGAAGTGATAGACACTCTTATGATAAAGAACGTATTGATTTCGCTACACGGTGCAAAAAACCTGCCACTCGATATTTCAAAATTCGCAAAAACCATACGTAGCTATTTCTTCAAAAGATCGTTTATAATAAAACAAGAAGTTTTTCCATAACAAGCCTACTTATAAAATTTTTAGTCAGACGTGTGCAAAGTATTGATCCTAAAAACCAAACGTTATATTAAAAAAAAGAAGAAAAAGTATGCCAAAGTTGAACCCTCATCGTTTATTAATACAATCCGTGAAACCGTTTCACATCTCATAAAAAATATAAACATGTTCTAAATCTCTAAAGAATAGATACAAAGGTAGTACCGACTACTATACCTAGTCGAGAAAAAACACGTTATTTTTATTCTCATCTTGGTAGGTATTTTTTTCTGCCAACATTCAACTTCCAAGGTGGCGAATAACAAGTGATTTAAGTTCATCTTTGAAAGTCGTATTCACGTCACGAAACGTATTCAAATTCACTTCGTCGAATTGTTTAGTATTCGCTCACGTGAATTGGTACTAACACACTGTGTATGTTTCGCTTTTTAGAAAGCGGTAAGATTGTTCGTGCGAAGTAAATATTAAATCCGACAATGGTACTTATTTCATGTGTGGATGGTGTCAAGTGCAGAAAATTACCTTGCGGTAGGGGTTTCAAAACAAATACTTAAAAATTATTACCGATGCTTTTTTGTACTTTTTTTTTACCATGAGAAAAAACTGATTCACGTCGTGTCGTGTCGTTACTTATCCGCGCAAATGGAATAGGTACCATCGTAGATGCTGAAAACCTCAGACAGAGATTCCTTAATACAGCTTTTTAAACAGATCTGTTGTCTGTCGTAATGGAAATGTATGCCATTACGACTTTATATTTATAAGATGAATAAAAAGATACACGAAGTACCGACATCTGGGTTTTTCACAGAAAAATTCAAAATTTTATAATTTAAGTGTATTTCAATTTAGTAGAGTGAAAATTCGAGTTTTATTCGATCCCAGTTTTACGTTAAAAGAATTATTATTTTTCTTTTCTTTTTTTTTTAGAACTTTTCAGGGACGAACCGAAGGGCAAAAAAAAGAAAATTGACAATTAAAGTTTATTTTTTCTGATTTTTTTTCGACTTTAACTGCGATTTTTTTCTATTTAAAATGAATTTTAAAAAAATTTAATAGTTCCAGTTAATCACTTTCGAAAAATTTCCAACTCGAACCTACGTAATTATTATTATTCTACTATGCTTGCTCCCCTAACCCGTTCAGATCGCGGTTGTCATGTGTTGGATGAGGAAAAAATTGGAAAAAATTCATTCGGTCCCAAGCTAAAATGACTACTTTTTTCAAATTTATTATTTATATGCCCTAATTTTTTTTTGATAAAATTAATTTCGGTAATCGTCATGTAAGGTGTTCCATGAATCGTCTGTCATACTTCTTTTTTTTGGATATAATCGGGTACCACTAAAAAAAACCTTGAAATGAACATGTTGCCGATCCTAAAAATTGAAGGGGAAAAAATGCTTCTTCTGAAAAAATCAGGTAAAAATTTTTTCAATCATGTAAATGGATGGTACTTTGAAAATTGAAGATATTTTCACTTCATGATTTTTTGCCGAACTGTAAAATTGAATGGGCTACAAAAAAATTATTCAATAACGATTCTAAAAAAGTAACCTAACCGAAGGAATGGACAGAATTTTAAAAACTGAAAAAATTTGTTACAAAGACTTTTTACCTAACATCAGAAATAAAGGGGTCAAGGGTCATTAAAAATTGAAAAAAATTGAAAATTTTTTGAAGCCCTATTTTGAGTAATCCGTAGCCCCTTCTTTTTCGATGTTAAGCAAAGAGTCTTCGGGACAGAATTTTTCAAGTTTTCAACGTACTATCAATTTCCTTGATTAGTTTATTTTTTAGATTTTTTTGAATAATATTTTTTGTAGTCCCTTCAATTTTAAAGTTAAGCAAAAAGTCATGAAGTGAAAATTTTTCAGTTTTCAAAGTACTACTATCCATTCCCATGGTTGAAAAATTTATTTAAGTAATTTTATTAAAAATATTAAAAATTTGTTGAGTAAGTGAATAAATTATGAAAAATTTCAATTCAATCGATATATTTTACCCGAATTATTTTTATCATTCGAGAAAAATGTTTCATCTTACATCACATGTCTTTTTCATCTTCGAAGTTGAATAATTCCCATCTTTGCGTATTCTGCTAGAATTATTGTTTTATTTTTTTTTATTTTTACGTCATATACAGCGACTAAGGCTAGAGGCGTGTGGGAAAGGGGGTGCTGAGTTATTAAAATTAAAGAAAATTGTATTTTAGGCTATGAATCAAAACGAAAATACCAACTGATAAAATGATAGGTGATAAGGGAACCACTTCGGGTGTTCGTCTTGATTGGAAAGACATTTCGATTTTTGGCATATTTTTGAAAAATAAAAAATTTGTTTGTTCCACAAAAATACATATGATATTTTTGAAGAAGAAAAAAAACTTTTTTTTTAGCAAACCTTTTAAAATTCAGATCTTTACTAAACATTGACTTTCGGAACTCGTTTCAGCTATTCTGAAATTTTCAGCTCAATTTCGATTTTCTCGAACATTTTCGAATTTCTTCAATAGACATTCAAATTAATTAAGACTGCTCATAATTCATACCATGTCGCCGGAATTTAACCTTATCCGATTATTATGAACTCTTCGAAACGAAGGTCCATCCAGGGATAGAAGAACAGAACGAACAAAAGAACGAACACCAGAAAAAAAATAAAGAACAGAACAGACATAGGGAATAACTTTAAAAAACAAAAAAAAAAGAGACCGAAAGAACGAACAATTTTCAATTCTTTTGATATGTTCTTGTTCTTGTAATTAAATCTTTTTTTACATTTTTTTTGGTCATTTTCATAACATTACCCATTTTTATTCCAATTTCTAATTTCAAAAATTCGAATACTTTGAGTATTTTTTTTTCTTATGTGTTAATTTTGGATTAAAATTAAATTTTTTGACTGAAAATGAAATTTTTCTCGCAAAAGGAATCATTTATACCACTTTATTGAAGGGGGGGGGGGAGGTAAAAAAGAAACAAGAGAATGGAATGGGAAGAACAAAATACCACAAATTTTTTAAAGAACATCAGAACTGAGAACGAAAGAACTGATGATTTCTAAAGATCAGAAGAACGAGAAAGACAGACACTTGTTTATTCTCAGGAACGAAATGACAAAGAACCAACAACAAATTTCCTTGTTCTTCCATCCCTAAAGTATTCTGGAGTCTCCAGCAAAATTTCAATTTTCTCCAACATTTTTGAAAGCCTTCAAAAAGTATCCAAATTAACTTGGCCAAATAATAATCCAGTTTTCGTTTCTTTTCAGTTACATAGTTTAATTAAAAAATCTACTTTTAGCTCGATTTCCAGGCTAACACCTCGAGCGTGTTTTTTTATCATACTGTTAAATTGGAAAAATTCGAAGTAAGTATCCAATTGTCTGGAGCAGTGGCGCAACCAGAAATTATATTTGGTGGGGACTGAAAAGTTGAGGGAAAATGGGAAGGGGATCAAAATTTAGTGAAAAAAGTGAGCTTGCATAGTCAGGAAATTTTTTTTAGGCAAATGATTCATTATACAGATTTGAGCAAAATTTTTTTTTAAATTGACGGATTTTTGGAAGAAACGATTAATGTAAATGTAGTAAAATTCCAACTTTTTGAATCGTTGAAATAAATTTAGCTGAAAATCGGTGATTTTTCACTGATATTTTAGTCAAAATCACTGTATCTTTTGACAAATTGGAAATTGATTGAGAAATCAGTGAGTTTTTGACTACAGTATCAGTAAAAATCACTAATTTTCGATGAAAGTTATTCCACTAATCCGAAAAAGGTCCTTCTCATCAAATTTAACACTGATTTAAACTTGGAAAGCGATAGTGCATTCATGAAATAGAGAAATTAAAATCTACCGAGTGAAGCGAGAGCGAATTTTTTCGGAAAAATCGTGCATGAAAAGCAAAATAAAAAGCACTTTTCTGGCATTTAAAAACTTTCGAAACACTTTTTTTTTTGGGGGGGGGGGGGGGCTTTAGCCCGGTAGCCCCCCTGGTTGCGCCACTGGTCTGGAGGGTCTAGAATAACCAGAAATTATCAAATTTGGTTTCGAGAAATTCGATTTGGTTGCAGATATTTTACGCCCCTAATTAGTAAGATGGCTCAGCAATTTGACCATTTTCAATTATTTCCATTTAACACAGGTGGTCAAAAATGAGCCAAAGGTGGATTTCATCATTAACCAAGTGGAGAAGCAGCGAAAACTCGATTTTTAGCTGTCCAAGTTAATTTAGGTACTGGAGAAATTCAAAAGTAGGTATTGAAAAAATTCGAAAATGTTGGGAAAATCAAAATTGTTCTGGAGGCATCAAAATAGCTGGAAATGGTCAAATTTGGGTTCGCGAGGTCGATATTTGGTAGGAATCGGAATGTCATCAAACTCGGTAAAAAAAAAAGTAGGTACCTATCTTTTTTCAGAAATATCACATTTTAGCTGAAAAACAGATATTTAGATTTTTAAAAATTCGCCAAAAATCGAGATACCTACTTGAGTATCTGAAATTTGGTCTTCAGGGTCTCAGGACATGCTCTCTCTAGAAATCGAATTCCATTTCAATTGGAGGCGGGCCCTTGTGAGTCAGAAATTTTCCATTTTTAGACCTCATTCTCTAATAATACCAGCTTTGATTCACTCCCTCCCCTTCCCTCGATTGAACTGCTACCATAAAATTTTTTTACATTTAAAACTAATTTTAAACTCCCAATTTCAAATCTAAACAGTATTGAAGTATAGTCATAATTGAGGCAGGGGGTGAAAAAAAAAGGAATTCCAAACTCGAATACTTAAATGGAATTTTTTCAATTTTTCAGCTCAAACTACAATTCTCTTTTCAATTTTTTCATCTTGAAAAGTAATTTTCCTCAGTTTTTCCTACTCAAAATATAAAAAATTTTCATTTTACTTTCAATTCGATCAACTTTAAAAACTACGAGTATGTTTTATCATTCTCAACAGTGGAAAATTCCTAGAATTAGTCGGAAAATCCCCGAAACTGGCAACGCAGCATTACACATTTTCATTCCAAAATTTAAACTTATGAAATCCTATAGTTCGAGGTAGTTACGACGACGCTGTTGCATTTAATAGATACCTACGCAATTCTTAAAGCTTATCTCACCGTCGAGAAATTTTCGGGTAACACAAAAACCAAAACAAGTGGACCAAAATACAAGTTGCATATACCCGTATAGCTAGCTTTGAACACGATGACAACCGCAGGGCCACCATTAACTCGATTCCATTTAACATAAATAATTTTCATCAAGTATCCTTAAACTTTGGGCTCGGTGTACCATTCAAGTAATACAAAGATGTAAGGATTACGCGTACGTAAATTGCGCTTATTTAAAAACCAAAAATTTAGCTTCGAACCGCGAATTTTCGCCCGACAACGGTGCTCTCTACGCCCGCATAAACGGCGTTTAATTAAACATCTCCGCATGCGAAAGCCGTATATTGTACCGGTACTAAAACAAGCATTAATGTACTACTTTTCGCACAGCTATACAAACTTCGCGCATACCGCGTACTACATACAATATTTACCGAATAATTTTCGAACCGTGAATCGTAACAATCGTAATTTTTCGACAAGTCGACTTGCAATTTAGAAAATAAAAAGGAAATCCAATAAGGTTCGTCGCAGATTAACCGCGCTCTTCTTGGCCGACACGTTCCACACCAAGTTACAAATTTAAACGTTGAATCGCAGTCGTATGATTGATTTTTATTAAAAGTTCAGCCATAGCTGTGAAATTATTTATTACAGCGTCGCGTTGGGAGAAATTAAAATATACGCGGTGTCAAAATTTATGTACCTTCGTGCAACTTTCAATCAGAAATAAATGGGGATTTGTATTATTAATATCGAACTATCACTGTGACGGCTTTATTGACGATTTGCGTGGTTCTAATGTACTTTACCATAATTCCAAACGACGAACATTATCTTTTACTAATCAAAACCGAGTGTGTAGAGTAAAGTTATGCGGTATAAGGCTCGTAATAACTATCGCCTCTGTATCGCTACCTATAGTATTTTTCGTCACGTGTGTGCGTACATTGAACGGCGTGTGCATGGAGGTGAAAATACACCCACGCTCTACGTACGTTTTCAGATGAAAATATCATCGCAGTGATTCCCAACGTTGGCTTCGAAGTTGCAAATTTTAACGTCAATTTATATAAAAAAGTATTGGGTACTTTGATTAGATGCATTTTGATTTTTAGGATAACGAAATTTTCAGAAACGTTGATTCGTTTGTAAAGATTTTTCGTACGATGAAAAGAGAAGCAACTGTGCCACTGCTCGCGGTGTTAAAGATGCATTTTTATTTTGAAAAATAAGGTAGAGTTGGAAAAGTTACGAAATTGAAGAATTTTTTGAAAAGTTTTAGATCATGGATATGCTCAAATAAACCATCACCAACAACCCTAACTTTTTTTTTCAAAATGACAATACACTTCGAATAATTTTAATAATATTCATTTTTTTTTGAATGAAATGTAGGTAATTTTTTCAACATTTTTTCCTTTTCAAAATTTTTAAATACTTTTCCAATTTTTTCCTTTATTTTTTTGTAATACATTTCAGCTTTTTTAAAAGTATAACCAAATTTTTTTTTCAAATAAAATATATCTTAGACTTTTTTACATGATGTTACAATTTTGAGAGACAAAGTGTCATTGTATCAGTGATCAACCAAATTTTTTCCAAGTTTTTTCAAGTCTAACAAAATGTCAGTGGTGGGTAAACTTCCACATAAAAGACTTTTAAAACGTTACGTTACTAGTCAGGTCTCAATCGTGCAAAAAAAGGTTTCCGCGCGAAATTCCTGTTAAAATTGATTTTATGATTGATTCTTGTTCTGGACACTAAAAAAAAGAAATTAAGCCCGTATGCCCTTTTTTCCCCCTCCCCCTTTCCCCAGGGTCCACCCATCAACATTTCAAACGCCTGTATTACCTTATCTATGGGTCGTAATGAAAAAATTTTCAAACAAAAGTTGTTTCTCAGAACCTAATGTACATTTTCATTTCTCATCAAAATCCATTTTGGAGCAGCTCCTGCCCCCCAAATTTTGGAATAAAACAGTTTTCAGAAAATTTCAAAATCACGTTTTCTTCATTTTAAGCGAAAATTTTCAGAGATACGGAAAAATTTGTAACTACAAAAAGTAATTCGAATTGAATTTTCTTTCCAATGAGCTTTATGACGATCATTTTCACCAACTTTTCCCGACAGGGTGGATCTCTCCCCCTCCCCCTTATCTCAAAAGTTGAGCCCACGAAAAAAAAATTGAACGATTTTTGTTCTTCGATATCTAATGCATAATTTCATTTATTATCGGAATTTATTTTGGAGCGAATTTTGCTTGTGGGTCCAACTTTTGTGAAAACGCGGAAGGGGGAGAGGTCCACTCTGTCGGAAAAAGTTGATGAAAATGATCGTGATAGAGCTCATTGGAAAGGAAATTCTATTCTGAATACTTTTTGTGACGGATGTAAAAATGTCGAAGTTAAAAAAAACTTGGAAAAAATTGATGTATCGATGACGTATTAAAATGCATTGGCATTTCAAGAAAAAGTTATGAATTTTGCATATTATATCTCAGAGCTGGGGGGGGGGGGGGGGGAGGAGGAGGAGGGCAAAAATTAAAAAATGCAATTCTTAAATCAAGGTATTATCATAATTATGTTAGATTTGAAAAAACTAAGGAAAAATTGAAAAAGTAACATTTTTAGATAAAAAATTGAAAAATAGAAAAAAAAGCGAGGTTTGTGTTATAAAAAAAAATCAAAAAAAGTTGTTTTTTTTTGAAAGAAGTTTTCAAAAATACAAACTTATTTTATGCAAAGTTCAGAAAAAAAACCCACCCTAGTGAAGCGAGGGTAGATTTTTTCTGAAAAATCACGTTTAAAAAGCAAAAAATTGTCAAATATTTCATTTTTGTCCCTTTGGGGTAGAAGGAGGAAAAATCCCTAATATCCTCCAGGAGGGGGAATTTTTCTGGGTAGTACCAAACTTTTTTTTTTTAGAGTTTTGTCATTGGCACCACACGCTATACGAATGTTACTATCCTGTGCAAAATTGCCACAATCAAGATTGAAAATTTATACATGAATTCTAGAAAAAATTATCCAATTCCAACGAATTTAAACACAAAGGATGACTTTCATTCAGAAAAAGGAAAGCGAAATGTTCTTATGTCCTCCGAAAGAATTTGTTTTTCTTCATTTTATACCGAAAAAATACCAACGTATCATTAAATAATGAAGAAAAATTCAAGTCTAGATAAGTGTACAGCTGCAGCGTCGGAAAGAAACCAGGCGACTGCTTAAATTTCGTCCAGTGAAAAGGCAACCCACCATGGTTTCAGGAATGCATGTTTGCCTACCCTGTGAATCGTAGGGGTATACATATTACTCTTGGAAAATTTTTTCATCTCGGCATTTTCAAATGTGCGCAGCTTGACAACGGTGATAGATGAAAAACTGTACTTCGCAACAATAACGAGTAAAAAATTTTGTCGAGAATTTTTCGATGTCGTAGTACAGGGTTGATCATTAATTCATTATGGTAGGCGAACTGAGGCTTGAGGCATAATTTTCAGCCTTTTTCAAATTTTTCATTTTGTTATTTTAATGTGAATGAAAAGGAGATTGATCCGAGTGAAACGAAGACGAAAGTTTTAGAAAACTTCAAATTCAAGGTGCAATAAATGAATAAAACAATGTTTTGAATTAATAAACTTGAAGAAAAAATTGGCCACTTCTGCATTAAAACTAATAAACGAGAAATACGACGAGGCCCACTGCAGCGAGGCCAAAGCTTTCAAAAAAATCGGATTTTCAAACATTGAAAATAATTTCTTAAGGATAGGAAATAATAATAAAATTAAATTGAAATAATTTTGAGGAAAAATATGAAAAAAAAATCACTTGTAGAATTTTTATTAGGATTAGGTATTTCAAATCTGTAGATGGAGAAATACCTACAATAAATCCGAGCGCAGCGGGGCCAAAGTTTTTCAAAAATTTGATTGATTTTTTATATTTAAAAAAAAATGCAAAACCGTTCAATTTTTCTAACTGGCTTATTGTATTTCTCCTTCCATAGATTTGAAATAATCCAAATCCTATACGAGTGATTTTTTTTTTTCATATTTTTCCTCAAAATTATTTCAACTAATTTTAGTATACAGGGTGCTTCACGAATCGACTGTCAAACCTATTTTTTTTTGGAAATTACCGGGTCCCACTAAAAAAACTCGAGATAAACATGTTGCCTATTTTAAAAAATAAAGGGGCAAATCCTGTTTCTAAAAAAAAATCATGTTAAAAATTTTTTCAACCATGGGAATGGATAGTACTTTGAAAACTGAACAAATTTTCACTTTATGACTTTTTGCCTATCTTTAAAATTAAAGGGGCTACAAGAAAAAATTTTCAAAAAAATTTCTCAAAAAATGAACTGATCAAGGGAATAGATAGTAGGTTGAAAACTGAAGAAATTTTGTTCCAAAGACTTTTTGCCTAACATCAAAAATGAAGGGGCTAAGGGTCACTCAAAATAAATGGGCTTCAAAAAATTCTCAATTTTACTCAATTTTAATAACCATTAGCTCCTTCATTTTTGATGTTAGGCAAAAAGTCTTTGGAACAAAATTTCTTCAGTTTTCAACCTACTATCTATTCCCTTGATCAGTTCATTTTTTGAGAAATTTTTTTGAAAATTTTTTCTTGTAGCCCCTTTAATTTTAAAGATAGG
This sequence comes from Pseudococcus viburni, assembly GCA_033439095.1. Taxonomy (NCBI): domain Eukaryota; kingdom Metazoa; phylum Arthropoda; class Insecta; order Hemiptera; family Pseudococcidae; genus Pseudococcus; species Pseudococcus viburni. The sequence goes on along the minus strand of JAVBJF010000485.1, from coordinate 108,311 downwards.
CTAAAAGTCATGAAGTGAAAATTTGTTCAATTTTCAATGTACTATCCATTCCCATGGATGAAAATTTGTTTACATGATTTTTTTTACAAGCAGCATTTGCCCTTTTATTTTTTAAATAGGCAACATGTTCGTCTCAAGGTTTTTTTTTTAGTGGTACTCGGTTATATCCAAAAGAAAATATGTTTGGCAGACGATTCATGAAACATCCTGTATTTTTTCTCCTTAAATAATTAATTTTCATGGGAACAGAAGAGAATTTTTCCAACTTGGGAAAATATGAAAATTTTCCTAACTTGATAAAATATGAGTACAAATGGTGAATTTTCCCAACTGAATACTGAAAAATCACGGTGATATGTACCCCCCCCCCCACCTCCTCATCAATACGTCCCTGATATTGTATCTCAATTGGTTTTTCCAAACTGGAAAAACAGAAACGAAGTCCAAAATTAAGTGAGGTACAGTTGAAATTTATTTTTAGATTATTTTCCATGCTAGTCAATCGAATTTAATTACCGAATATTTATCCTTTAAGGTTAGAGACTCATCAGTAAAAAGGTTGATCTTTGAAATTCATTTCCACACTCTGAGCTAACAACACACAGAACATGCTGTAGGTATAAGCATTTGAGATAATGTCATACATGTCTTTTCTTTGGTACACCACTACAAACATGTTAGTTTTCCACGCAGGTGTAGTAAAAAAGAAAAACAATGTTAATATACCCACAGGGTGTTTTGTTGTTTTAAAAACACTTTACATATTCGACTAAGTTGAAAGCGGAATTCGTTGCCGAACGACACATGTTGCCCATGTATGCTACGAACGTAAAATAGCTTCAAGTTTAACGTTTCAGAGTTGATTTTTTTTGTTGCTTTTTTTCATTAAATAATTCTTAAAGAAAAGATGTTTTCAATTTCTCCACGCAACCTTTTGTTGATTATGTAAATACAAATATACGGTTTTTTCCTTCCTCCCTCGCGGCGGATTTTCGCAATAGGAAATTTCGTACTAACTTGCGGAGCCGAATTTCGTAACAAATTGTAAACGTAGATACTTTGCAGATTAATTTATAGCAACTTGGCGAAAGTTCAAAAGATATTAGATGCATCTGTTGTCAATAAAGCGTGAAAAAGCCACGCTTCTCGTAAAATGCTAAAAACTCGAAGCATTTGTTACGTCGCCTCGCCACCGCGAGACTACGAAACTCCGACAATTTAAAATTTCCACAAATAAATCAACGGCGCGGTACCATAACGTTGAAAAATTCTTTGCAAATCAACAAGTTATGAAAAAATAATTAACGTTTCATCTCTCGCGCGTAGCCATACTCACGGTGCGTTTGTTATACTACCGTGTAGTGTATTGTACGTAGGTATACGTTCCATGCAACAAATGGCGTAGATATAACTTACCTACGTCGCTGTTTCTCGTATTTATGAAATTTTACTTTTGAGTTATGCCTCGTCTGACGGTTACCTACGGTGAAAAAAGAAACACTGGTAAAATATTCATTTTCCAATTTCGTCGGTGGTTTTTATATTAACGATAATAACGAGAAACGGAATCAAATGTGATAATAAGTAATTCTACAAAAGAACTACGGATTTGTTTCATTTCAGCAACTTTTTTTTCTCACCGTAGAGAAATCGAAATTTCAAGTATTTCAAATAAGGCATCGGTATCGTTTTAGGAAAAGAAAGGAAAACTAAAGTTACTCTCATATGACATATTTTTTCAACAACTTTCTTATTTTGAAAGGTGACTTGGCCAAACGGCGCTTTCTTTGCCTGGCTATAACTCAAAGTAAAAAAATCCTAAAGGTGTCGTATCCTGCGTAAAAAAAATGCCTGCAAAGTTTTGAAAACCGAGGTATCCCGATGTCAAAATATAATGAAACATTTCGCTGTACGAAACGAATTGTAACTGAAAGCGAATTTATAAAACAATGCTGTACGTTTTTTACGGCCGAAAATTTGTCAGTTGGTTTGACATGTCAAAAGTAGATATGTGTGTATACAGAGATGGTTTCGATGTAAATACCTACACTTTTTTTTCTAGACTGAAAGTTTTCTAAAAATGATATTTTTTATTGCCGTTGCAAAGATCGAGTGATCGGTTGTAAAAATTTCTAAAATTAGTAAGTAGTCCTTGTTGTTACAAAAAGGTTGGAAAAAATTGGTAGATGATGAAATTTACAAAAATTTCATGTTAAAATTTACTGTCCCTACCTCAACTGCTATTATTTTCCAATAACCCTTAAAAATTCGAATGTTCAAAAAAAATTGAAATATTTTGCCATGAAATAATTCTTGCCGAAAATACCATTAGAACCCATTTTTTCTTTGCCCGATTTTTCAAGGGTATTGGAGTTTTTGAAAATAGCTTTTATTGACTACTTTTTTTTGAATTTTTCATTCAGAATCGAAAAAAAATTGAGAAAATTTTATATGGATATTTTTATTTAGAAAAATTATCGTCGTTGATTGTCTATTGACATCTTTTTTGAAAAAAATTGAAAACAGAATTTTTTCATTTTGTTTATATTTTATGAATTTAGTGTTGAAATTTTTGCAAGGATTTGATCAGATTTGCGAATCATTAGAATTATGCTAAGTTTTTGAGAAGGTGAATTTCAACAAGGGGAGTGGGGTGGAATGGAAATATCTCGTCGAAAGCCTTGATAAAATTCAGAAAAAGTCCTACGTTTCGATTCGAAAAATTTGGAGACCTCGTTGCAAAATTAAAGTTTTTATTTTATGAATTTTTCTGGCGTAAAAGTTGAAAGTTACCTAACAGAGAAAAACAAAATATAAAATCGTTCACGGATTACGACGACAAACCGAGGAGACAAAGGGTTGATACCCTTTCTCTACGGGGGTACTCATAATGTTCAAGAAAAAATCACTTGTACTTTTCTGACTTGATTTTTTGACAAATTTTCGTCAAAATCTAATGAAAAAATTTCATTACTTACATGCCGACTAATAAACAGTGTGTTTTGTTTTTTTGTTTCAGGTGAGTTTTGAATTGAATTTTCATTGTTAAAATATGAATAAACGAGTAAGTAAGTAATTTTACATAATTTTTGGAAACTTTTTCCCAAAAATCGTGCTGTTTAAAATCAGATTTTTATTTATTTTCCTCGCAGAGTAGAATTTAATAACAGTGTGAGTGAAGATTCAGATTTTTCAAAATAAGCATTAATTTAGATGGCTTTGAGTATTGCGAATTGTTAATCTTGATCAACTGTGGAGCTTAAGATTTTGACCTATGAATATTCCTGAGATTAAAAATAAATATGTGATGTGGAATGAGAAAATGAGATTAAGGGCAAAAATCACTTTTCTGGGAAATTAGGTTTAAAGTTTCACTACTTTCTAATTTATAAATCAGTGAAAATGATCGAAAATCACTGAGAAACAGTCAGAATTGCAGCACAGGAGAAAATAAGTGAAAAAATTTTCAATGTAAACAAATCAGTGAGAGAAATCACTGGATAATCAGTGAAAATTCACTAAAAAGTCGGCGAAATTTATGAAATTAGCAGAAAAATCAGTGAAAATCAGTGCATTTTGCTGATTTTTTCCTGTGCTGCAATTCTGACTGTTTGTCAGTGACTTTTCACTGATTCAGAATGAGAGAGTACATATTTTTTGGTGAATTTTTTTCACATTTTTTTGTGCAATATTGAACGTATACCTCGTACCTCATGAAACTTGGTAGAAAATAATTGTGGGACCTTGCTGCTTCGAACAAGTTATCTTGAAAGTTATTTTAACCTCATTTTGTCATTAGTGTTTTCTTCAAATTGCGTTTTTATGGGTGATGTAAGCCTCCTGGGGGTCTGAAACCATTCTAAATCGTTTTCTGATGACCAAAAGTACCTACCCAAAACCACCATTAACTCAAAAATGAGTTTTCTGTCCTTAACTTTATTTTCTTATTCCACATCATATGTGTGGTGAAATTTTTGGCTTCTCACTTCTTCCTACTTCCTACATTCGAATCAAAAGTGATCCATTTTCTAATTTTTTTTAGTCAATTCAATTTTCAGTCGAGTTTTTTCGTACTCGCTGAAATTAGCAGAGGTGTTTACAGACGAAAATTTTTGGGGAGGGTGAACTTTCAGATCAATTTTCTTTTTTTTTCTTTTAAGCGAAATTAAAATATATCAAGAAATGAAAAAAATAGGCTGGAGGAGTTTTAATTTTTAAAAAAATTGTCCTTAGAAAAGAGTACAGGAATACAGGAAAAATTAGAAATTTCCGAAAAATTTGAAATTACTTAAGTACAGCTCTGGAGAGGAGTACACGTGAAATTTTAAATTACCAAAATTTAGCTTTGGCGGGGAGTGCTGTAGAAATTTAAAACGACCTAAATTCTTTCCTGGAGGGAGTATGAGACAAACTGGGAGTTAAGTACGAGAAAAATCTAAAACCACTAATATTCTTTCCGAAGGAACGAGAGAAATTGGAGGTAGGTACAGGAGAAATTTGGAATTATCAAAATTTTGTTCTGGAAGTGGATAAGAGAGAAATTTCAAATAGAAAAATTCGGTTCCAGAAGGGCGTACGGGAGAAATCGTAATTATGCACCAAAATTTTCTCCCAAAAGGAGGTACGGAAAAAATTTCAAGGTGAAAAAATTCGGCCAATAACACAGTTTTTGAAAAAAACTTTCAGAACATTGAGTTATTTTATGTACCTAAACGAAGACAAAAACACCACCCCGGTGAGAGAAAAATTGTTTGAAAAAGTACATCTGAAAAAAGTCATTTATTCGACATTTCACTTGTGGGAGAATCCCCTTTCCCTGTAGGTCTACTTTTCATAGTGGGAACACTCTTAACTGAGAATATTTTCTTGAAAAATCAATTTTTTCTCTGCATTGAAACTTATATTTTATGGTTGCAGATTTTTAAATCATCTAATTTGCACTTTCTCCTCCGTTACTTTTTTCAAAGGCAAAACAACGAATTGAATTTTTCTATAGGTAACGTAAAATTCACTTTAACGTCAATTTTTTCCAAATACGAATTTCAAACGATCTCAAAGCGAAGAAAATTGTTTTGACTACAATTGGCTGCGATTTCATTAAATTTCAAATTCGCCGAAGTTTTTGTTTTACCAAGATTGATTTCAAGTACAAAATAAAACTTTTTAGTTATATTCCCTTATCTAATCCTATTCATTAAAGTATGAATAATTGTTTTAAAAACTAAAAGTAGATATAAATTTCGACTAGAGAAAAGTTAAACTTGTACATTTCTTGCTTTGAACATTTCTACACTCGAAGATGTAAAATTATATAACTAATTCGACAAAGTATGAAATTTGCATAATCCACTGCGAAATGCCCCACGAGTCTATAGGGTGGTTGAAAATGGCGTAGATAAGTAAACAAAAATGTAAGAATGAAATTTAATTCGAAAACGGTTGGCGGTTTATGCTCTCGATGTTTGCTCGGTTTGAATTTGTAAATTTAATTTGTTGGTTTTTCGAGCGTAACTCGAGTAGGTATTTCAGAATTGACATTTAAAATTATTTTTTCAAACTCGAATAAGTCGAAAATCTTTGAAGGTAATGTCTATATCTTTAGAGGTTCATATTTTACAATCATCTTGTATCATCTTTTTGACCACTTGTACTATGGCTAAAAACGAGGCGTAAAAGGCTAACGAACGCCTCGACACCCTCCCTGTATACGTCCAGACCTACAGACGTACCTACTTGTTGATTAAGGTTATATGGTTATTGAATGTGAAGTTCAACGTAATTGAGATTTTATTAGATTATAATTTAGAAGTTGTCGAAAGTGTTTTGTTTTGTGTATGTTGACGTTACGTTATACGTGAGTATAAATTTTACGAAAGGCAACGTGATATTTTATGCACATCTTGTACCGCTTGGGAGTAAAAAACTTAGGAACTTCTGCAGGCGTTTACATTAACTTTAAAGTAATACTACTTTAGTGTAGTCGTGTATATATGGCGATGGCGCGTACAGTTTGAAATTAAAATTTGTTATTTAACTGCGCTGCCATACATTTAAACGTTTCCAAGTGGAAACTGACGAGACTGAGCGTATAAAAATATATACGTAGAAGTACTTCTGCTATAGCAACATTTATAACGGAAAATTTCATCGCTATGGCCAACTGTGTAATAATTTCGTCCAGGGTGGTACCTTACAACTTATTTGTTATGAAAAAAAGCTGGGTACTTTTCGTAAGCGCTAAGCACCCAAAAATAACAATCATCTGTTTATTGTTTCCTGCATTACACATACTATAGTTGAATTCTTAGATAGGTATGTCTATGTACCGGTGTAATTTTTCCATTACCTAGTTAGTTTCAAGCGGAGCTGCAAATGTGGAGATAAATTTGGTTGCCAGCGAGGTAATGTCTAAGATCGCAAAAAACTCATTTGTGTAAATTTCTTAGAAAGTGGTGCATGTTACAGAGAAAAGTAATCGTCCATATTTTACCCATCATAAAATAGTGATGTCATTTTTTTAAATGGATGTTAAAAAGAAAAAGTTTACTTACTTTAAATTAAATTTTAACTCATTTCTGCCAGATTTATTCCATTTTCCCTCAGTTTTACCCATTCAAATTCTAATTTCCAAGTAATACTTTGAGCATCCATAACTCCATTCCCAGGAGTTCTTAAAAGGTCAGAAATTTTTAAGAGAGGATGTATCGAAAAATGAACAAAATCGAAAAATATATCCCTTTATCAGTATCCATTCCACCCTAATATACTACGTGTATCATGCATATTGAGAAGAGAAACCCAATTGAGTTGGTGGTTAACGAAAAAAAATTCGCCAGAATTGTTATACCTATTCGTAAAGAGTCGAACAAACGTAAGGGTGCCTTTTTGTGAAAAATAACGAGCGTTTAGATCTGTTATCAGAATTTCTTCCTGCCTACCGAAGTTATTCACGTAAGGTAATTCGAAATTGTGATTCTGCAAAATACATTCGAATAAATCGTATAAATGTATTTTTTACTTCCCTTAACAAGGCACAATTGGCAGTAATGTGGTTACGTTTACATCCTGCTAATGTTTTTTGGTATACTTGCACACGTGCAATAAAATACCGATTTTGGTTAATTAAGTAGGTACTTTTTGAACTATGTATCTACTACACGTTTGGATTTTTCGCGTTTCTGTATGAAAATATCTAATGAAATTTCACTATGAAAAAGCAGAACCTCAGCTGGGATTGAAGAATTAAAAAAAAAAATTGAAAAATTCAAAACTGAAAATTTAAAAGATTTGAAAAGTAAAGTAGTTGGAGTCGTAGAAATGAAAACTGAGGCTAATACATATCATTTCGGTGGGTATACGAAAAAAATGCATATTTTTCATGTTTCTCAGAAATTAAGCGTCAGAGGGTATAATTTTTCAAAAAATGCCTGCATAAAGAAACAAGGAAATATTAATTTATAACAGTCAAATTTTTTCAAGCATTTATCCTGAAAAGAAAAAGTGGAATAAAAAAATCACCAAGTATGGCAATAATTTTGGATAACAATCAAGATCAACGAGAAAAATACATTTTTGGGGGGGTGATGGGTTTGGACTACAAGGTCCATTAGTCCAGCTCAAATTTCAACACAGCATTAAACATGTAAGTAAGCTAAAAGCATTTCAAACAAAGAAAAATCGAAAAAGAATTACTGGATTTGGAGGAAGGGGAATGGATTTAAAATTTCCGACTGAGGTAAAATTTTTCCGATTTTTTTACTCAACATTCTACTTTTTCCATTTCTTCCAACTTCAAATATATTTTTTTTCAAACAAGGCCATCAGTTTTGTAAATTTTTCCACTCGAACTTAACTTTTTCGACTAAAACTGTAATTTCACTAAGACGAGTTGCTATGTTATGAATCACATATCTAAACCCAGGGAAGGGGGAAAAAATTGCATGGGGTGTTTAGGGGCTCAAAAAGAAAAACCAAGGACAAATTTGAAATCAGCGACCCAAAATACATAAGACTATCTATGCCATTTTCTAACTGATTCAATTTAAAATATCAAGATCCTCTATGTCCCCTTATGTCCCTAGAGGCATCTATGAGGTTCAAAATGAAAAATTACGATCTAATTTGGAATCAGTGATCCAAAATATATCAGGTAAGGTAATTTTTAATGTCAGCATCTGAATTTTAAATCTTGGGCCCCCATTATGCCCCTTGGAAGCCATAAGTCTATGAAGGAAATTGTACAAAAATAAATTCGCTTTCGTTAATTGCCTTAGATTTTTTTGAGGAGGCTAGTTTTCGAATGAAGTTTTTGAAAAGTTGTTTACAAATTTTGAACTCTCCAGAGTTGGCCGAAATTCGCATCGTAGAGCTCCGTAACCTCTCTCTGCCTCCCCTAAAAATTTCAGCTCAGTCGGTTTTGAGGTTTTTGAGAAATCGAATTTTAAAGCTTCCCAGAATTTTTTTTCAAATTTTTAACGTCAAATATCTCAAAAACGGCTAAATATGTTGTAATGAAATTTGAAATCTCAAAATTGCATTGGTACTCCTAACAATTTGTGATATTCACTCCCCCCCCCTCCCGAAACACACCAAAAAAATGTGTACCACCCGATTTATACCTATCGCAACAAATTTAATACCTTACTCCTGTTAGAAAAGGAAATGAAAAATTGTTAAAATCGTGCAAAAAATGCATCAATTTATCGTATTTTACGGATATTCGGGATCAACCAGGAAAAAATTTCAACGTCGCATTCCTGGCTCGACTTAGCTGGCACACCACGTACACATATATCAAATTTCGTGCATTGTTTCAAAACTTAGAACACTTCATTACGTTATACTCGCGAAGAAAAAAAAAAATGTTTTATTCATATTGAAGAATTTCTCACATTTGACCTTTCTGTATAGTGGAAGTTTATATATAGGGAAATTCCTTTATGTTTAGGTTACGCAGATACTTGTTGAAAATTCTTTTATGCTCACACTTCATATAGAGAATGGCTACAACGAAAATATACCCTTTTCTCCATTATGGTAGACAATATAAAACCTACTTAATAAAGAAGAGTGAAAATTATAAAGTTAGGCGTTGCTTTTGAATCATCTATAGGTAGCGGTTTGTTTGAAAATTATTTTGGTTTTTATGCATTCGTAGGATAAAATATGTGTGCCTGGATGTAGTAACTACCCTTAGGTGTAAAAAATTGGTTTTTGAGTTGACACTGATTTTGAACTTTTCAGAAGCAGTAGAATCAAGGGAGAATCTCAACTGAAAACCAATTTCTGATATCTAAGGGTGGTTGGTGTTTTCTATATCCAGGCTCAAAGGACACATTTTATAAATTTTATCGGTACTTTTGGCCAGCAGAGATTATAATTTTATTCATTCGTCACAAATCTTAGATTAGTTTAGTGGAATCCAATCCTCATTTTAGGGGAAAGTGGTGCAGGATGCTCTAGGGGCAAGAAGCAAATTGGCTTATTGTCGTCAGTGATGTGATTGATACATTTTCTCTGGGCAATTGATGGATGGGTATCCATTCGACACAAAACAGAAAAAAATTACGGGCCTGATGGATTGCTTGTCTATGAGTTATTATCAATAATGTGATTTTACATGATTTTTGTAAAATTCTTAAAATTTGATGTTTTTGAAATATCATGTTTTCAAGTTTTGGAAAAAATTGCTTCAGGTAACTTTTTTGTAATCTACATCCAATTACCTATCAAATGATGAATTTGGTTGGCATTTCCCCCTATATTTTCTTCCCAGCACATTGAGTTAAAGAAAAATAGTGCTAGTGGGGCAAGATGCAAATTAAAAATTTGGCAGGATGCAAACATTGTTTTTAAGTACAAATTTTAAAAAAAAGTCAGATATGATACTATAGATGGTCAAATTGATATTCTTGTGATATTTTTTCCAGGATATCACATTTTTGCTTTAATTTTTAGATGAAATATCAAAATGAAATGGTGAGAATTATTCCTCCCAGTTACGCACCAACAGGTGAATGGGGTTTTTGACTGCTGCGCTAAGTTGTGCACTGTGAACTGGTTTTCACGCTTGCACAGTGGATTATCCACATTACATAGTAGGTAGGTGAGAAAGAGAGGTTTGTAATAATAGGTTTTTGGCTTCGGACTCGTTGGAGGCGCACTACTTATGACTAAAAGCTTCTAGAAAGTTCTACTCACACCTGGTTTAAGGGTAGAGCTTGGTCAATGAATCCTCTCAGCCAATCACACATCAACTCTCACACCCCTGCGTCTCTCTCTTAACAATAGTGTGTCGCCTTTGTCAATCAGCATTTTATTAGTTACATGTTGTTGCTGAAACATCTACTTTGTGATGTATTTGTACTAAGGCACTATAACTACAGGTATGCTGGTCCGCCATTTTTTTTGCATAGAATCGCCCAAACGCTAAAACTTGTTCCACGACGTTGCGCGGGAGTTCGGACAAGCCGATCACTTTCGAACTCCGCGTAACGTCGTGGAACAAGTTTTAGCGTTCGGGCGATTCTACGCAGGAAAATGGCGGACCAGCATACCTGTAGTTATAGTGCCTTAATTTGTACTTAGCCTATAATTGATTTTTGGTGTAATTTCAATACACACGTCTTAATTATTCACAGTGTTTTAATTACTTCTGTGTACACGACAAAACCACAAATTCATTTGTACCAGTGATGAGCCGCTCAAGGTTTTTTGCGCTCGCGCTCCTATCATTCAAAATTTGAAACGCTCCACTCAGCATTGTTTTGTTTTCGCTCGTGCTCACACCTGCGCTTAAACCACCCACGCTCAGAAATTCACTCAAAGTGCTCCCGCTCAACCATGCACTCAAAGCGCTCCCGCTCAAACATGCACTCAAAGTGCTCACACTCACATATACGCTCAAAACGTACACGCTCACTCACTCCGCTCATTTTTTTTAAACGAATGAAAGTTCAAAATCATTTGAATTATTTAATTTATTCTACAAAAACGATGACCAAGAGTGATAAGGATAACCGGCCACTTTTTTATTTTTCATTAAATAAAATGTTTTTGGCTTTTAGACTAGAATTTCTGAGAGGAGCTGAGCGCTCACTATGAATTTTGCGCTCCGCTCACGCTCTGCTCTTGAAATGTTAATTTTGCACTCATGCTCCGCTTCGCGCTCACTCAAAATCAGTGAGCGTAACGTGAGCGCGTGCTCATGAGTGCTGAGTGGCCCATCACTGATTTGTACTGGGTCAGAATATCGTGAGAGAAGAGGATATTGTGGGGGTATGAGGGCCTCAAGCCTAAACCTCATAATTGTGCAATATCAGCACCCCACGTGAGCCAGACCTACGCTAACCTGAGAAGATATTCACAATTCGCCGATTCAATCATTATCCGATCTCACCAAGTTCAAATTCTCAACCCAATGAGAGGATCAGTAAAACTTATTTCACCAGTTCAAAAAATATCAAAAGTTTGCCTAAAAAATCAGAAAATCAATTAGGGCAGCATAAATTATGAAAACAAAGGTTTTAGAACTCCTCTTTTCAAAAATTACGCTTCTATTTAAATCTGTAGCATCTACCTCGAATGTACTTGAGTAAATTTTACAAAAAAATGCGCGATTTTTCATCATGTTTTCACTGTTTGCATCCTGCTCCATGGGTGGGGCAGGATACAAAAAAGTGAAAAAAATTCAAAAAATTCTGCAGGGTTGAGGTATGTATGCACTAAAATGGAATTTTTTCAGCGAAATGAAAGGTAAATACTTGAACTTTAATTTGTTGCAAGAATCAGACAATTTGGCCAATTTGAACAGATTTAGCAGAACATTTGGCCTAGGTTTTTGCATCCTGCCCCACCTTCCCTAATACTAAAATTCCACAGGGAAATTTCACCCAAATACGAAAAACATTGGCAATTTCGATAAAGAAATGCGTATAATTTTTATCACACGAATCGACGCGGTATAAAACCATTATTTATCCATAAACGAGCCGCCTCGCGGTGTCAGATTTTTCAAATCACTTTTCACTCACAAACATCACGAATCGTAAATAACGCAGAGAAGCTCGCGTCGCGTGACCGTAATCTCTCATTCACTGCTTTAATGAAAAGTCACGCGACAAATTTTCGAGTTAAAGTGAGTCAAAATAATGGAGAAATGTTGAATCGGTATGAATGCAACGTTGTATTATATAGCATAGCGCCTGTTTTTACGAGTTTTTGGGAACGCGCGAACACGAATGCTCTTTTGTTAACTTTGCCCTGTGTCCTTTTAAATTATGTTTCTAGTAACTGCTTTAGCACTTTACCCTTGTACACAATTCGCCGAACTCTATATAGAAAATATCCCTACTACAGTTAAGAATCATTAAAATACAATTTTAGGCTGCCGCCTATTGTAGATATCTTTTCAAAGGAATTCCTATCACGAAATTACGGCTTCTTTGCGAAAATTTGCCAAGTTCGCAGGACTAATGCTTTTTAGCTTCTTCGCCGATGCTCTGACTAGCATACCTGACGTAGTCGCTCCTACTTACGCTTGCAACGTAGGTACGTACACGAGAAGAGCTCCTGACTGATGATATTTCTTAATTTATTCATCGCATTGGAAATATAAGAGCTGACGTATGTACCCATGTGGGATTTAGAGCTTTCGAATTAGAAACTCGGTAAAACGTATGTAAATTTTATAAAAATATATCTTCGCGTGATATTTTTTCACAGTTGAAAATAAAGTTTAGGAACCACTTGACAAATTGTCGTAAAATACGTTTTACCTACACGAAAAAGAGAGAGAAAAAAAAGGGTAAAGATGAAATAGGCTATGAAAGCTACAAAGCTACAAAGCTATCGGAATTTTGCGCAGAAAATGAGTCTTGAAAAGGAGGTCATACAGAAAAATTGGCACCAAAAGAAAGCCGAGCTTGAAATGAAAAAGTTATCTGGGCTATTGTGACCATTAATAAATATGAATCCATTTTTATTTCTCGTCTCTTTGCTCTTCTCCTCGACTCATTCATTTTTGATACATTGTATGTAGGTACCATTATAGAGAGTATGTGGTCTACAAGGTTCGCATTTGTACGGATGTAACTTCGAATATAATATATTTTCATTGGAAATGTACTTGTACTATCTTACTGCTTGTGCAGCTTTTGATTTTCGGTTTCCTAAATTATTTTTAACGAAAAAAAAAAAACTATAGAACTTTATATGAGAGAGCTTTTTAGGGAATTTTCATTTTTCCATCGGAAATTGATCGCTATTGTGAACATGCTTGTCTGTGATGCCGATTTTAAAAAATGGATAAATAAGTTTCTCCCAATAATTCTAATATTTTAATTACTATCTGTGGCGAAGTTACACAAGACTTTTGTAGGTTTTCCTGTTCTCTCTAATGGATGACAAAAAATAAGATTTATTTTTAAATGGGTTAAAAATACGTTCTTGAGAACTCCTATAGGAATAGGATAAAAACCATAATTTTTGAGCCCCCCTCCCCGCTCATCCTTTCTGAACCGATCGACTCCGAAAAAATGTTATTTGTGAGGAAAAAAGTTTAATTTTCAGAACCTAGTGCCTAGTGTCATTTGAATATTGATAAGTGATTGAAGCTTACGAGAGGTCAACTGACCATAGTTTTAAAACACCCTTTGCACAATCGTCAGTGTCTTTTTACTCATAATGATGCATATTGCATTGAAACATTCAATGATTTCAAATCCGCGAAATATCATAATTTTCAAAAATTCCAAAACATCTTTATTTCGTTAAAAATACCTTTTATTTTTTCACATATTTCTTATTCCCTTTTTAAAACTTGAGGTACCTAAAGGTGAAAAATTGGATGCCATCAACTTTCATATAAAATTTTTATCACATTAAAAAAGTGAAAAAAATGAAGATTGTATTTTTCGTTCTCACATTCTACCAAAAAAATGGAGTAAACGGTAAAAGTGAAAAATTACTTCACGTTTGGTAAAAATACTATGTAAGAAGGGAACCACCCTAAGTATTTGGTGCGAATTTGGACGAGAGTGAAATTAAAAAGAAAAAAAAAAAGACGTTATAATTATAAAACTCACATAACCAAAATTTCTCCAGTCCAAGTAGATTTTTCTATTTTTGAAGAATTTTAAAATTTTTAAGTTTTATTTTTTTCAAAACAAAATATGACCTTTGAAATAAAATAATCACTTTTTCAATAAAATTGATGAATACGACTATTAAACTCTTAGGTACCAAATGTGTATCTACAGGAGGGTAGGGAAGTATGAACCATGGGCTGGTTAATAAAATTATTTAAGAACTATCAGTGACATGCAGATTGGTTGAGACAGTAATGTGGCGTAGTTGGAAAGCTGGTCAAAAAACAGTTATCATTGTATCAAAAAAATCGCCGATATTTTAATTTTGAAAATTTTTGTAAAATTTCCTTCTCTCTCTCTCATGTTACTTTTTTAAATAAAAAATATAATTCAATAGGTCGATGAAAATTTTTCGAGAAAGGGCATTTAAAAGTTCTAATTTTCCCCATTTTTTCAACATTTCTGTTGTCAAGAGGGTGGGTCGAGTCCCACAACCTCTCTTAAATGACTCGACCTTCATTTAGGATGGTGGTAGCTGGTATTGAATCGTAGAATTTATGAGGGTGAGTTAATGATGAGTAAATAAGTTCAGAAAAATCATATAGAAGTTTTTTTTTTTTCATCATCTTGTAGTGGAAGATGTTCTAATTAACAACCCGGCGTGGCCTGCAAAAAGAGCAGAAAATTATGCTCCTCTCTGCTCTTTTCTGCTCCTTCCTGTTCCTTTTTGACCTACCGATGCGCGCTCCACGCGCAATGGAGGTCCAAGGGAGCAGACAGTGGGATTTAATGCTCTTTTCTGTGTCCATTTTCCTGCTTTTTTTGCAGACGTGTGCGTCGCGAGTTATAATGTGAAATACCCAAGTCTCGCGACGGCGTTTATTGCGATTATCTCGCAAAATTTTAGTTTTAAGGAAAAAAAGTTTGAAACAAAAAATGTTTCTCATAAAATTCTCTATCGAAATGGTAATAACCAATTTTTGAAAAAACCTCGTTTTAGCTCCTTAAAATTATGATTTTTATTTCACGCGTCTCCTATACCTGTTTCTAAGAAAAAAGAACCAAAACAAAAATGAAGATGTGGTAAGATTCGGCTAATTTTCTGATATGTTGCATTCTTCGACTTCAGATCTTCCCATACAGATTTTTAACCGTTCTGGACCCTTGGAAGTGGGAGTTATGGGTTCCTAAAATGTAGTAAATTTTGAAAAATCCACAATTTTTTGATTTTTTTGCGCATTGTGTTCATATCTGATTCTTCTGTAACGATTCGACGGGTGAATTTTTAAAGTACCTATTTTGAAGAATTCACTTGAACTATCAAATACAACTCTGCCAACAATACCAATTTGGAAACTGTAGTTGTATTCTCTACTCATAATAACACTAATAATTGTTTTGGGGCGAGCTATTGATTTTTGGCAAGTAATCTTCAATGATATCGGCTTCTTTCAGAACTATTCTGAGCCACTGAACAACACTTTCTTTATGGAAAAACTGTATAGAGTCTTCGATCATTTTGGGCTTTCCTCCTTTCTCATGGATACTTTCGAACAAAATTCTATAAGCTTTTGCTACTCCATAAGCTAGTTGCTCTTCATCAATTCCATTTTGTTTTGCGGTGCTCACAATTTTCCTCGCCATATCATTGGGTGGGTTCTGGGCATAATGAAGCCACTTTTGTCGACGTCGTTCTTCTAAGTGATCATACCCAGCTTTTTCCTCGAGTTTTTTTTATCCCATGACACTTTTTTCATTTCGTAATCGTCATCATATTCTTTTGGGAATTCTTCTTCAACATCCTCTAGGACATGCATGTACAGAAGCTTTATTTTTGTCTCTTCGCATTCTTTCTACAACAAATTTATTAAATGAAACTCACTGAATTAAATGTGTAATCAAAATTAATGCATAGAAAGCCACACTTAACAAAATTTGTGAACTACTAAATACTTTTTCAAAATTTTAGTTTACCTATTTAACCTTTATCCACTGTCTATCGGAACATGAAAAATAACATCTTACCAGTTTCTCTTCCAGTCTTCCAATATCCTGGTTTAACTGTTTCACAATTTCTCTTTCGACCCTTTCATTGATCAACCATGTTTTTAATAGAAAAATTGGATTTTCTCGAGCACATTTCAAATCCATATTTATTTTATTTTCTTCCTATGAATCGTAAAAATGAATACCAAGTGATCTTAGGCACATAACACACTGTAAGTTATAGTAAGTACTTACTTCCTCTTGGGGGGATGGAGTTGCTGTAGGAGCACCCCCACAAAAACTAAAATTTAAAAATAAAGAAAAAATACCAAATAACACACCTTTCATTTTTTACACAATTTTAATAACTGAAAATGTTAGACTATGTACGTATTAATTTCAAGATACCTCTCTAGAGATTATCTTGTAATCAAATGAATATTTTTTCAGATTAACAGTTACGATAAACTGATAGAATGTAGATAATATTATTTCTTTTTCATATTGAAATTAGTTTTGAAAATCCTCACATTCGAGGAGACCAAACATTTTTTCCAATTCTAATAAAATCTATGACCATAAACCTTTAACCTAAAATAATCAAAGAGCCATTCGTATCAGAACTTTGCTGAATATTCAAAACGAAATCATATCAGAAATTATTCTACAATCAGTCTCTCTCTACTGATAAACGATTTTGAAATGCCTGATCGAGCATCCATGAGGCACGTTGAATCAATGATGATTTTTTTTTGTAATGCATTAAAAAAAACTAATTTTGGTTTAAAATAATTTTTGACACTGAATACTACCAAAATATGAAAATTTGATCTAGTCAACGAAAAAACCCTGAAATTTGGAATATACCTCATTTTTGACCTTCTAAATCTAATGGACATGGTGTCAAGACATTTCAAAGCCTCCAGAAAATTTTGGAATTTTCCAATAGTTGAGAAAAGCCCATGAAAATGGTCCATATAAACTTTAGCTCTTATAATCTCGGATTGCCCGTGCTGGTGATCTATTTGATCAATTAAAGTACAATTTTCCAAAATTCGTAACTTCCAGTCCAAATCCATATTTTTTGGCAGAAAATTGAGGTGCTGATAATCAGAACTCACTTTTGCCACTTTTTTTTTCGCTTTTATGACGGATTCTGAAGAAGTTTTATACGCTTCACAACCTGGTATTTTTACTTTTTTCCTAAACCGCTCTCTTCGGGCAGAAAATCGCAGTTGAAATCATGGTTTGGAATCAAAACTCACATTTGCTATCTACAAACACGTATGAACAATAGGCAGAGATTGAAAAAAGAAACATTTTTTGTCTCTTGACATTTTTGCCCAAAATCAATCGTCTTCGAGTTATGAACCAGTTTCGAAATGCATTAATTTTGAATTACATTTTAAAATTGGTTCATAACTCGAAGACAATTGATTTAGAGAAAAAATATTTTTGGTAGCTGTAAAAAAAATGCATATTGGAGTCAAAACTCACTTTTGCCATTTTTCTCGCTTCATTATAAGAAGAGTATGTGATCAATTTTTTTTTCTTCCGGGAATCCTATTTTCAGGTCCTACTTGATAATTTACGACGATTTTAGCACACTCGATGGTCGGTAACTTTACTAAAATAGTTTTTTTTTGCGTTTTTCTCAAAATCACTTATGGTGGCAAAAGTGAGTTTTGATTCTCAGCTCCTCAATTATCCTGGAAGAAATTCAAAAAAACGTTGGTAGACACCCTATTTTCGACCTCTTGAATCGATTGAAAGTGGTTTCAAGACGTTTTGGAGCCTCCGGAAAATGTTTGAATTTTCTAGCCCTTGGAATGGAGAAAAGCTCATAAAAATAATCCATATGAACTTCAGTACCTATGATCGCGGATTACCCATATTTATGGATCGAAAATAGGGTACCAATCTACCAACTTTCAGCTTTTTACCTCGATGTGTGTGCTGTCGACGTATTTTTAAATTTTTTCCAGGCTAATTTTTTGCCAAAAAATATGGATTTGAACTGGAAATTACGAATTTCGAAAAATTGTGCTTTAATTGAGCAAATAGGTGCTGAAGTTCGTACAGATCATTTTATGGGCTTTTCTCCAGTGTTCGGAAATTCTAAAATTTTCTGGAGGCTCTGAAATGTCTCGAAACCACTTCCAATCGATTAGGAAATTCTAAAAAAAAAAGGCACATACTATTTTTTAGCTTTTTTCGTTGATTAGATCAAATTTTCATAGATTGAGTATGGGGGTGCATTCGCACTTTCTGCGATCCTCCATAGGCACCAATAGTACGAACATTTTAGGTTTTGACCTCAAAAAAATTAGGAGGGAGGGGAAGTTTCGTATATAAGCTCAGTAAGGTATGTATTTTAATATTCTCAAACTTCCCTAAAATCGGTGAATATTTTAACCCTCTTTTGGGGGGTGACCCGTCAAACATTTCGCTACCCAATTTGAAAAAAAAAGGTAGTTTTGCTGCTATTTCTACGGTAGTAACGTAGAATTTCAGTTACTAAAATACATTGAAATTTTGGTTGCCGCTACGGTTTTGGGACTCTTTTTGCTACCAAATTACTACCAATCTTTTGGTAGTCAAACTACCAACATACCTACTACTCATACGCTACCAAAAAGTTTTGAGTAGCATGTTGGTAGTTTGACTACCAAAAGATTGGTAGTAATTTGGTAGCAAAAAGAGTCCCAAAACCGTAGCGGCAACCAAAATTTCAATGTATTTTAGTAGCTGAAATTCTACTTTACTACCTTAGAAATAGCAGTGAAACTACCTTTTTTTTTTCAAATCGGGTAGCGAAATGTTTGACTGGTAACGGGTAGCTACAATACTATTTACTTACCGATTTATCCTCTCCGAGATCGTGGTTTACAGGAGTACGCCGCCGTGTTGGGTTGATAAATGGGAATTAAAATTAATATACTTGATCAAAGAGTAATTTTTTTAAAAATCAAATCAGGTAGCTTTTTTGTTTTTTTTTTTTTGTTTATTATGATAAAAGTAAAATTTTAGGGCACATTTAGCGAATTCATATTCTTCGCCTAGGGGGAGGGGGTTCATAATTTACAAGAGGAAAAGGAAGAAAAACCTAGAAAAATTAAATTTTCCATTTTTTGAGTGATATGTTGGAATCAATGTTTTCGTAGGTGTAGAATACTAAATTTCATAATTTTTTCTCTTTGGAATGCAGGGTTGGATGGAGATGGCCGAGAGAGAACTTGAACATTTTCAATTTTTCCAAGTTTTATATCGAAATCTATGTTTTCGAGGGAGTAGAATACAAATTAATTGGAAAATTTTTCTCTTAAGAATGAAAGGTTCAGTAATGATGGGTAGGTGGGAGGGGGGGGGATGATTTTAAAAAATTTAAATTTTGCAATTTTTCAGAGTTACATATCGATGACTATATTTTTGAGAGTGTACCTAGAATACAAATTTGGCTATATTTTTCTCTTAGGAATGAAGGGTTAAGATAAGGGTTTGGGGTTAGGAGTGGGAGTTAGAACCTAGAAAATTTTGAATTTTACTATTTTCCGAGTGATATATCAAAATCTAATGTTTTTGAGGGTAAATAATACTAATTTGGCAAAATATTTCTCTGTTTGGAATGAAAGGATTCAAGAGTTTGAAAAAATATGAATTTTTCAATTTTCCCGAGTGATGTATATCGAAATCCATATTTACGGGGTGTGGAATACGAATTTGTTAATATTTTTCTTTAAGTACGGAATAAATAGTTGGGAGTGGGAAGATATGAAGAAAAGTCATGTTAGAGACATTTAAAAATTTCGATTTTTTCGAGATACTTACATATCAAAATCTCTGGTATCTACGAATTTAGCAATATTTTTCAAGAAGGGGGCTGTGGCCAAGGGAGACCTAGAATTAATTTTCCATGATTTTTTTTCTTTAGATCCAATCACAACTGTTTATTTTTGATCAAATCGAATTTTATCAAGATCATAGATGCTTGAATTAGAATAGATATACCTAGGTACCTAATCAGATGTGATGAGATATAACTTTATGCATTCATAATGTACTTTGATACGAATCGTAAAATGTAATGAAGAGTGAGATTGGCATTCATTCCTTCCAGAAATATGTGACCTTCCAGGAAGAAACCGACCTTCGGTCCGAAAAAAATTTAAAATAAAAGTTTCTCAATCAATCCAAAACAATGATATCATTTGTTTTGGATTGATTGAGAAACTTTTTTTTTAAATTTTTTTTCGGACCGAAGGTCGGTTTCTTCCTGGAAGGTCACATATATTACCGAATTCATGCTCTACGTTCTAGAAAATGTGGATTTCGATTAAATTAGGTACTAGGAAAAATGGAAAAATTTAAATCTAGCCCTCGCCTGCACTCGTCTTCACCCTAACCTCCTCCGTCCAAAGAGAAAAATATTGCCAAATTCATATTCTGCGCTCCCGAAAACATAAATTACGGTATATTACTCAAAAAATTACAAAATTAATATTTTTTCTGGTCCTGCACCTTCTCTCTAATATATAACTCAGGAAAATTGAAAAATTGACATTTTTTGAAATCGCTCCCCCATCCCCTGCCCTTCCATCCACGCAACTCTTCATTATTGAGAAAAAAATTGTCAGATTCGTATTCTACACACTCGAAAACGTAGATTTCGACAAATCACTCAAAAAAATTGTAAAATTTCAATTTTTCTAGCCAAAACCAACAGAATGTATATGTATAAATATTTATTACCAATTCGGTAGAATTACTACTAAATTGCGACTGTATGATCTAGGCCTGCACATTAAGGTATTTTGGCTACTGAATGAGGTAAAGTAGCTTTACTACTAATCTGCTACCAAAGGACTATGGTAGTGATTCAGTAGCAAAAATACTGAATGAGGTAAAGTAGATTTACTACTAATCTGCTACCAAAGGACTGGTAGTGATCAGTAGCAAAAAGACTGAAACGAGATGAAGTACCTTTACTACCAATCTGCTAACAAAAAAATTGTGTAAGAGGCGAAAAGTAGCTGTGCTACTAATTTTCTACCAAAAATTTACTCAAGAAAACTGATGGTAGCTTAGCTACGGTAGCTGCTACTAAAAATTGTTTGACGGGGAGGGAGTTAACATTTTAGTTTTTCAACTATAACTTTCAAAATTACGTATTTACGAAAAAAAAGTTAAAACAAAAATTGTAGAGCATAAAAAAACAAACAATTTTTTGTTATTCACAACTTTTTCCTAGAACGTCATGGGAGGGAGCTAGGGTCCTTGAAAAAAATCATTTTTGAAAATTTCCCATTACCAGAAAAAATGACCAAAAATCGGGTTAATCTTCTTTTAGGAGCGGTTCTTTTGCATAGGACATCCTATTACTATGCAGAATCAGAAAAATGTATAATCGACCCCTCATCTTAAAGTAGGGGGTGGACCCTCCGAAGAAAAAGTCGCATTTTCCCCCAAGCATAGCTCAGCTGCAGTGCAAAATTCGAAAAATGGGTTCAAACAAACGTTGTAGAACATTAAAAGACGTACATTTCACTTTTTTTACTTTTTTTCTACATGGTCTTGGGGGCGAGCTATTGCAAAAAGAAAAAAAACAGCGCGGCGTTGAAAATTTTTTCATCAACTCAATAAGCTCTCCTTTTGAGACCCAATTTGGGTCCAGGGGTCAAATTATTATAAAAATCATGTTCTGCGCCCACGAAAACCTCAGAACTCTACTTGTTCGACCATTGGTTCGCTAGATTTTAAATTTACCAAGCTTACACATTCGTACTCCATTGAGGTAATGAAAAAATTTCGAACGTTGATTTTTTTTTTGCGATAGCTCGCTTTCAAGACCACCTAGAAAAAAAGTAAAAAAATGTGAAATGTACGTCTTTTAATGTTCTACAACGTTTGTTTGAACCCATTTTTCGAATTTTGCACTGCAACTGAGCTACGCTTGGGGGAAAATCCAACCTTTTCTTCGGAGGGTCCACCCCCTACTTTGAGATAAGGGGTCGGTTATACATGTTTCTTATTCTGCATAGTAATAGGATGTCCTGTGCAAAAGAACCGCGCCTAAAAGTCGAATAACCCAATTTTTGGTGATTTTTTCTGGTAATGGGAAATTTTCAGAATTGATTTTTTTCAAGGACTCTAGCTCCCTCCCATGACATCCTAGGAAAAAATTGTAAATATCAAAATTGTTTGTTTTTTCATGCTCTACAATTTTTGTTTTGGCTTTTTTTTCGTAAACACGTAATTTTGAAAGTTATAGTCAAAAAACAAAAATTTGAACCCCCTCACACCCCAAAGGGGGGTCAAAATATTCACCGATTTTAGGGAAGTTTGGGAATATTAAAATACATACCTTACTGAGCTTATACAGGGTGTTTCAGGGTAGAAGTAAGGGATTCCAGGCAGTGACTAAGCGACACATACTGAGTCTTTGTAGGCATGTTTGCCTAGCCTCCAAACCGCAGGGGCTGATTTGCAACAATTCAAAAAATTTTTTTTTTCAATTTATAATTTTTTTTTTGAATAAGCATAGCTTGCAAACCAAAATAGGTAGAGATTTGGAATTTGTTCGAGAGAAAAGAGAATTTTATCTAGATCACGATGGTCTGGTTGTTTTTTGTCTTAACAGATCAGGGAAGCAAGCAGCTGATAAAATAAACAGAAAAACGCTTGAAAAATGTGTGTCAAAACCTTCAATTTCCATCATTTTTGTTGAATTATTCAAAAATTTGTTCTCTTGACCGATCGATTAAATTAATGTTTCTAGAAGAAAAATGTTTGCTCTTTTTAATGCCGCAATCCCCGCCTTTCCATCTTACTTAGATGAAAAGTTATGCCCATTTAAATTCTTGAAAATGATTATGGAATTTCTAAAAAATACTTCATTCTCATTATTTTTGAGAATTTAAATGGGCATAACTTTTCATCTAAATAAGATAGAAAGACGGGGTTTGCGGCGTTGAAAAGAGAATACATTTCTTTTTCAATAATATCCATTTCATTGATGGGCAATCAAAACAAGTTTTTGAATAACTTAACAAAAATGAAAAAATTCCAAAAAATTATTTTATTGAAAAAATTTGAATTAGGTACTAAAGAAAAGCTTCGAATCGGTCACCATTTAGTTCGATACAAAGAGAAGCTCGGCTGATAATATTGAGCGTCGCTGCTTCCAGACCTTCTCGATTATTTCTCATTTCAGATCAGTTCTAAAAAAAATTAATAGGTATGTGTAGATTATTATGATAAGCAGTTGATGAGATACCTATTCAGCGAAACCAAGAACGTGTGGTGGCAAAATCGAAAGAGTATTGAAACATTGAAAGAGAAATGCTCGCTCTTTTTAACGCCGCAAACCCCGTCTCTCTTTCTTACTTAGATGAAAAGTTATGCCCATTTAAATTCTCAAAAATAATGAGAATGAAGTATTTTTTTGAAATTCCATAATCATTTTCAAGAATTTAAATGGGCATAACTTTTCATCTAAGTAAGATGGAGAGGCGGGGATTGCGGCATTAAAAAGAGCAAACATTTTTCTTCTAGAAACATTAATTTAATCGATCGGTCAAGAGAACAAATTTTTGAATAATTCAACAAAAATGATGGAAATTGAAGGTTTTGACACACATTTTTCAAGCGTTTTTCTGTTTATTTTATCAGCTGCTTGCTTCCCTGATCTGTTAAGACAAAAAACAACCAGACCATCGTGATCTAGATAAAATTCTCTTTTCTCTCGAACAAATTCCAAATCTCTACCTATTTTGGTTTGCAAGCTATGCTTATTCAAAAAAAAAATTATAAATTGAAAAAAAAAATTTTTTGAATTGTTGCAAATCAGCCCCTGCGGTTCGGAGGCTAGGCAAACATGCCTACAAAGACTCAGTATGTGTCGCTTAGTCACTGCCTGAAATCTCTTACTTCTACCCTGAAACACCCTGTATACGAAACTTCCTTTGATTTGATTTGATTCCTGCTAATTTTTTGGGGGGTTAGGGCCTTATTTTAGCTAAAATGTCCGTACTGTCAATTCACTTTCATACGATTCCCTAAAAATACAAAATTGTAAATTAATTCTACACAGACGTCCATTAGCAAATACCATTTTTTCAGCATTTTACCCAAGTAGGTATTAGTCACCCTAAGTACTCAATAACGATTACTTCGGGTAACGTTCCGGGTATTAATTCACGCTCGCGTATGATTTTTTTCATGCATCGATACATTAAACGGCGCAAATAGCTGAAAAAAGTTACCATGTTTATTGCTCACGCTTCGTAATCCGCAACAAGTTAATCCTATAGCGGCTGCACCATGTGAAAAAAAAAAGGTATACGATATGCAAGATTCGTAAAAAAAAAAAAAAAAAAAAAAAAAAAAAAGAGGAGCAGGATATACCTAAGCGCAACAATCCGAACTCGCATTTATCACAGATGAAAAAAATTGAAAGCAATTCATTGGAAAACGTGACTTTATCAAACTATCTAAAGTAAAGTCGTAAAAATTTATTCTCAGCTTCGATTCGGGTTAAAGTTTGAAAATCATAAAAAATTATCGTTTCGCGGCTCCGACGATGGCATGAGGCACGGCGGCGGGCGATAGTTTGAGAAACACTGCATAAGTTACGATAAGCTGCATACGCCGCTGTGTACGGCGCAGACATCTATACCGCTCGCTCTAAAGCTCGGTAGCGAATTTCACTGTTCATTTATATACCTAAAACTTTTAAAATGGTTTTTCGTTCTGGATTCTTAAACAAGCAAAACTAACGTTACGTTTTGGCTTATACAGCGTAGGTATTTAATTCGACGTTTGTCACCGAATATTTTCTCAAGACTGAGGCTTCGCTTCGCGACGCTGAGCGTGCCATCGGTATTATCCGCGTTACGTTCGGTGATAAAAAATTAACGCAACAGGTATAATATGTACCTATACATAGTAAGACTGCTTTAATTTGAAACCGTATAATGACTTTGGTTCGCCGAAAGATGGGGAATTGCAGCGGAGCGGCGCGCCTCTGTAGTTGAAGCAAATCCCAATGTGGCTCGAGACGCTTCAATCTAAATGCAAACGAAATAATTTCGTTTGCTCGTTAATAATTAATTATTCGCAACGACTTCGCCTTATTTTTAAAAAGGCATTTTGGATGGAGTAAAATAAAAACATGGCCTGTCTTGATGTTTTCTTTTCGCTTCTTTTTTTTTCGGGGCTTCTCTTTTTTTCGGGGGAACAAATTGCTTACTGTCAAAAATAGCGCAATCACGCTGAACTTGGGAAAGTTTCAATTTCAAATAAGGTGGCTAGTGAAATATTAACGTCCATTAAGTATTCGCAGCAGGTCTGGCCGGATGTTTTTTGCTCTTGTTTATTATTCAAGCACAGGGGAGTGATTGCCATTTTACTGTTTTATATGCATTTTGTAAAGCCTGAAAAATCACCATTGGTACCTATAGTTTTTCTAATTCTGTATTTTGCCCGGATCGGCCTGGTTCGCGTCGATGTGTTTTCCAAGCCTCCCTTTCATGGAAAATATCGATAGTCGGGTATAAAGAACGCGAAATTTTCTAATGCAATATCTGCCGGAGTTGGTATCTTTTGAGGGCACGCTGACAATATTTATCGTTTCAGGGGCGAGCGAAGAGAAAAGGGAGGGGGAAAAACACCGGAAAAAGAAATCCCGAAGAAATATTTATGCCGTTATAATGAGGCGCTCGAATGAATTTTTATTCAATTTTACGGCTATTAAAAATGACTGTTGGTGATTTGCAAAAAAATAATAACAAAACTTATTTAAAAACGAATTTGCAATTGTGTACTGCGTAGCAGTTCGCGGTATACATAAGTCGTAGCTCTTATCTTAACGAGATTTCCTCCAGCGAAAATATTTTTTCAGCCTAAAAATAGTAGATAAATAACGCTGATTAAGTACAAATACAAACGAGACGAAGAAAGTTTTATAAGGTATTTTTTTTTTATTCGTTCGAAAAATCGTATAAATTCTGTAGGCATCGCTGTAAAAGCTCGGATCATAATAAGCTTCACACTAATACCGTCGGAAAAGTAATACTGTGGTATATTATCTTCATACCCAGACAGAAAAAAAAACTTGCCAACTTCTCGACTCTCGGGTGTCTTAAAATTTCAGGTCTATTAACCAAATTCAGGTTTACGACGTGCCAGAATTTTTTCTGAAAATTTTCACTCGTAATCACGAGTTGGAAGATGTACGTAAATGCTAAGTGTTCGGTATCATAGGAGTGTAAGTTTCGACGAAGATGTGTCAAATGTGCTTTCTTGCATTGTGTGTGTTGACTTTGAAAAATCCTTGGTGAAAATTTTACTCCTCAAATCCTTGATTAGTAACCTTCCAGCGAATGAATTTTCTTTCTGAAACGTGTTATGTTCAGAAAATGTTGGTACCTTAGAAGGAGACGCAATATCTGTTTTTTTTTTTCGAAAATTACTTTCAGTGGGTTTCGTACGATATTGGCCTAGCCTGAATACATTTATCAAAATAATTATTCTTTTTAAAAAGTGGGCACATGTCCCTTTTTGAATCAGTTTTTGAGCATGTTTCATTTTGATAATGGATAAACAATTTAAGTACCTACCTTAAAAAATTACCAATTTTCTGAAATAAAAAAGTATTTTCAGAAATTGTTTCATTGAAATGATCATACAAAAAGTATTTTTGATATTTTTACTAGGAAAATTTTTTGACTTAAATTTTTCATTTTTATCCTCTGATTTTTCAGAAAGTGCGTTGACAAATTTTAATTTCGCGTCTTTCAAATTCTCTGTAAAAATTAGATTTTTTCAAAATTTTCCTATCAAAACTGTTTTATTGTGTAGGTATCATTGTTTTGCTATAAGATATGTTTTCACTTAATTTCAATTTTCAACCATATCTAGAAAAAAATCATAATTTTCTGTTTTGAATTTTTGCGGAGAAATTTAAATAAAATGATTTTTTTGCATATTGATGTTTTTTAAAAATATAATTTAGTTACCACGGAAAAACCAAAGTTATGTTATAAGGAGGGACAGGAGAGCTAAAAAATTGGAAATTTCTATTTGAAATTGAATAATCTCCTACTTTTTGAAATCAAAAGTAGGTACGATTTTTTCCAACTTCAATCCAAAATTTTTCAAAAAGATTATTACTTTTAAACATTTTCTGACACCCCTATTTTTTAAAAATCAAACCCCGCAATTTCATCATCATGGGAAAGAAGAAGCAATCTGTCCTCTGTACCCTCTGTTCATTTTAGATCCTGCCATGTTATCGTTGGCTTGAAAATTTGCTCAATTTTTCTTGCTTTTTGGATTTTTTTCGCGTTTCAAATATTTTACAGAAAACAAAATAAAAAAATATTCTGTTGACGTGGTTTTAATATAGGTGGAAAATTTAATTTTTACTAAAAAAAAACTTACTTTGTTGTGTTTTTTCATATTTGCCTTATTTTTCAGGTGTTTCTGTTTAAAAAATCAATATTTTCATGTTTTTTAAACATTCTGTGAAAGTTTGAGAACAATAATTCTTGAACATTTTTCTATCCTAAATGGTCATTGAATAAAACACCTGTTTAGGTACCGAGGTATTCGTAGCCGTACTCAAAACTATATGTACTTACTATTGTTTGTTGATTTTCACATAAGCCTCCTCCCCCTCCCCCCTTATCCATTTTTCATTGTTACCTAGGAAAATTGTTTGTACTTAAAAAACTTTTTGTAAAAACAAAGCTTTTTTAAAAAAAAAAAAATTATCGAAACAGTTTCAATGTTGATATTTTTACTCAAAAATACCATCTGCTAGAAATTTTCATCTTTATCCCATTTTTCAGTGGTGGGTAGGTACTTAGGTACATATTTGAAAAAATCAAAATTTTTGTGTTTTACAAATTTTCTACAAAAAATAAGAAAATAGTTGTAGCTTCTTCTTCTTCTTATTTTTTTGCATTGAGATGGTCATAATAATGATGCTTTCGGTGAAAAATGTTATTGACAGCAGGGGCGTAGCTAGGGGAGGTCACCCCCCCCCTTGACGTCAGGGACTTACGTGAAAAGGTGCCTTTTTGGAGCATTAAAAATAGAATTTTCTTAAAGCTTCGCCCTCGCTTCGCTCGGGCATGAAAGAAATCACAATTATACATATAAAGTATAAACTGTTTGAATCAACTATTCAAAAAATGGGTCCATTCTGATATTCCAAGTCTTCATAGCTACTTTTCACCCTCTCAAAAAAAGCTTCTGACGCCAATTCTTGGATTTCTTAGGTATTTTTTTGGGTTTCAAGGCCATAATAATTAGTACCTATGTAAGTTGTTTGTTCCAAAATTACATTTTCATAAGTTTTTCCCCTTAAACGTGCTATGCAATTCGCAATGAGAACATTACAAAGGTTGAATTCAGTGTTTTTATAGTAAAAGGAAATTTTATTTGGGGGGGGGGGTAAACTCAGAATTCCTCAAGAAATTATGAAATTTCGACCCTCTCCATGAGAAATTTCTGGTTACGCCACTGATTGACAGTAATTTTTTTTATCATTGGGTACTTCATTTTTCAAGGATTTCTGAAACTACTTCTCATCATTTGTTCAATTTATTTTTGTAAAAAATGAGAAAAAAATCATTTTTGGAATTTGTTTGAAATCATTTCAATTTATAAGAATTTATGAACAGGGATACTGTTTGGTGTAATTTTTCATCTTCACCTCGTTTTTCAGCAACACATGAACCGTTGAAAAATCTTTTTTTGATTTTTAAATTTTTTGTGGAAAAATTTACATTTTTTAAATGTAAAAATTTCACGATAGTTCATTATTTACCTTTTCAACTTTTTGCGGAAAGATGCAAAATGTGTTTTTCGACTTTTTTTTCGAAAATGGGAAGGGGAGAGGGTTTGATTGAAAATTTTCATTATTGATCTTTTTGACCAAACGTTTATGTTAAGATCATCTTGAAAAAAAATAAAGTCCAAAATTTTTTTCTTGTAATTTGTAAGCGAATCGTAACAAAATTTATTGCCTTTGAATGTCCTTAGAAAAGTTGAGGTATTTTTGGAAGTTTTTTTCTTTAAAATTGCTTAAAAGCTTAATTTTTTGAACCTCTTAAACGATTTTAGGAGAAATTTTGTTGAAGTTGTGAGCGATTCAGAAAAGTGAAGAGAAAATCAGAAAATAATATTTGAATCAACTTTTTTTGCAATTTTAGCACAACTTCTGCATCATATTTTTGTCACAGATTTTTGTCAAAAATTCCAAAAATGATCCTACTCAGTATACATTATTGAATTGATGGTAGCGAGGTACTACTGTTGTTGGCTAAATTGAAGGGATAAAAATTAATGCTTTCGGTCTGAAATTGATTTTTCTCAATTTTTCCAAATCAAAATTATTTTTTATTTATTTTTTTCTAATCAAAACGAGAATTTTCCAAGAATAGGTCATCGTTATTTTCGACTATTTCCCAGCTCGAACTTTGATTTTCAGAAAAATCAATTTTATTATCATGTGTTTGAGGAGGGCCTTCAATCTCTTCTCCTCTGATCCAGCCAGAGTATCAAAAATTTGTATAAAACATCTCATTTTAATTAAATCTGATATTATAATTTTACTGTAAAACATTTCAGTAAAATTAATACCTTTGGATGTATAACTGAATTCAAATATTTAAATTGTATAAAATCCAATCAACTTTTATAAAACCGCCACAATTTTTTCGTCTATTTTCACATTAAAATCAACGCAAACAAATCTAATTTACTTGAATAATTTTGTGAAATTAAACGAGGTCATTTTTCCCTGACTTTATTTTAATCAAAAAGGTCTAAAAATTGAAGAGAAAATTCAGTTTCGACTGCATTTCCCACGATCGAGAGCACGTTCGTGTTATTATTCGCGAAAGATACATCTCTCAGGAATCAAGCACATTCTATACCTAGACCTACGTACATAAGCTAACCAGTGAACAGAGATGTTTTTCGTATCACGAGTGTGAAATCCATTTGAATGCTTACTAAATTATTCCTTATTCTCAAGAGATTTTCACCTTTGATATGTAACTAACTATATAACTACGCAAACATACGAAACCCACGATACGGCGCTAACCCTTAAAAATTTTTCGCAACTTGAAAAAAAGTATACAACGTTAATGAAAAGATCGCGTGTTTGTCTTTTTTTTTCTCCTCGAACATTTTTCGTTTATATTTTTTCGTTTAATGAATTTATTTGAATGTTACATGTTAGTTTTCTCTTTAAACTTTAATCCGATTTGGGCAGGAATTAAAAACATTAAATCTCGTTTAACGCGTTCCCAAATACCTACGTAAATATGTTGGAAGCCTCTGGAAAACCTTTTTTAACGGATTTACGCTTCCATTTTTACTCGACATCGTCTCTTATTTTCTTAATTATCATAATTTATTCATTAACGAGGGTTACGTTCATCGATCGATTCTTCAGCAGAGGACATATTGCACTGACGGGTATGAATTTCCGAAACCATCCGAACCGCACGTCTTCGGCTCGTTTAAAAGATAAATTTTAAAATACTACGTTTTTTCTGCCTCGTTGACTTTTCGTTGATTGTGTTAATTTATTCATCGGTGTACCTAATGAATTTTTTGCTTTTGTTTTAGGTCAGCACAAGTCAAGTAGATACAGAAATGGCGATATAGATCTATGTCAGCGACGTATGGTAGACATAACTAGAGATAAACCAATTAAAGTTATAATCAGGGTTGTTGTACCAGTTCGAGATCATCCAAAGGTAAAAACATACAAATTCATATTTAATATCGACAAATTAATATACTATAATATAAAATTGAACTAAGGGTAGGCTAGAGTGGGATGAGCTAATTTTGAAAAAAAGCTTGGCTCGAACAGTTATTCTTGAACAATTTTCGAAAATAGGTAAATCACAACTTTTTTGTACAGATGAGCTAAATTTTTGATTCTCGTTGAATTTTTAATTTGAAATATGGAAGATTACAGGATTAATTACAACTTTTTCAATAAACTGTATAATTAATCAAAGCTATTAACAATAGTATGTGTATCCAAAATGACATCAAAATTGAAAAACCAGAAAAACGTGTTCGAAAAATTCCAAAAAAATTGTAGATTTTGTAGTAGTACGGTCATTTTAGGTTTTGACCCAAAAAAATTCCCGGAAACGGGAAAGCTCGTATATAGGCTTTGTAGAGGGTGTATTTCAACATACCCGACTTTCCCTAAAATCGGTGAATATTTTGACCCCCTTTTGGGGGGTGAGAGGGTTCAAATTTTTGTTTTTCGGCTATAACTTTCAAAATTACGTATTTACGAAAAAATAGTTGAAACAAAAATTGAAGAGAATAAAAAAACAAAGAATTTTGTTATTTACAATTTTTTCTTAAAGCGTCATGGAAGGGAGCTACTGGCTATAGAAAAAAAATCAATTTTCAAGTTTCCCGTATCAGAAAAAATTACCAAAAATCGGGTTAATCGACTTTTAGGAGCGGCTCTTTTGCATAGTACATCCTATTACTATGTAGACTAAGAAAAATGAACAACCGTTCCCTCATCTCAAAGTAGGGGGGTGGACCCCCTGTAGAAAAAGTTGCATTTTCTCTCTGGAATATCTCAGCTACAGTGAAAAATTTGAAAAATCGGTTCAAACAAACGTTATAGAGCGTTAAAAGACGAACATTTTCCTTTTTTTATATTTTTTCTACGTGGTCTTGGGGCCGAGCTAAAGCAAAAAGAAAAAAGATCGTTGCGGGGATCGAAAATTTTTCATCAACTCAATAAATTACACGTTCGTAGGCCTGGTATAAAATCTAGCGAACCAATAGCCCAACAAGTGAGTTTCTGGGGGGCTTTCGTGGTCGCTAAAGTCGATTTTTATAATCATTTAACCCCTGGACCCAAATTGGACCCCAAAAGAGGGGGTTTAAAATTTTGTGAAAAATTTTCGAACGCTGCGTTGATCTTTTTTCTTTTTGCATTAGCTCGGCCCAAGACCACGTAGAAAAAATGTAAAAAAAGGAAAATGTTCGTCTTTTAACGCTCTACAACGTTTGTTTGAACCAATTTTTCGAATTTTTGACTGTAGCTGAGATATTCTAGGGGGAAAATGCAACTTTTTCTACAGGGGGTCCACCCCCCTACTTTGAGATGAGAGGTCGGTTGTTCATTTTTCCCATTCCACATAGTAATAGAATGTTCTATGCAGAAGAGTCGCTCCTAAAAGTCGATTAATCCGATTTTTGGTGATTTTTTCTGATAATGGGAAATTTTCAAAATTGATTTTTTTCTGAAGCCCTTAGTTTCCTTCCATGACGTCTTAGGAAAAAAATTGTAGATAACAAAATTCTTTGTTTTTTTATTCTCTTCAATTTTTGTTTCAACTATTTTTTCGTAAATACGTAATTTTGAAAGTTATAGCCGAAAAACGAAAATTTGAACCCTCTCACCCCCCAAAAGGGGGTCAAAATATTCACCGATTTTAGGGAAAGTCGGGTATGTTGAAATACACCCTCTACAAAGCTTATATACGAACTTTCCCGTTTCCGGGAATTTTTTTTGGCTTTTGACTTTTTTAAAGCTAAATCGTCCGTACTATAGTAGAAGCTCATTTAGAATCTGATAAAGTAGAGTCAGAATATGATTTTAAAGTGAAACTTATAAATTCTGCTCTAATTCTATTCTTTTCAACTTTGAATTTTTTCAATTTCTTTACCTAATTAATTTTTTTTCAAAATTGTATCCAATTTCAAAATTTTTCTAACAGCAAAATTTTTTTAATTTGAATTTTCTCAAAATTTTTTTGAATTTGAATTTTCTCAAAATTTTTTAAATTTCTTTAAATTTTATATTTTTATTGAAGTATTTTTTCAAAAAGTTTTTCAATTATTCATTGACTTGAAAGAAATTTTTAAAAACACGAAGTTAAAATTTTTCAAATCCAAAATTGGAAAAAATGTTCAGAAATTTACAATTGAAACAATTTTTTAAATTATTTATTGAAAAAATTTTCGAGTTGGAAGAAATTAAAAAAAATATGTGACGCTGGATATTAAAATAACCCTGAGGAAGAAAAATAACTTTTTGAGAAAAACACGCTTGAAGTTGTGATGGTGCGGAGGTTCCGAAATTACAGAAGAGGTAGAGGGGTCGCTGTGCATTTCTGCGGGTGGCTTAGTGGTTTCTGATGACTAAGCACCTCAGTGTATAAAATCAGACTTAGTTAGACCTTAATAAAAGAAACTTTATTATGATGTAACTAACCATCCAGTAGCGTAACTGGACATCCCTTTGGGGGGGGGGGGGGGTGTTGGAAATACAGTGGCGTCGGAAACTTTTTTTGGGAGGGTAAGAATTGGGTATGGCTACTTGGAATACCAGAAGGATTATAGAGGGAGGGGGTAAAAGGGATCTTTCGTTCGCACTAATTTTTTTTATAGAATATAATACGTTATTTGCTGTCGAAAAAATATGGTTTTAAGATCACAATTACTTTTCGAATGAAAAATTCATTTTTGAAGAGCTTCTGGAGGGGGGTTGTCCCCCCCGTATTTACGCCACTGAACCCATTCAAATTCTACTTTTCTAGCTCATACTGATCCCCTTTTCGGCCTTTGATATTTCGTGTAATTTCCAAGTTGTGATCAACCTATGGATTTTTTTATTTCAGACGTTGTCGGTAGATGCATTACACAACAAAAAATCAAAAATTTCTTTAGAAATTTGTGATTTTCATTAAGATACGTTAGGGTTATCTCAGCACCTTAGAATTATTTCCTTATCTAGTCAAAAAATTAGCTGAATTCGGGTTGTTTGAGGTTTTCCCTCCGATTCTACTCCTCCTGAAGAGCCCAAAACCAGTGTTAACTCAAAAATTAGTTTTTGACCCCTAGGGGTGGTTTTAGCATCTAGGCTCACGTATGTAGTTGAGAAAATTTGAAGAAATCAACATTTGGAAAATTTTTATACCTAAAATTTTTCCCAATTTTAAAATTATGTCAAACTATACCTAATATTTGAAAATAATGTTCCAACTTTGATTTTTTAATTTTTTTCAACCTCATTAAAAATTTTCAACTCGAAAATTTTTTCCAATAATTTTAAATTTTTTTCAAAATTTTTTGTTTTCTGAAATTTCTTGAAAATTATTTAAGATGATGATCAATGAACGTTGAAGTGAGTTAGGCTTATTTTACATTGAAAAAAGTTTGGCCAAATGTTTGAATTAGGACCAAGTAGTAGAAGAGTTTGCTATATATAATTCATGAAAACAGCCGAATTGTTGTATGATAATCTCAGATTATATTAATGGTATTTTCATTTTACTCATTGATCAAATTTTTTTAATAGATGACATTTTATGCGAATGATAATTACCTATTTATTCAGGTGCCTTTTACTTAAAATATTACCCGAGACTTTGTTTTAATCCACCCACCCTCCCTCCCTAAAAAATTTAGCTAGATATGCCACTATAGTATAATACATTGACCAAATTTTCAGTATAGAAAATTTCGTTGCAATTATGTAGAAATTCTAAAAACGAACGTCGAAAAAAAATTTACGGTAGCATTGGTACATACTTATCTATCTCTATAAGTATTGTTGAAGTTTTTTTGAAATTTTTAGCATGTGACAAACACAAGCGTGTTTTTAATTCCCCGAAATGAAAAGTTATAATAGAAATTCGAGATATAATTTTGACATTTAACATAAACATAGGCATTTTAAAACCGCAATCTATTCTTTTTGTTTGATCAAATAATCGCGCTTTCGTTTTCCGCTTGCCGCATTATTACTTAGGTAGTTCGGCACGAACGAAGTGGAAAAAAACGGTGGCAAGGATGCGAGAAAAAAATATGAATTATTTATGAACTTGGTCTTTTACCGACTTTTCCATTTATGGAAAAGTCGAGTACTAAATTGTTCATCATGGTTGAAATGGACGTCGGGACCAACTTTTCTTCACGTTTTAGGACCTTCTGAACACGATAGGACGTGTGAGAAAAAACGAGGTTTCCTTATATATATATATATATGGATCATACTAACCTTGCGAGACCCGTTTTGCAAAAGGAGATAATACAGGCACTGTGAGGCCCGAAACTTTAAAAATCGGCATAAATGAAGGGTCGGGTAATAGTGCCGATGTGTGGAGCGGAAAAAATAATAGAAAATGAGACGAATTTCACTGTGCAAGCGCCATCCCTTTAGCTTGATTCGTATTTGAATGGCGCATGGTTGAAATTTCCAAATGTTGCTGTGTGCAGAGAGGCGAGGTAAATTATATACAAAGATATACAAACGACCTTGCGAGACCCTCTGCCTACAGACTCCTGAGTATGCATACATCATGAAAAACCACTTTATATGGCATGACGTTGCGAGACCCGATTTCGGGCCTCGCAAGGTAAAAACGGGCCTAATAAGGATAGCGAGATATCCAAAACGGGTCTCGTAAGGCTGCAGCATGCCTGTATATATATATATATATATATATATATACGTTTATGTACACTTTTGTCTTTGAGTAATCTCGAAAGTGGTGAACTTTCAGAAGAAAACACATATCACAAAAATTGTAGAGGAAGGATTGAAATTTTGAGATTTTCAAACCGATTTGAAATCCATTCAGCCGTTGTCGAGATATTGAACTTTGAACTTTGAGAAATTTGACTGAAAAATGTACACTTTGTCCTTGAATAAACTCGAAAGCTGCGAACTTTCAGAAGAGGACACATATCACAAAAATTGTAGAGGAAAGCTTGAAATTTTCAGATTTTCAAACCGATTTGAAATCCATTCAACCGTTTTCGAGATATTGACCTTTGAAGTTTGAGAAATTTGAATAAATGAATAAAAACGGTGAAAATGTGAGACATTTGAATGGAAAAGGTACAATTTTGTCCTCGATTAAACTCGAAAGCTGTGAACTTTCAGAAGAAAACACATATCACAAAAATTGTAGAGGAAGGATCGAAATTTTGAGATTTTCAAACCGATTTAAAATCCATTCAGCCGTTTTTGAGATATCTTACTTTGAACTTTGAGAAATTTGAATGAATGATGTACACTTTTGTCTTTGATTAAACTCGAAAGCGGCCAACTTTCAGAAGAAAACACATATCACAAAAATTGTAGAGGAAGAATCGAAATTTCGAGATTTTCAAACCGATTTAAAATCCATTTAGTCGTTTTTGAGATATCTAACTTTGAACTTTGAGAAATTTGACTGAAAAATGTACACTTTGTCCTTGAATAAACTCGAAAGCTGCGAACTTTCAGAAGAGGACACATATCACAAAAATTGTAGAGGAAAGCTTGAACTTTTCAGATTTTAAAACCGATTTGAAATCCATTCAACCATTTTCGAGATATTGAACTTTGAAGTTTGAGAAATTTGAATAAATGAATAAAAAAGGTGAAAATATGAGACATTTGAATGGAAAAGGTACAATTTTGTCCTCGATTAAACTCGAAAGCTGTGAACTTTCAGAAGAAAACACATATCACAAAAATTGTAGAGGAAGG
This sequence comes from Pseudococcus viburni, assembly GCA_033439095.1. NCBI lineage: Eukaryota > Metazoa > Arthropoda > Insecta > Hemiptera > Pseudococcidae > Pseudococcus > Pseudococcus viburni. The sequence continues at coordinate 71,690 of JAVBJF010000485.1, read as the reverse complement.
ATCGAAATTTTGAGATTTTCAAACCGATTAAAAATCCATTCAGCCGTTTTCGAGATATCTTACTTTGAACTTTGAGAAATTTGAATGAATGATGTACACTTTTGTCTTTGATTAAACTCGAAAGCGGCGAACTTTCAGAAGAAAACACATATCACAAAAATTGCTCAAAATTTCGATCCTTCTTCTACGATTTTTGTAATATCTGTCCTGTCCCCTTATGAAAGTTCACAGCTTTCGTGTTTAATCAAAGACAAAAGTGTACCTTTTTCATTAAAATTTCACAATTTTTTTTTTTATTCATTTATTCAAATTTCTCAAACTTTAAAGTTCAATATTTCGAAAACGGTTGAATGTATTTCAAATCGGTTTGAAAATCTCAAAATTTAAATCCTTCCTCTACAATTTTTGTAATTTGTGTTTTTTTCTGAAAGTTCGCCGCTTTCGAGTTTAATCAAAGACAAAAGTGTACATCATTCATTCAAATTTCTCAAAGTTCAAAGTTGTGATATGTGTTTTCTTCTGAAAGTTCACAGTTTTCGAGTTTAATCAAAGACAAAATTGGGAAACAATTCATGACAGGAAAATATTAATGACGTAGTACGCGTGTATACGTATGCGTACGCGTGTATACGTATGCGTACGCGTACGCACGCATGAGGGGGTAGTTTTACGTAGTTTAGTGACATGTACATCGTTGTCAATCACATTTCGGCAAGCTGCTCCGGTAGCTGAATGGGCAGAGCGATGGCTCACAGTGCGGAAGGTCCCAGGTTCGAATCCCGCTGGCGGAGTAATTTTTTGAAATTTTTTTTCATCGTAATTTTGGAATTTTCAAAACGACGATTTTTTTAGACCGACTGAATGTCAAGGTGAGGTGAGGTTTAGTCTTTAGGATTAACAATGCCGCTTTCGAGTTTAATCAAAGACAAAAGTGTACATCATTCATTCAAATTTCTCAAAGTTCAAAGTAAGATATCTCGGAAATCCATTCGGCCGTTTTCGAGATATTCAACTTTGAAGTTTGAGAAATTTGAATAAATGAATAAAAAAGGTGAAAATTTGAGAAATTTGAATGGAAAAGGTACAATTTTGTCTTTGATTAAACTCGAAAACTGTGAACTTTCAGAAGGAAACACATATCACAACTTTGAACTTTGATAAATTTGAATGAATGATGTACACTTTTGTCTTTGATTAAACTCGAAAGCGGCAAACTTTCAGAAAAAAACACAAATTACAAAAAAGTCGGTAAAAATTGTAGAGGAAGGATTTAAATTTTGAGATTTTCAAACCGATTTGAAATCCATTCAACCGTTTTCGAAATATTGAACTTTAAAGTTTGAGAAATTTGAATAAATGAATAAAAAAAAATTTGTGAAATTTTAATGAAAAAGGTACACTTTTGTCTTTGATTAAACACGAAAGCTGTGAACTTTCATAAGGGGACAGATATTACAAAAATCGTAGAGGAAGGATCGAAATTTTGAGATTTTCAAACCGATTTAAAATCCAATCAGCCGTTTTCGAGATATCTTACTTTGAACTTTGAGAAATTTGAATAAAATAAAAAAGGTGGGAATTTTAGAAATTTCAATCATCGAGATATCTTACTTTGAACTTTGAGAAATTTGAATAAAATAAAAAAGGTGGGAATTTTAGAAATTTCAATCAAATGAAGTAAAAGTTGCAGAACGCTTTAAATTTTTATTTTTCAAGAACCCCTGAACCAATTGAGCTGAAATTTTCAGAAGTGACAGAGGAAAGTTGGAAGGTGATACAGTAAAAATTTCAGTTCAATCGGTTCAGGTATGCCATCCACCAGGTAGCTGAAAATTGATTAACAGTTTTTTTGAAGCCCACTCAAAAAAATGTGATGACACACTGACGAAAGTAAATTTAATTCTCTACAACGTCCTTCACTAACTTTTTTGCGGGACGCCTCCTTTACTCAAAAAACGGTCACTAAAGGGCGTAATGAGAGGTTCAAAACTCACATTTTGCATTTTGGCATTCAAAATTCGGTAAAAGGGCACATTCTGACACATTGTGGGTCGCGGATTCCGAATTTGTCTTTGTTTTACCGATTCGAATCTCCTAGATGTCCCTAGGGACTTGAGGATGCCTGAGGGGATGGAGGAGGGAAAGGCTGAAATTTCAATTTCGGCAATTACTTTAAAATTATACATACAGCTTTTATGTAATTTGGGGTTATGTTTCAAATTAGGCTTTGGTTTTTCGATTTCAGCCTCCTAGGTTCCCCTATGTACATTAGACAGCTTAGAGGTCCAAAATTTTGGAATTGGGTACTGGGCAAAAATTTTAATTTCGAGTAATAACTTGAAACTGATTTCAAAGGCCTTAGTTTTTCGATTTGAATTTCCCTAGATGTCATAAGGGGTATCGAAGTTCAAAATTTTGAACTTAACTTGAAAAGAAGCAATATAAATTATGTAAAAAGGATTGTTGATTTCAAATTTGGCCTTAATTTTTCGAGTTGAATCATCCTTCGATGCTAATAAATTTACATTACGTTGTATGTGAAAACCGAAAAGTCGGTTACCTTACGCGACTGCGTAAGGTTTTTTTTGAAAATGTTCCGCTTTGTTTCCAAAAAAAGAATTATTGTAAAAGTTGCTTTAATTTTTACTGCAATATTAACCGAAAGAAGCCTTTAACGTATATAGTCTGCTGCGAAACTCGTTTAGGGGTTAGGAAAAAAAAGGGGGAGAATGAGATAGGTATTACCTATACCTGTGCCGTTGGTATCTGATTCTGATAGTCTGAAAACCAAAGCTTGACGCTCGTTTACCATACCGTCAGTCTATTTAACGCAAGATTTACCTGTCGTTATTAACATTAAATTAGATACCTATACGATGAGTTATAATAGTTCGAGATGCCTTTAAGAATTTGCCAACTAAAGGAAAGCAAAACCGCAACAAATACGGCGGTTTCAAACGTATCTGACAGCTTCCTAGGGTAGTACTTAAAACCGTCAATTTGGGATTGCGACTTGTGAGACGTGTTCAACTTTACGCGAACGCGAAAGTCTCTCTGTTTTTAGTTGTAGTACGTCAAAATTCATTTTAAACGATGTGCCGACGATTAAATGGAACGATTTTTTCTCTTTTGTTCGATTTAGTTGATTGGTGTGTCGAGTGAAAGAGAAACTTGTGCCTGGAGATGTATTTTGTAAATAGGCCTACGTATAACTCGAAAGTGGGTTTAATATTAATTCTAAAATGTCATAAACAAGGGGATTTTTGAAGATTTGTTATTGATTTTCGGAGTTTAGAATACCAGGAAGCATTATGGTTGATATGTATACTTTATAGGCTCCTAATTTAATCAACCATGTTGAAAAAAAGAATTGCAAAACATTTTGAAGGATATCTCAAAATCTAGTATTTTTATGGATTTTTTTTTAAAAATATTAAGTAAGTATCTGAGAATTATTCCTACTTTCAATGTTATGTTTATTTAAAAATATTTTCGTAAATAGTTTAAATGGACTATCGGTTCTAAAAATTTTCAAGATTTTTTCAAAAGGTATTAAAAATTTTCAGCAATAGTTCCAAGAATTTTCACGATTTTTAATTGTGAAGACCATTAGGAAATTACGATCCGCCAGGGACCAGTTATGTTTGAGTCAGAGCAGGATAGAGCGATAGTGAGTCTCAGCGCAAAAATTGTGTATGTGCTTCCTTTTTGCTTCAAGAAATTTAAAATCAAATTTTCAACCCCAAATTATTTTCGATTTTTTGACATGGATATGTCTTTGACATTCTGTTTAACTAGAAAAAATGAACTGATGAAAATAGTGGTCACCGCTAAAGCAAGAGTGTGTTTCTTGCAACCTGGTGGGGTGTCAAGAGTGCACCAGGTTCTGATACCTATCTTCGATAGATAGGATGGTGAGCGGAAACGTAGTTTCAGCAGCTCACAACCTTACTGAGTTCTATATCAAATAATATACGAATGTACAGTGTACTAAATCGTATATTCAATTCAATATAGTCAACTGATTAATTACAGTAGGTTAATAAAACGATTACGTTTTACAACACGACGCGATTACACTAACAAACGCTAAGTTTAAGATAGGTAATCGGTACCAATACGCGAACATAAATATACACACAAATAAGTTCACTAGTAACATGTACAAAGGTAAAAACGTAAAACAGTAAAACAGTAAACACGTAAAACAGTAAAACAGTAATGAAGCTCGCGACTCGAAGCACCTCTATTTATAGTCGCGAGCTACCTGGCTTTAGGAAGCTAGCACACCTGATTGGTTGGTAATTAAAGTCCTCTAGCACCTGGCTAGCCAATCACAGGCCTGAGATGTGACATAATCTCAGGTAGATAGCTACCGAATATTCTCGAAGGTGCGAAACCATCGAGAGGGCATCTACCTGGTGTTATCTAAAAGATAACACAACGTACGTAAACGTACGTTAGCTTATGTACATCTCAGTGCACTGTTAATTGCACGTATGAGCTTGAGATACACAACCAAACGAGATCATTGTAGATAGGTAATCGGCGCGTACGTATTGCTTAGCTCTACGTACCTACCCGATATACCTACCTACCTCGTCCACAATGGTGCAATCTTGGTAGGAATATTCCTTACCAGCTCAAAAAAAAAACTTTCAAGTTTTGAATAATCAATGAAAATCTAAAAGTTCTTGAAAAATTAACAAACTTTTTTCTTTAGGAGAAAATTTTTATTTGTGTAACGTAACGTTTTTAGATCAAGACAGGTACCTACTGGCATTATGTGGGACTTGAAAAAACTTAGGGGTCGGGGGCCCGGTTTGCATCAGGTTAAGCTTTTTATCAATATAAAAACAAGCATAACTTTATCAAATGTTAAGGTTTCAGCGAGGAAAAAATTTTATATTATTACTGAAAGTATCTAGAATATGAATTGATATTCAACTTCATTTAAAAAATGAATGAAAGGTTTGTAGAAATTAATTTTGACAAAATTCCTTCGTTGCACGAGTTTGCATCAGCTAAGTTTCAGTGGATATTTTGTTCTGTAATTAACATTCTGTAGTGTAATTTTACAGAACTGACTCTCAAATTCAGTTCAAAATTTTTTCAGTACAAAAATATATCGGGTTCCCTTATTTTTAGCTTACTGATGCAAACTGGTACTATGATGCAAACCGGTACCGCAACCCCTAGGTAAGTTAGAAAGAAATTGAAAGATTAATGCCATACATAATTACGTGCTGTTAGAATTAAAAAATTTGATATATCCGTAGCCTACGTTTTGAGAAGAAAAAACTAAAAAAGTATTTAAAAATGTGAAAAAAAGATATTTAAGTGCATTTAAATTTTAATAAAAAGTTCTAAAGTCCGGTATGTTTCGAGAAAAAATATAATATTTCAAAAAATAAGAGAAAAATTGAAAAAAAATAAAAAAATTGAAAAAAATATTTTGGTGCATTGACATTTTGATAAAAGGTTATGAACTTTTGACTCTCATCTCTCATGCTTCATCTCTAAAGCAAGTAGGTATACTTATTTGAATATATCCATGATCTAAGATTTTTACCCCAAAGGAAAAAGTGCGTTAATTTTTAATTTTTGTTTTTGAAAAATTTACGCTCTATTTTTGGAAATGTGATGATTTTTTTTCAAAAATTCATTGATTTTTTGTTGAATTGGACTCTCTTTAAGTTTTATTGAATTGATTGAGAATTATTTATTTTTTAAAAGCCTCAATATTTGGAGAACTCCTCAAGGACCCTAGCCAAGTATATACTTCAAAAAAATTCGGCAGGCTCAGTGAAAATTCTTTTTTTTGCATCATCTTCTCTTCTGGACCCTGTTCTGAGGTTATCTTTAATTAAGATATCAATTTTAATTACGAAGTTGAAAATTTTTCATAAATAAGACATAAAATAAGAAAATTTGCAATTTTCACTTTTTAAGGTGATTTGAAGCTATTGCCGATAGGAATAATTAAAAACGTTCAAACTGAACAAATAAGTATAAGTATATCCCTGAAATGTAACTGAAATTGAATTTTTGACGGTGAAAAATGATCACAGTGCCTCCGAAAGTTGTAAATCACCAAATGGTACATCTGAATCAATCACTTTCTCCATTCGAAACACGAATGATGACCTATTTGATCGATTAAAGCACAATTTTCCAAAATTCGAAACAGCCGGTTCAAATAGGCAGTGAAGACCAAATGGACCATTTTTATGGGCTTTTCTCCGACGTTGGAAAATTCCGGAATTTTCTGGAAGCTCCGAAACGTCTCGAAATCGCTTCCAATCGATTCAAAAGGTCGAAAATAAGGCATCTACCAACTTTCAGCTTTTTACCACAATTCGTACGCTATCGACGAATTTTTAAATTTTTTCCAGGAAAATTTTTTGCCGAAAAATATGGATTTGAACTGGAAGTTACGAATTTTGAAAAATTGTGCATTAATCGAGCAAACTGGTCACCAATATCGGTAATTCACGATTATAAATGTTTCAAGTTCATTAAAACCACTTTTATGAGCTTTTCTTCAGTGCTGGAAAATTTCGAAATTTTCTAGAGGCTCTGAAACGTCTCGAAACCACTTCCAATCGATTCAGGAGGTCGAAAATAGGGTGTATACCAAATTCCAGATTTTTTTGTTGATTAGATCAAAGTTTTATATTTTGCAAGGTAAACTTTGAAAATTCAAAAATTCGTCAAAATTCGAGAAATGAACTTTGGAACCTGAAATTTTGGATATGAAGTTCGTTTATGATGCACTTTTGATTTATTTTTGTTTCTGGTGAAAATTTTATTTCCACTTGTAAGTCTATGGTCTGGTCTATTCAGATACATTTTACACTGGACAACCAATGCAACCATGTTAAAAAAAGGTACTCTTGGATTAAAACTATCGATTATTAAGTAAGCCTATTTTGAACCCATCACAAAATCGTAAATTAAACAATGAATCATATCGATATTGTAAATTTTCTAGTTGATTTTGTTATTTTTTTTATCATATATACGCGGCTATTCGTTAATCGCGTGTAATCGTTTCTTTTTAATAAAAAAATATGTGGCTTCGGCCAAATTACTGTTTACGTACCCTCGAATTTTCGCGATCTTTTTTTTGTACCTTGTTGAACCTGATATGAATTGGTCAACGTTTTGAAATATCCTTTTTCAGGCTTAAATTACATTCGCGTAATTTAAGTCAAACGGTTGTAACTTAAATTTGAATGAATAAATTCAATTAAAATAAACGTGCGTTCGTTATTAAAGGCTTCGTGCCATTTACTCATTCGTTGAGAAAGAAGTTACTTCGTGTTGGATTCGTTCCTGACTGGTGAATTTTCCTAGAAAGGAAAATTCTAACGCAAATTCTCGCCAAGAGTCAAAGTATCATCTCCGTGAAGACGATCCTTGTATCCCGGTGGATTACGCAAAAGGTACGATAGTTCTATTGTCGCGTCATTTTACAAAAGACTTCGTACAAACGATATTGTACGAAGAACAATCGTTAACGCTGTTATTATACGACAAGATATTGTCAAAAGCTTCGTGCATCGAAAAATAACGATAATTTTCTGACGATTTTCATCCGCTTTCCCGACGTCTCGGAAAATCCACGTGAAATTTTCCGACAGATAGGAAAAGCGCCGAAATTTTCATCTGCGATTTTTAGTAAATTTCGTCCAATCACGCGCCTCTATCAACTGAGAATCGATATTCTCTACATGGTAGCCGATATCGTGGTTTTTGACGATATCTATGATCTCTCGTAGTTTGTCGAGATTGATTGGTAACCAAGGCGAATCGACGTCAACGGCAACCGACGAATCAGCGAGTATCGGCGACAACGGCAAAAATTCGACGCGAAACGACGCAAACGGCGACAAATCTACGACCAACGACGAAAAAGAAGGCTTCCGTGGCTTTCCTTTAGCTGAAAAAGCAAAATCCAAAGGTCAGAAACGCAAAGAACGTAAACGACGATCGCTAGAGCTGCAAAAGAAAACTCCCCCAATAGTCGACGATCCATCAGCTTCGTGCGAAGAGTTCGACGACGACGCAGCTTCCAACGACAATAACGGCAACAGCGATTCCGACGAATCAAATAGCTCCGAAATTTCAGCGACGTCTTCAGAAATGGCAACCGGCGACTCGTCGGTTGCTGGCGAAAGAGCTGGAGAAAACCATCGAGGCCAATGGAGGCTCCAGCGACAAAGATAAGCGAAAGGCTTACTTTGAAATCGTAAGCCACGTCACGAATGCAGTCTTCCGTTTAATTCGAGAAGAAAAAGATCCAGAAAAACTTATGGCGGAGCTGGATGAACGATACGCCAAAGAAAACGAGCTGATCGTCATCAGCTGCCGGGCCAAGTTAGCTGCGCTGGATATCGACCGTTTCAAAACCGCTACTGAGTACTGTGACAAGGTGTCAAATCTCGTCAATCAAATTGAAGCCGCCGGAACCAAAGTCTCGAAGGGAGAAGAGTACGCCTTTTTGAACGCGGGCCTGAAAAATGTCGAAAAGTGGAAGTACGTTAAAAAACCAGCCGATGCAATTTTGAATCTAGCTCCGGCCGATCCGAAATATCTACGTGGGTTGTTGACCAGCGACGAGGAGAAATACGAAAAGGGATCGTCGACGACTTCAAAAGGCTCAGCATTGGTAACTACAAACGGTAACCGCAGCTTGAACGATCGGAAGCCACGTCCAAAATGCGCCAAGTGTAAAAAACTTGGCCATCTCGCGAAAAATTGCTGGTCCAACAAGCCCTCGTCACCCAGAGGCGACATAAAATGCTACCGATATGGAGGAAATGGCCACATCGGTAAGCAATGTCCAAGGTATGGAGACGACGCGAATAAACGTACAGATTCTGCAGGTCCATCGTCGGCATCGAAGTCTCCGACTCCCGTTGAAAATTCGTCGCGTCCAAAGGCTCTAATGACTGCTGACTACTCCGCATCCGTCGCGTTTTCCGAAAAGGACGAAGAAATCACGTTCGTTCTTGATACCGGTGCAACCAGTCATATGGTCAATATTCCTGGAATTTTGATCAATGAAGTACCGGTAACGAGCAATTCGGAGGTCAGCGTCGCAAAGCAAGATACGTCGATATCACGTACGTCGGTCGGCGATCTACCTGTAAAAAATGAAAGTAACGTAAATTTCATTATGAAAAACGTAAGTTATATTCCAGATTTAGCTTACAATTTAATGTCGGTTAGCCAAATTAGAAAACTCGGGTACGATACGATAATCGGTGAAAAAATATCTATTGTACATCGCGATTCAAACGAAAAATTGACTGATGTACAAAAAAAAAAAAAAAAAAAAAAAAAAAAACATCAAAGGGTCTACTAAGGGTTTTTAAATTTAAAATTTGTAAAACAAACCCAAAATTTTTTAAAATTTCAAATTTCGCTTTACCTGCAATGTGCACCACAGGGGCCACCCGAGTGGGCCCTGTAATGTAAAATTCAGAACTCAACTGAAAATTTAAAACCCCGAGTTTCCTTTAACAAACGATTTCGATACGTGCGCAAAAGCTAAACAGACTCGTGGACCATATAACACTGATCGCGATCGTGCAAAACAGCCGCTTGACATCGTACATGTCGATGTAATGGGTCCTTTAAGCGCCGGCATCGACGGTGAACGATATATTCTTGTCTTTGTAGACGATTTCACCCATTATGCGGTAACTTTCGCGATTAACGCTAAATCCGAAGTCGGAGATCATTTCGAACGATACGATAGTATCGTTACAAATCTCTGGAATCGCCAGATTAAACAGCTACGTTGCGACAGCGCTCAGGAATTTATCGGAGGTAAATTTTGCGAAGTAATCGAACAAAAAGGCATGCGATTAGTGGCTTCGGAGCCCTATGAGCACGAACATAATGGCACCGCCGAACGTTTTATACGTACCGTTAGCGAGAAACTCCGCTCTTTGTTATTCGATTCGAAACTGCCAAAACGATTTTGGCCGTACGCGCTTTATACTGCTACGTTTCTCTATAATCGTCTTCCATGTGCCGCGATAAACGATAAAAGTCCCTATCGTCTCTGGTTCGATCGTGAGCCAACTTTCGGTTACGTTAGGATCTTCGGTTGTGTCGCTCGCGAATTCGTACCTAAAGAAAAACGTACAAAATTAGATCCTAAATCGGTAGAAAAAATGTTAGTCGGTTACACCGAAACCGGTTACATACTTCTCGACGTTGCGCGTAATAAACTATCGTATTCGTCTAATGTAATCTTCGATGAAAACCAATTGTACGCCGATCGCTTAAACGAAGCTCCCGCGCTAAATTCCGTCGACGATCAGGGCAATGTACCTGTAAATGAAAATTCGTTAGTCGCGGTAAAATCGAATTTGTGCGTAGACGATGATCGTATCGATTACTGCTCTCTAATCGCTACTGAACACAGTAAGGAGCTCACGTACGATGAAGCGATATCTGGGCCTGAAGGTAAAGAATGGAAGAAGGCGATCGACGAAGAACTTAAAGCTATGGCTTTGAAGGATGTTTGGTACGAGCTGGATGAGGATGATTTGGAAGGTAAAGACTATTCCAAAGTCGATACTAAATGGGTCCTTCGGAAAAAGATATCGGTATCGCACGAGGTAAAATTTAAAGCTAGACTCGTTTTACGCGGTTATAAAGACTCTCACCAATACGAATTGGACGAGACGTATGCGCCAACCGCGAACTCCGCCATCGTACGAGGAATCGTATGCATCGCTACAGCCAATCGTTGGCAACTTCGTCAGGCCGATGTCTCAACCGCGTTTTTGAATGGTGAGGCCACCCGTATGATCGTCTTCGCGCCGCCAAAAGGTTCCAAAGCTCGACCTAAAATAATATTCGTGTTAAAGAAATCGTTGTACGGTTTAAAAACTTCGCCGCAGAATTGGAACAAAAAGTTAAAATCGGTTTTAGAAAAGCTAGGATTTAAGCAATCCGAAAATGATCCGTGCGTTTATGTAAACGCCGAAGGCGATAAAATTCGGTGTATTTTCGTTATATTCGTCGATGATTTTCTAATAACCGGTGAGGACAATGAGCTTATCGAATGGCTCATCGATCAACTCAATAAAGAATTCGGTATTCGCGATTTAAAAGAGCCGAAAAAGTTCATCGGAATCGAGATAAATCGTGTAGAAAACGTAACTTACTTACATCAGCAGTCTTATATTCGTGAGCTGATTATAAATTATGATCTCGAAGAATCCAATCCGATTTCAACGCCGATGGAACCGGGTCTAAAAATAGAAAACAAAACGCTCGATAAATCGTACAAAACCAAAGTCCGCGGTATACTTGGTTCGTTATCTTACATCGCTCGCGGTACTCGTCCGGACATCAGCTTCGCGGTAAATTTCCTGTGTCGATTTCAGCATGTAGCGAACGCTGAAATATTCTTGTACGCAAAACGTATTGTTAGGTATCTGAAAACTACTTTAGATTATTCGCTAGTTTATACCGATACTTGTAATCATGATTCATACCCGCTGAAGTTGTATTCCGATTCCGACTTCGCTGGAGACGATACCGACAGAAAATCGACGACCGGCATCGTAGTATTGCTGAAAGGCAACATCGTAGACTGGGCCGTTCGGAAGCAGAATTGCGTCGCGCTTTCCTCAGCGGAAGCTGAATACGTAGCTTTATCGACGGCAGCCAAGGAATCTCGTTCGTGGCTGAATTTTCTAGCCAGCCTTGACTTAAACACCGACGTTGTACCGATCTTTTGCGACTCTACAGCCGCGATATCAATCGCTAATACGGAAGAGTCGCGACGAACAAGACACATAGATGTGGCTTATCATCATGTTCGCGATTTAATTCGCACGAAGATCGTGCATATCGTTAAAATCGGATCGGCTGATAATATCGCCGATATACTTACAAAGTCGACCACGAGAGTCGTCTTCGATCGTTTAGCGAAAGAAATATTCGAACCAAAATAATTTTTTTTTTGTAGTAATTTGTCTGAGGGGGTGTGTTATTTTTTTTATCATATATACGCGGCTATTCGTTAATCGCGTGTAATCGTTTCTTTTTAATAAAAAAATATGTGGCTTCGGCCAAATTACTGTTTACGTACCCTCGAATTTTCGCGATCTTTTTTTTGTACCTTGTTGAACCTGATATGAATTGGTCAACGTTTTGAAATATCCTTTTTCAGGCTTAAATTACATTCGCGTAATTTAAGTCAAACGGTTGTAACTTAAATTTGAATGAATAAATTCAATTAAAATAAACGTGCGTTCGTTATTAAAGGCTTCGTGCCATTTACTCATTCGTTGAGAAAGAAGTTACTTCGTGTTGGATTCGTTCCTGACTGGTGAATTTTCCTAGAAAGGAAAATTCTAACGCAAATTCTCGCCAAGAGTCAAAGTATCATCTCCGTGAAGACGATCCTTGTATCCCGGTGGATTACGCAAAAGGTACGATAGTTCTATTGTCGCGTCATTTTACAAAAGACTTCGTACAAACGATATTGTACGAAGAACAATCGTTAACGCTGTTATTATACGACAAGATATTGTCAAAAGCTTCATGCATCGAAAAATAACGATAATTTTCCGACGATTTTCATCCGCTTTCCCGACGTCTCGGAAAATCCACGTGAAATTTTCCGACAGATAGGAAAAGCGCCGAAATTTTCATCTGCGATTTTTAGTAAATTTCGTCCAATCACGCGCCTCTATCAACTGAGAATCGATATTCTCTACAGATTTCAACAATTTACTTTCAAAACCTCAGCATTTTTTTCTAGCCTTGTTTGTACCATGCTATTCTTAACAGCATTCGCCTGTTTAGTTGTACAGAGTGTTCCATGAATCGTCTGTCATACATCTTTTTTCCATATAATCGGGTACCACTAAAAAATTGAGATGAACATGTTGCCGATTTTGAAAATTAAGGGGCAAATGCTGCTTCTAAAAAAATTACGTTAAAATTTTTTTCATCTGTGGAAATGGATAATACTTTGAAAACTGAACAAATTTTCACTTTATGGCTTTTTTTCAAACTTTAAAATTTAAGGGGCAACAAAAAAATTGTTCTAAAAAATCCTAAAAAAAAATTAACTGATTAAGGGAATGGATAGTACATACGTTGAAAACTGAAATAATTTTGTTCCGAATACTTTTTGCCTAACATCGAAAATGAAGGGGCTACAAATTACTCAAAATAAGAGGACTTGAAAAAATTTTCAAATTTTCTCAATTTTGAATGACCTTTAGCCCCTTAATTTTTGATATTAGGCAAAGAGTGTTCAGAACGAAATTTCTTCAGTTTTCACAGTACTATCAATTTTCTTCATTAGTTTATTTTTTTGAATTTTTTTGAACAATTTTTTTTGTAGCCCTTCAATTTTAAAGTTAGGAAAAAAGTCATAAAGTGAAAATTTGTTCAGATTTCAAAGTATTATCCATTTCCACTGTTGAAAAAATTTTTGAACATGATTTTTTTTAAAGCAGCATTTGCCCCTTCAATTTTCAAGATCGGCAACATATTATTCATCTCAAGTTTTTTTCGTGGTACACGGTTATATCGAAAAAAAAAAGTTTAGCAGACGATTTATGGAACACCCTGTATGGCAAAAGTATGAATATATATTAAAAAAATCGTTACCCGTAGATACATCATAAAAATCAAGCAAAATCTGCAGTCGAATCATTAATGACGACTATCGTTGAAGGTTTTCAAATTATATTCATGTAAGTACGTACAACTGAAACTATTTTTATGACTTTAGCATTGTCTGTATAAAAAATATTTCATATTTTCACTTCTCAGTTCGAAGACTCGTTGGCAAACAGAATGAGGCGACGCGACGTGATGTTACAAGTTACACCATTAAATGGAATAGATTGGGTAAAGGAAGGTATCCAGATCTTCAATAAATATGTATATGGGTCGTAAATAAACCATATCTTCTCATAGGTCTACATTTTCATTGGCATGGTATTTTATTTTAAAGCTGTATCGAATAAAAACATATGTATACCTACAAGTTTGCAAGGCGAATTATCAAATAATATTTTTTATTAAATTTTTTCGCTCTGTTCGGTAATATTATCGCGTAATATAAAAAACAGTAGGAAAATTTCGATCCACTTCAGCAATTCTATTCATGTAACGGTAGGTTGTAACCGGAATGATAAAATGACGAAACGTTGTAGTCAAAACAAAAAAAATATCGCAGCGGAACAATTCTTTTGAGATTACTAAATAAGACGATTTTTTTGCAGCTCTGCGCTCTGTACACGCGAAGAACTTCTCATTTCTCACGTAACCGTAATATAACGATTGCTCGTGTAAAATAAATATCAAGCATAAATAAATGGAAAAGGCAAGACATTATTTAGAAACAATATTTTGCTGTCGTTTCGATCAAGAATTCATTTTGAATACAAAAACGCTCTTTACAAACGTGCCGTTATATTTACTTTTCAACATTGCAAAAAAAGAGTCGAGCCGGCGCGAGAATCGTGCTATTTTTTAGCGGAAATTTGGCGCTGTTTACAATTTCATCGCCGTGTCGAGCATTCTAGCGGATTTTTTGCGTTAGATTTATTGGGTTTACCAGTTGAAAGCAATATTGATTTCCTACCGTAGTTTACAATGTTTGTGAAAGATGATTGCCGGACGTTAATGGAATTACAAAACTGGATGTTTTATTGAATGCGATAACCTTTTCATATGTGCAGCGTATAATTTTTGTATTATGTGCACTAATCGAATCCGCACGGGAACTTGTTGCCCAGGGTTTGTGGCATCGTGTCTGGCTAGTTTCGTTTTTCCTTATTTTCCTCCATTTACGAGATGTCGGTACTAGGTAAGTAGGTATCTAGTTTACCTACTTATAATGGAACCTTGACAATACAACCCAATCATGCTGATTGACCAAAAATTTGGCTCACTGAAAGAATGTTCCACTCTTACAGCTTCAGAACCAAACTTTAAGCTTCAAGCTACATAAGTTGATTTTTAGATTTTTGGCGAATTTTCAAAAATGACTGAAATGACCTGTTAATGGGTAAGTTTTTCGTAAAAATTGTAAATCTCGTAGTGAAAATCTGAAAGTTGAATACCGAAATCGACCCTCTGAATTGATTAACGAAACCCTGGATGTTGCGAGTTCCGATGGAGCCATACTCTTTTTTTATCAGATTCAATTTTCATGATGCCAAGTCCAAACAACAAAAAGGGCATAACTCAGCATACGTCCTTTTTGATGCGACAAGCGATTCGTATTCTCTGAAGTTTTCTCTATCCAATGAGCCCCCTTCCACCTTCCAATTGTTTTCCTCGAAGAGTTATGGCGTTTTTAAAATGCGAAGTTCGCAATTTCGGTACCTACATTACGTGTTTGATTTTCGAGAATTTGCGTAATGTTTAATTTTTTCACTGTGCAGATGACTGTAAAATTTTTAAATTTTAATGAAGTGTTATTTAGTTAATTTTTTGTCAATAATTTGAAAAAATAATAATATTCGTCCAAGATGTATTTTTAGCCTTTTTTTGTAACCAAGAAAATGAAAAAAAGTTGTCATTTTTCAAAGTGCAATATATCCACTTCCTGAAGAGATAATTTAAAAAAAATTTCACGAAAATGTTCCTTTTTTCGTTCTCTTCAACTTTTGTATGCAGATTTTTTTTTAATTTTCACTTCCGGAAAAATTATACGTTATCAAACGTAGAAGGGTCGAAATGAAATTTTGTCACAACAAAAAGGACATATAACTCAACCTTTTGTTTTCAATATAGAAAAAAAATAGAAATGATATCAAGTGATGGGCGAGCTGTTTTCTTGTAGCAAAAAGATGAAATTTTAAGGTAAAATTTTTTTCCCAGCTCAATTCCTTAATTTAGTATTAAAAAAAAGTATACTCAAACTTCAATCGCGATTTCCCAAAAACAACATTTTTTCTGTAATGTCCTTTTTGCTGTGAAACGCTCAATTTTGATTCAATTTTCTTTAAAAAATTTTAGAACTAAAATTTTTTTACAATTTTTTTCAACTTTAGGTTCAAAAAATTTTCCAACCATGTATGTTTTAAAAAAATTTCAACTTCGCATCCAAAAATATTTCCAAGTTTTATTTAACATTTTTTTCCTATTTCTTCAATTTTTTTCAACTAGGCATACAGTTTTGAATTTTTTTTTCCAAGTTTGAAGTTTCTCATTTTTTTTCAACTTTCCATCTAAAAAACTTGTGTTTTCTCCTCAGAATTGCTTCAATTCCAAATCCAAAATTCTTTCCAAGTTCGTATATTCTCAATTTCTTCTTTCAAATTCCAGTCCAAAAATTTTTTTGAGTTTAAGTTCAACCGTTTTGCAAAAGATGTAATGCGCACAATGAAAAGGAACTATTTGTCGTAATAATCGAAATCATTTTTTAGCTATTTTGTAGAGAATTAAGTAAATACAGATCATTTTGGAAAAAATAAATCGAAAAAGGGTTAATGTTTTTCTTTCAATAATCTCATTTCAAATTGGCATATCTCCGAGAGTTTTCAATGAAAAATGCTCTGAGAGGTCTCATTAAATCAGAATTTTTTTCTAGTACTGCTCAGTGGTGTTGACTGAATACCTCAAAAGTAGGACTTTTATAAAAAAACATTGTTTTTTAATTGATTTAAGGCTGAAATTAGCTACTTTATTTTTAAAAAAGTTACGAAATTTTCACGTTCACCGTCATAGAACGCAAACGCGAAGTCGGATCGACTCGGGGTTTGTGGCATTCGAAAGAGCAGGATTGCCTCGTTCAGAAACGTTAAAAATCTCAAAAACTATATTTTCGACCCAACTTTAGAAAAATCGAAATATTTCCGTTATTTGAATCGACAAAGTGGGACGGTTGTTAGATATACATATTTACTCAATTCATTTAAATTTGAGAATGAATTTTTTGTAGAGGTACACTATTTGATGTTTTTGCTCTTCTGAAAAATTTGGTTTTCTGAAAAATTGTATTTTTTCTACGGAGTGCATCACAGATAATGGCGTAAGAAATTAGGCCTTATAGGTAACCATTATTTGAAGATATGACCTGCAAAGTGACCTAAGTGCAAAAAGTTGGTTTCGAGAAAAATGAGAAAAAGCTGTCCTATAGAGGGGTAGCGAGATATTTAAAATCTGTTTTAGGGAATGGAAAAGGTCAAAATTCACTCACCTGATGACATCATTTTTTTTTTTGAAAAACAGAAAATCAGTGTTGCTGCAGCACGCTAAAAAAAATGCTGCACTTAGGTCACTTTGCAAGTATAAAAAGGTCATTTACTGATAAAATCAGGTAAAATGTGTTTTAGCAAAAATGAAAATTAATTGTGATCTAATGAACAAAAAAAACTGAAATTTGGTATATATCCTATTTTTGACATCGCAAATCGATTGGAAGTAGTTTCAAGATGTTTTGGAGTCTCCAGAAAATTTTAGAATTTTTAAGCACTAAGTATAGAAAGGTCTGTAAAAACGGTCCATATCAGATGGCCCCACAATCTCAAAAATTACAATTTTGCACTTAGGTCACTTTGCAGGTCATATCTTCATTTGTAATAAACATTTATACTTTACAAGTTGATTTTTTTATATTGCAATGAGTTATTAAGGTATTATCAATAATCAAGTTGTGAAGTCGAAGTGTGTATAAGTGTATATTTTTTCAACTGTTTTATTTTTCACTTTTTTAAAAAAAACACGTCTTGTAACCTTGGAAATTTTTACAAGAATTGGACATTTTTAGGACGTGGAGTTGAAATTTTTTAAAAATTAGTAATTAAAAAAAAGAAAACATTTTGACGCGGAATACAGAAACAATTTCGAGAAAATTTGAAGGTTTGAAATAAAAATTTTTTCAGATCAATGTACGTACCTAAGTAGTTTAAAAAAATAAAAAATTCCAACTTCAACTTGGAAAAAAATTTATGCTCAAAGTTATAAGTACATTTTTTAGTAAAATAAAAATTTGGAAAAATTTTTGGAGATTAAGTTGAAAAAAATCTGAGGAAGTTTCAACATGAAAAAAATTACGTGAAAATTTGAAATATAAAAATCTAGATTTGACAATGTTGATTTAATGAATATTGAATCAGACGTTCCCTGAACGAAAAAAATAGGTAGGTACCTAGGTAGCTCCCCATCATAAGGCTTCGTAATCGATTGCGACCATATTCGTGTAGCTTCGGAGCCTCCAGCCAAAGTTAACTTTTCTTCAGCGCACTGGAATTGCAACAGAAGACACTAAAATCAACTTATCTTATAATTTGGTCGTACCTTGATTTCGACATCTTGAATCGAATAGTGTTGGCGAATCACGAATTCGAGAGGACAAGTTGAAAAATATTTTTTTTACAAATTTGGTAAATAGGTATCTCACGTGTGAAAAAATTCCAAAACTCGAATTTCTGTAGCATAGAGCTCAAAACTTTGTCCATCATCTAAAATAGACTTTCCAAATAGATTTTTACCATTTTTGAATCGATCTGAGACCTCTATCAAAAAATTCGTTTTTTCTAGCTCACTCGAATCACTCCCGAAGGCAATGTACCTAGTCGACTTGGACAGTTCAAAATTCGGTTCTAAATTATCAGTAACATATTCTTTCAGTGCGACAAATTTCAACTCCATTGGCGAAGACGAGTTGTAAGAGCTCCCTCGTTAGTATTGTAATTCACCTAATTGGCTGCATTGAACATTCGTATAAGTGGATATACCTACTCACCTAATTACCCATTATTTCGTTTTCAAACTGTTATTCAATCAGTTGAAAAGACTGGTTAGCAGTCAAGTTGCAGTTTTAAGCGAACATATTTAATAATTCAATATACATAATGAGAAAATTTCGCCAAATGAACTGAGCTAACAAATGGTACGTTATGGTATTAATATTTATGCTGACGAATACAAGTATATGGAAGATTATACATTGCTGGGAGGGGGAATTGAATACGAATAGTTATCACTTACCTGGGAGTACCTACTTTTAATGATACGAACACCTACCTACACATATCTGGTAAATTGTTCCATCGTGGAAATAGTTTTCGTGGTATTAATTCAGATTTTAGAGAGAATGAATGGTAATTCAGGCGTTAAAAGCTTTACTGCTCGTCGTCATTACTTATACGAGTATTTCGAATATTATACGAATTAATTCGCATTTACTTTTATTCTTAAAAAGGTATGTAGAATTGCATCGAGTATGTGTAAAATTGGTTCTTCTCGGTATATCGAGCCCGAGACAAATTGGCAACTTCATTTATAAAATTTCAACATCGACCCTCAAAGCTAAATAAAACTTTGGTACAACTTTTATCCTAATTTTGTGTACCCATCAACTTGCAGGCAGAACATTTTCACGCCTGTGAACTAAAACTTGTTAACCAGAAGGAACAACCCTTCGCTTTCTCTTTTTTTTCCCCTCTCCCATCTCTTTAATTACAAGCTAGTAGGTATCTACCTATTGACATTTTTATTAAAATTTAACCTCGTACAAAGAAGAGAAAAAAAATTACCAAGTTTTATCTTTAAGAAAAAAAATCTGGCTAATGAAGTGAAATGCGCGAGAAAACGTGACGAAAAAGTTTAATTAGCTATGCTTATGTAGAAATAGCTTTAATTGGCTTTTTACCCAATTGGTTGGTAATATTGTTGATACTCCTACATCAAACGACTAATACCGTAACGAAGCTCGAGTTGAAAGCTTTTTTTTTTAGCGGAAGGGAGGTCTTTTTTTGTGTTGGAAATTTGCATTAATTTAGTTTTTAAAATAGGCTGCTGATGAAAAGCTTTATTTGCGTTACGCTGTTGTTACGAAAAATATCACGTCAGGTCGTGATGATTCGAATTTAAAAAACAAAGAAAAAATTATCCTAGTGTAATCTGGAAGCTTTTGATTTATAAATAAAATGGCTAATTTTAACTTTTTTTTCTATCTCGAAGTGTATAAAAAAAATACTTGATACCTACTAAATAATAAACTCTCTTCCAAGAGATGATAATTTTCAAACACGACGACAAAATTAAAATTTCGTTTCAATTTATAATTTTCATATGTGCACAACCTTGTATCCCTCTACAGCTGGGTGATGGCACCGACACAACAAAGATTTTTGTCAACAAAATTCATTGCTGGATAATTTGCATGAATTATTTTCATCAGAATTGCTCGGGCTATGAGAGATGCTCGAGATGCTTTAAGTAATTGCCTCGTTTTCTCCGGTTACATATGAACATAATGAATTGGAATGTTGAAATCCCGTATAATGGAAACATTTCTATTATTCTTAGGTATACGTTGGTGATAAAACACCTGTAATCTCATAAGTTGGGTTGGTACTATTTTATTTTCAAAAAAATCGTTTATTTGTGTTTTTACATACTTAGGTACTTATTTAACGTACCACAGTGTTAATTTTTTTCAGCTGAGTAATAATTACGAGTATATTGTAGATGTACCTAGGTATATTTTTTTATTGAAATTTTATTTTGTGTGAGAGGAGGAAATGAAAAAAATTCTTCATTTTTGCCGAAATTAAAATTTTTTGAAAGTATAATATTATGAATTTGCCAAAAAATTCAGAAGAGGTGTACAGGAGTAAAACTTTTTAAAAAAATTCCATATTAAAGCAACATTGACTGAAAAGTTTTAGAATGAAAATTGGAGCTGGATTTGATTTCATCTACTTACCTATTTGAGTATTTATCCAGTTTGACTCCCATACGAAATTGAAAGAAGTATTTTAAAATTATTTCCTTGAAATGATATTCGTGTATTTTCTCTCATTTTTGAAGAATGTCCAAGATGGAAGAGGAAAAGGAGCTGAAAAACATGGTGTCTACTGACAAGAAAAACCAGAAATGTAGTAAGAATTTTATGGATTCTTTTTCATGCAAATTTAAAGCCAAAAAATAATATGAAAATGGCTAAAAAAAGATGCAGAAAATAGTGAAAATTTTTACTTTGCAGAACCGTAAAAGACACCATGAAAATTTGAAATTGATAATTTTTTCTGACAAAAGTGTTTCTGTCTACCTGTATCAAGACCAATCCAAGAAAAAAATTCAAAAATAATTTTCTGATTTCTTAAAGGAAACTGCCCGCCACTGATTTGAACAAACATAGTACCTACCTATGTATTTTTAGGAAAAAATGTTGCAATTCCTCTCCCTCAAAGCAACATTTCAGCTGCTTTATTTAATTTTTTTGTTTTTGACGAATTTTTAAAAGTTTAAAAATTTTATTTTTCAGTGGAAATGCGATTTTTTTTGAAAAGGGTGCTTTGTAAAATTGGTGAAAAGATCCCTACTTAATATTTTACCCTCCTGAACTGGAACGTTGCCATTTTTACTCATTTTGAACCTTTCTGTGCATTTTCGATTACAGATAGGTAATCGAAAAAAAATTGACGGAGCTCCGTCAATTTTTATTTGTTCTAGAAGACTTTGAACATACCTATTGAAGAAAATCGAATTTGCACTTGAAACTTTCAAATGGCTGGAAATGGTGAAATTCAGATGAGAAAGGGGGTCTAAAATTGCGGGAGAGGTTGTGTTTTTTTTGTCGATTCATTGTGAAGGAAGCAAAAACTCGATTTTCAACTGTCCGAGTTGATTTGGGCACCTGAAAAAATTTTAAAATGCTGGAGAAAATTGAGATTGCGCTGGAAGCTTCGGAATGGCTGATAATAGTGAAATGATATTGATCGATTTCTCGAAAATTATCAAAAATTTCATCTCTACCAAGAATAAAATTTTTGATAATTTTTTTGGAGAGTAGGTACCTACTTTTTTCAAAAAATTATATTTTGATACAAAATAATGTTACAATAAATTGAATTTTCAAAAATCGATAAAACGTCGAAAAATTAACTTGAACTGCTGAAATTTTTGCTACAGAGATCATGGAACATTTTTTCCACGATCCCCATTTTCATTCAAATCGAAGTTGAACAGGGTGATACCTGAAATGGTTCTCTTACAAGCGAGCACACTTGAAAAAATAGGTAAAGATGAAAGATCCACCTGCAACTGCATGGTCACAATTTTTGACAAAATTTGTTCAGTTTTTCAAAATTTTCCGAGTATATGTATTCAGATTTGGAATAGAAAATGAATGGAAGAGGGTAAGAGTTGAGTCAGAAAGTGAAATTTTTACTATTGGTTTGGATACAACTTTTTGATAAAACCCATCTCCCAACAACTTTCGAAAAAAAAGCAAAACGATCTGTTTTAGGGTATAAAAATTGATGAAAAAATGGAGATGGATGGTTCTAAGCTAATTCATTTCTGAGGCTATCCTCACTCAAAAATTCAAATGGACACTTGTTCAGATGATATTATAGGACAGAAATGAAATTTTTTAAAGTGTGAATTGGTATTAAAATGTACATATGTTTCAATTTCACCCCTAACTCTACCAACGTTTTGGATCAAGATAATTTCTGAAATGAACTTGGGAGCTTCGAAACACCCTCTCCTTCTTTCCAAAAGCACTTTTCTTTCAATTTTTATCCGAAAAGGCGTTTGTTTTTGGTGTAAGTTTTCCTCTTAATTAACCACTAGAAGACCTGTTGTTTTATCTCACAATCTCCAAAAAATCTGATTCTGTCAATTCAAAAACTGCAATTATACTTGTCTGCCTCTAACATCACTGAACTTAAAGAAACTATTAAATTCTCACTTTATTTAGATGTAGCAGGAGTTGTAAAAATTATATTTTCAGGAATTGGAAAATATTGGCGTTGAAAATTTTGTAAGACAGATTTCACCCTATGAAGGACATCCTGAGGTTTCAGAAAAAAATTCATGTACCTACTCTCTCATTTCTGAATCAGTGAAATTTATCAAAAATCACTGAAAAACAGTCAGAATTGCAGCACAGTAATAAATCAGTAAAAAAATTTTCACTGAAAGCAATTTAGTGGAAGAAAATCACTGGAAATCAGTGAAAATTCGCTGAAAACTCAGTGATATTTTTGAAATTCACTGAAAAATTTGTGAAATTCTTTGAATAATTAGTGAAAAATCGCTGAAAATCATTGAATTTCACTGATTTTTCCTGTGCTGCAATTCTGACTGTTTATCAGTGATTTTTCACTAATTCAAAATGAGAGAGTAGCTATTTTAAAATTTATATGGGCAGTGGGAAAATAGAATAATTACGTTACATCCATCTCGATTTTTGTCACAAATTTTCTTATGCTACTTAAAAAAGAGAACTTAGCATGGTTTTAGAAATTGGGAAATTTTGGTCCAGAAGCACTTTTTGGACGGTTTTTATCTCACAATATAACGCAATTCGTCGCCCAAAAATATTCATACGCACATAAACATTATGTAAGTCCATCAAAACTACAATCATTACAGGGTCGACTTAAATAATTTTTACTACAATTTTTGTGCTGCCATCAAAAAAAATATAACCTCTGGTAAAAGTTAAAGTTACGCCCATAAACTTAGTCTTCCGGTAATATGCAAATCCTTACTTCCACGTTGAAATATGAGAAAAACAGCTATAATTGGTCTGCATTACACAGAGATGTTATGGGTATCGCTGAAATCTCAATTTTTCATAAAATAATCTTGTTTGTTGTTTCGCGAGTGTTTTACTTAATCCTTTTTTGATAAATATCCGGCATTTGCATTTAGAATTAAAAAAAAAAAAAAGTAAGTAAACGAAGAATAAGAAAATACGTCTACAACATGAGAAGAGATTACCGCCAACTTAAGTCGTTAACGTCTATAAAAGCGACCTAAATTTGAAATTCCAACAGCAATGACTTAAAATATATTACCTTTTTATATTTTTTTAACCGCCTGAGACGGCTTTAAAAGTTATAAAATTTCATATACATGCGAAGAAGGGTGAAAACAAAAATGCTTATCCAGAATAGGACGATATTTCGTTTTCTCGCGCTATTCATCAGCACCAAAATACCTAGTATTTTTTTTCTCTCCTCTAGATACCATTCTTTTATGCAAATCCACCGTGTAGGTATGTCGGTTCGATATGAAATCCAACTTCATCCGATATTGAATATTTATAATGTTGCGGATGGCTTCCAAAAGCTTACACGGATTTTTGTTTCAACTTGTTGTCATTCTGACATTTTTACCTGCTATATTTATGTAGGATTTTATTTTATGAAATATTCATCGATTTAAATGCAATTGTAAGTACCATTTATCAATGTGAAAAAACAATACTTTCTTATCAATTGTTTGTCAGTAAAATAGCGATTTTTCGGCTCGTAAGAATTCGACGAGCAAAGGCTTCAAGGGGATAAGAGTATACCTATTACCTACCTATGTTAGAATGTCTCCATTCTTAGATAGACACTGAAGAATGAAGATATTTGCCAATGTTTGGTCATCTAGAAAGTATTTACAGGTAGATGGGGATATTTTATCCTTAAAGTTCGAGTTGAAACATTGTAAACTAAGTATATACAATTTCGTACGGGAAATTCTCTTCACATCACAGTTAAAGGTACTAAGTGAATCAAGATTAATTTGAAATAGGTTTAACGATGACTTTGATCAAAGCACCTGTTTACATGTGCTAAGTTAGCAATGAGTAAATTAATTATGTATAAGTGATACATCTAAGTTGGTGTAAAAGTTACGCATCTTCTTAACGGAGAGTACAATGGTGATTAATGCTGTTGTGTATGTATGTTTAATCCCTATTGTGAAATTAATCAATATTAATGTTAACAAGTTTTTCACATCGCGTTCCATAATACAAGAGAAGAATACCTACCTATATTATAATATGTATTGCGCTGAAAGGAAAAATGTAAACCACATCAAATAAACATTAATGCGAATTACAATCATGATTTTGTGGTACCTATCGAAATGCAGGTATTAAAAATTGTAAATTTATTCCGAAATTCGCCAAATTTTTTTTGAAATTCAAATTGAACGTGTCACAGCAAAGAGGACATAAATAGAAAAAATGACGTTTTTGGAAAATCGCGATTGAAGTTCGAGTATACTTTTTTTAATAGGTACATATTAAATTAAGGAATTGAGGTGGGGAAAAATTTTTACCTTAAAATTTCATCTTTTTGCTGCAAAAAAACAGCTCGCTTATCACTTGATGTCTTTTCTATTTTTTTCTATATTGAAAACAAAAGGTTGAGTTATATGTCCTTTTTGTTGTGACAAAATTTCATTTCGACCCTTCTACGTTTGATGACGTATAATTTCTCCGGAGGTGAAAATTAAAAAAAAATCTTCATACAAAAGTTGAAGAGAATGAAAAAAGGAACATTTTTGTGAAAAAAATGTCAAATTATCTCTTCAGGGAGCGGATATATCGTACTTTGAAAAATGACACTTTTTTTGTCATTTTCTTGGTTACAAAAAAATGCTAAAAATACATTTTGGACGAATTTTATTATTTTTTTCAAATTATTGACGGAAAGTTGACTAAAAAAACACTTCATTAAAATTTTAAAATTTTACAATCATCTGCACAGTGAAAAAATTAAACATTACGCAAATTCTCGAAAATCAAACATGTACATATGTAGGTACCGAAATTGCGAACTTCGCATATTAAAAACGCCATAACTCTTCGAAGAAAACATATTAGAAGGTGGGGGGGGGGGCTCATTGGATAGAGAAAACTTTAGAGAATACGAATTGATTGTCGTATCAAAAAGGATATATGCTGAGTTATGCCCTTCTGTTGTGACACATTCAATTGAAATGAACGATGTTATTAAGGGATTTTGAATTTGATTTAACCATGAGGATTTTTGAATTCGTTAAAATTGCCTCGAGTTTTCTCTACGGATTTGGAATTTTTAGACAATTTTTTAAGAATTATTCCACGGAAAATTTTGTTTTCGAATCAAGTGAAAAATGTGTTTTGGGTAATTTTTTTTTAATTTTTCGCCTTCGCTTCTTTCGGAAAAAATTTTAGATTTTCTTTCATCATAAAATGGGAATCCTGCAATTGCGCCAACTGGCGCAACAACATGTATGTAGTTGCGCCAAAGAGATACCCGCAATTGCGCCACAGGATTCGATTCATAAGAACGATTTTCCCCGTCCTTCATAAAATATATTTTTTTTAAGTCACATTGCCTTTATTTGAGTTGTAAAATTATAAAATAACGTAATAGTAAGTACGTACAATATACTCTTTCATTTTCTATCAGTGAAATTTTACTGATTTAAGAGAAACTTCATAAAAGTTGTTTTTTTTCAAGTCCAAAAAGTAGCACAAAAAATCATTTTGTTTTAATTACATGAATTGTGGGCCAACAATAATCTGTTTTTAGAAATGCGAGTCAGCAATTTTTTTTTTTTAGAATATAAGTCCTTAAAAAATTTTCATTTTCATTCATCCAAATTTTTGCTCAAGTTTGGTGCTTGTCAATGTTTTTTTCACAAAAATATGTCTGGCATTTTTTGTTAAAATTATTATTTCTTTTTATTTAGAAATTTTTCGCAGTAGGTTTAATCAATTTTTTTTCGAAAAGTCGGAAACATTGTAAATAAATTAGCACATTTTTGAAAAGTTGTCAAATTCAAACTTTTAAAAATAAGGATTACTCCAAGATAGGTTAGGTACTTCGGTATGAATGAATACGTACGCATGCATACAGACATGTCTTTCATTCAAATCTATGATTATGAGTACTCAAAAACATGAAAAAACTCGTTTTTAAATTGAACGAACGGTGAACGATTCGTTCGTTTGGTACTCAAAAGTGATACTTTCATTTGGCGCAATTGCGGGTATGTGTTTCGAGACCAAAGGCGCAATTCCCTACATCTTTGGCGCAATTGCATGACACCCCATAAAATATGCTAAATCGTAATTAGAATTTGTTGTCAATGTAATGTACATGAAAAAATAGATAGTATTTATCCTGTTGGGTATCTTAATAAATGCCATTCATCATGTGGTCATCTGTAAAAAAAAAAATACATTAATTGATAAATTACATGGGTACCTAAAAAAATTGTACGTGTAGGTACGTAGCTATACTTATTTTTAAGTTCTTCGACCCAATCATTTGACTATTTTGGGTACTTAGTCTACTGATCAGTTATACAAGTGTTTTAAAACCCCCTAAATTTTTGATATTCAAACAATAATTAATTGGAATAAGGGTGGATTCTAAATTCAAAATGTTTCGATGATTTTGAGCAAGGTTAAAAAACATGTGTTTTTGACCCCGCGAATTAATTTTAAACGTTAAGTATTCCGTTTATGAAAACAGAAATGAACCTTAAAAGGGTGAAGGGGGAGGGGGTAAACCTATCAAAATTTTGGAAAATTCCGAATTAGACATCAAAGAGCATGTTTTATGATCCCTGAAATCTTTTTCTGAGGAATTTTGGATTAAAACCCCCAAGAACTAAAAAAAGATAGGAGAAAGTGAAACAAAATCAAAAATTTTCAACGTTATTGAGCGAGATATCAAAATGTAGGTATCCAAGTTTTTTTCACTTTTCGAGTGAATTTACAATGTTATTTCGCCAAAAAAATTAAAATATGATCAATCGGAGGGGAGTGAGGTGAGACTGGACTCAGTACTTTGAGAAATTAAAAATTTAATATCAACGAGTAGGCATGTTTTGCCATCTCTAAATTGTTTTCTAAGGTAATTTTGGGTCAAAACTTCGAAGTAAGCTAAAAATCAATTTTTTAGCTTTATCAAGTGAGGTATAAAAATCGATATTTTTTTTATTGATTTCCTGAAGAATCCATTTTTAGGTACATGGGTACCTACTTTTTTACCAAAAATTTCTATTCTCGGAGACAATACGATTCGTTTTTAACATTCATATTTTAGTTATCTGATGTTTTGTTGATTACTGAACTGTGCTGATGGACTTCGTAGTTTGAACCTATAAAAAGAAAGACAAGAAGAAAAACAAAAATAAAAATGAAAATATGTCATTTTACCGAAAAATGACTTAGAAGAGGTTCAAGAGAGTGACGTTCTATTCATAATTTTGTAAAATTTTTGGTCATCAGCATGCGTATTTTTCGACATCCGGAATTAATTTATGGTACTTACACTGGTGTGAGTTATTCTCCTTTTTAATGAAAAATTAGGTACTGATTCACGAGAATTATTCCATTTATTTTATACTATTTTTTTTTTTTTTAATCAATGCATAGATGAAAATCAAAAATCAGAGAGAAAATGGTTTTATTTTAATGAATGAAAAAAAAAGAGAGAGATGATTACACGATGTCTGTTTCTTCGCGATTAAATGAATGAAATGTTGCCTATCTTTAAAATTGCAGGCTGAAGGTCCCGGGACAAATGTCCTTTCTAAAAATAAACTCGAAATACTAATCCGGTGGAGGGGTGGAAGGTCGAACCAATGTTGGATTTTTAAGGGGACAAAAATCGACTTTCCTGATTTTCCCCGTTTTCCGATTCAAAAGCAAGAGTATTTGGAAAAAAGTTTTCAATTTTGAAAATTTTCTGATTGTAGCCCTGTTTTCATGAGATAATTTTGACTATCATTGTGATTTGAGTCCCAGGAGGGTAAATATGTAAATGTAAATTTTCATTTCTCGTTTTATGACGTCAAACAAAGAGATTCCAGAGTAAAAAAGTCCATTTTGACATTCAATTTCTAATTTACAGTTTTTCAAAATTCGGAGTACTTAGGTATACTTCTGTTATGTTTTGATTTTTTCAAAAATGAAAAACGACAGAAACGGAACTGGAGAGATGAAAAAATACGGACCTTTAAATAGATGCATTTTAGTTCCACGACCCCTTTTGCACCTTCTTATTGACCGGATTTGGGTTATAGGTGTTGGTGTAAATTGTAACCAATTAATTCAAGCAGCTAAGCCTCAAGAGCCGATTTCGCGTTATTTTCTGTAATTAAAATTACATCAAGGTGTTTACCAAGTCGAGAGAATTTCGAAGTGTTGGTAGTAAGGTGGTGAAAAATTCGAAAATTCGAAAAAAGTTTAAAAATTTGTAGGAATGAAAAATACAAAAAAGGTTTTGAACTGGTGTAAACTCGAGTTTAAAAAATAAAATGAGAATATTTTTACAACTTTAAAAAAAAATTCAAAACAGAAAAATTTATCTTCTTTCCGTTTCACTAGGATTCAATAATCTAGACCTATTTCAAGGAAAATAGCTCAGTATGTTCATTTAAATTGAATATATCTCGCATGTAAAAAATTACAATTTTTCATCTCAGGCATATGAGACTGGCAGATCATGAAAATTCTTAAAAATCGTGTATTAAAATGAACAGCAAATGGATTGGAAAATTCATAGAAGTCCAGGAAAATAATTTTTAAAAGTATAGGCATAATTATTTTTTCGAGTTTCTTTTTTTTAGGGGGGGGGGGGAGATACGGCGTGCTGAAAATATTATTTTGTGAAAAATTGAGAAGTTATTTTCATCTTTTGATTTTGAAATATAGCATTAGAATTTTTTTTGGAGGAAAAGAGTTGAAATTTCAAAAAAATATCTAATCACTGTATATTTGGAACAAAACAAGGAAAATAGAGGTCTATGATCCGAAAAAAAAACTTTTTAAAAAGATAATATTTTTTACACCGGATTTGCTATTTATTTTCATATAATTGAAGCAAATACACAGATGCTGGCTGTGATCGCACAAATACTTAATAAATGTATTGTAGAGATTAAAAAACAAACTTGGAATACCCGAAACGGTTACACTGTTCATTACCATGATGGCAGTATAATCGTTTCTCGAGTATCTATTTGATTTAGAAGCATTTTCACGTTCCAGGGCTCAACCGACAAGAAATGTTAAGTAGGTATACATAGTAGTTTAGATTCAACTGAAACTAACCCTAAAAAACGTAATTATTACGTTCCTCCGTCATTTAATGTCACATTAAGGTTGTAGGAGTTTTTGCTAGTTGTATATGTAAACGTTACTTACAAGGAAGAAGGAACCGAATCATGCAAAAGTTGAAAGTTTTGAAAGCTTTAGGTGGCATAGTTGAAATTTGCAATGTTAATGAATTCTCTTCGTAAATATAGCCTATTATTGTTGTATTTTGTCGCGTAAGCTTTGAGGAGTCGTGCTTCGTAAGATGGTGAAGATTACTTTCCCAACGACAAGTATGGGATAGGTATTCGCTGAGGTGCAGCTGTATACCTAAAGGAACACGTTAATGTGTATATTGCTTCGCTACATTAACTGGCAATGCTTTTCATAATAATAGGATAGGAATAGGAGTAAAATGCATTTTTTTTTGCAGTCTTACTATCAAAATGAGTAACTAAAATTTTTCATAATTTTTTCAATATTTTTCGAGGTCAAAAATTTTTAAGACGCTGTCAAAAATCTGTGACGTAGATATGCCGAATTAAAATTTTGTTTCAAAAGTCAAAGAAACACATTTTACGTAGGTACCCAGTACAGTTTCCAGATACGTTCGTTGTTCATAAACGACAACTACTTGTTGGATTGTAAATTTGTCTTATTGTCGGCTCGTCTCACCAACAATTAGTAATTCATTAGTTAATCAATGTTGTTCATTAAGAGAAGTAATTTTAATGCAAATCCTGCGCCGAATTCAGCGTAAAAATTAACAAATAATTGCTAAAATGAAAAAAATACTCGAAACTTTTGCAAAAATATTTTATAACGAACGACTCGAGGGTAAACATTTTTTTTTTCAAATTGAAAGTTTAGGCAGAAATATTTTTACAAAACTTCAATAACTAAACCATTAACTCGTGAAATTTATCGTTATCTTGTGAAAAAGAGCGAAAGAAATGAGCACCGGGATGGAGAAAATATTGTTGTAGTCGGTCACATAATGTGACAGTCGAATTTCTTTTTCTGAAACTCTTGTTGCGTGAATTAGGGTGCTGGGTTGATGCATATATGGATTTATTATAAAAGCACAGAGCCGCAGAGGTATTACGTCCTTCCAGCGTCCTATTTTTATGCGTGGATTGGCATTTGATTTATGGTGGGTTTGAAATTTTGTTTCCAGCTTTTGTACGAATCTTGAATTGGATTGTCCTCTTATTTGAATCGTGTTTGATAAATAGAAATTTTAAATCGCCGGTTATGTTTTTTATGTGTGAATTTGATGGGTCAATCAAAATTTTATCATTTTGAGGTAAATTGCTATTTTCAGGGGTTTATTCCAATCGAAAGCAAAATTTTGGATCGAAACAAAAATAAATCGAAAGTAAATCATAAAATAACCTAATATAAATTTTCAAGTTCCGAAGTTCATTTCTCGAATTTTAGCGAATTTTTGAAAATTCAAAATTACCTCATCGTCCTAAAAGATACTCTCTCAATTATAAATCAGTGAAAATTACCGAAAATCACTGAGAAACAGTCAGAATTGCAGCACAGGAGAAAATCAGTGAATTTTTTTCACTGAAAACAAATCAGTGAAAGAAAATCACTGGAAATCAGTGAAAATTCACTGAAAACTCAGTGATATTTATGAAATTCACTGAAAAATCTGTGAAATTCTTTGAAAAATCAGTGAAAATCACTGAAAATCAGTGACTTTCACTGATTTTTCCTGTGCTGCAATTCTGACTGTTCATCAGTGATTTTTCACTGATTCGGAATGAGAGAGTACGAAAATTTCACCTCACCTAGGAAAAAAGCTGAAATTTGGTATATGCCCTATTTTCGACCTCCGAAATCGATTGGAAATTATGGTATTGAAATGTCTCGGAGTCTCCCGAAAATTTTGAAATTTTTCAGTACTTCAGCACTTATAATTGCGGATTACCAATATTGGTGAGAAACACATTTTCCCGAAATTTGTGATTTCCGGTTCAAACCCATGTTTTTCCCCAAGAAAAATTGTTGGAAAAAATTGTAAAGGACACCAGTCGTATGTTAATGCAAAAGAAAGTTCAAATTTAGTTTTAACCCTGTTTTTGGTCCTTCCCTCCCCCCGAATTGATTGATAGCTGTTTTGAATCAATCTAGAGCCTCCTGTAATGGGTATAGCTGGGTAAAAGGTGAATTTGGTCCCAGACCCGATTTTCCATTAAATGCACCCAGATTGTGTCCCTTGACGTAAAAAAATTCTGGAAAAAATTTTCACCCCCCCCCCCCCCCCCCCCCCCTCCTTCCCTACCATTCGAAGCTATGGTCATTTTATTGCATTATTTTCAAGAATTTTTAATTCCAACGGAAGTGAATGAAATTTTTTGTTCTTTAGCGCATTGTTAGATCTCTTAGAGATGTATTTGAAATAATTTTTTCATCAATTTTGGTGCACTCCTTCGTGAGGTTTTGGCCATTTGAAATTTTCAACTGTAAAAAAGACAACAGAGAAGTTCGATTAATTTTTGAAAAGATCCTGAAAACGTGTTTTTTAACGTGGACTCACGCCACGTATTCAGTTTTAGCAATTTCAGTGGCGCAAGGGCCGAAAATCGCGAAAACCCGTGAAGGAATGCTGTGATTTGTGAAGATTTTTCAAATTTTGAGCATTTTATACGGAAAGAAATGATCAAATGAAGAAACTAACGTTGGATTCGTGTTGAGCAGGTCTAAATACCCCGATAAACATTCGTTTCGCCATAATTCTACTTTAAATGTCGAAATTCGCTTTTTTCACTGATTTTTCATGACAATAAAACAGAATATGATAGATTTTTCCCTAGAAAATAATCATTCAACTCTGCTTTTCCATTGGAAAAAAAACATGAAAATGCAAACGTTCAACTTTCCCAATTTGTAAAAGTATGTGTACAAAAAATTTTCCAACGTGAAAAAATACGAAAATATGGCCATAGCTCCGAAAGGTAGGGGTGGGGGGGGGGGAGGTCAACATTTTTTCCAGAATTTTTTTACATCAAGGGACATCATCTGGGGGCGTTAAATCGAAAATCGAAGTTGGAGCCAAATTCACCTCTTACCCGGCTATACCCTTTTTCAATTTTTAAGAAAAATTTTCATGTTTTTGTTTAAAGCTGGAAAGTGCTAAAAAATTTTGGAGGCTCCAGAACATCTCAAAATCACTTCCAATCAATTCGGAAAATCAAAATTAGGGCGCATGCCAAATTTCAAATTTTTGCCTCGATTAGATTAAATCTTCATATTTGTTTTTTTCAGGGCTATAAGGTAAGTATGGTAATTTTTATTTTTCAAAAATTCGAAAAATGATCTTTACCAATTAAAATTTTGGTTAAGGTCATTTTGGATGTACTTTCGATAAAATTTCATTTCGGCCTAAAATTTTATTGCCAGTTGGGATACCTTTCGTGTTGGGAAAATGTTGAAAATTTCTAGCCGAAGCATAATAAATAATGCTTAGCTACCCTTGAAAATCGTAAATTTATAGTTTATTCTTTCGAAATTATGAACTTTTTTTCTCAAAATATAAAGTGCTTAAAATACTCGTCGTAAAAAATATCGTATTTTACTACTTTTTGCCCATCAGCGAATTGTTCTTCAACTTATCTAATTTTCGTCTATTTATTTTGAGT
Organism: Pseudococcus viburni; assembly: GCA_033439095.1. NCBI lineage: Eukaryota > Metazoa > Arthropoda > Insecta > Hemiptera > Pseudococcidae > Pseudococcus > Pseudococcus viburni. The sequence continues at coordinate 38,189 of JAVBJF010000485.1, read as the reverse complement.
GTGTACTTGGAAGACACGAAGCGAGTAGCCCTTGATTGTACAATTTTACCCGAAATGAAAAAGTTTTCCAATTTTATGATCATCAAGATAGTGATGGCGTTTCAAAAGCATATTGAGAATAGGTACCTATGTTTACGTTGACAAAATTTCTCTACTTTCGTGTGATAAGTTTTATAGGTACCACTTAATGGTTTGATAACTTCGGACTTCTCGATATTGACCATATTATCTTAGTGAGAAATGATTGTGCGACATGGTAAGTTATTAATGAACATCGAGAGATGGTTATGATGCCATATAACGCCTCCTGGACCATATCCAAGTTATTATTAATCAACTATGTTCTCGATCTTAGTGTGTAAATGGTTCGCTCTCTCGAAGCCAATACTTTGATATATTTGTCCTTGCGGAAAAATTCGTTTGATAGGGCTATATTTCCTATATATCTTGATATATTAATGTCTTGAAGAGTATATGATAAATACAGGTACCTACCCATAATCTCAATCGCCGAATACAGGATTAGTTTACATTTTGGTTTTCTTCGGTGCTTTATTTCAAAGTTATAAATTGTATAGGAGAGCCCGAGTCGATGAAAGAAATTCAAAATAGGTACCTAATTAATATTTATGAATTAGCCAAGCAACTACCTGCCTTCGGTATTTTTCTTGTACCCATTTTCGGACGTCTCGATGAAAATTTCCTTTTCAAGTATTTCTTCGGGTATTTTAAATGGAAAATTTTAATTACCTAGCAGCGAAAAACTTGCGAAAATATTTTGACGTGTCGCTTGGATCAATAATTGAAGAGAAATTTAATTAGAAACTTGTTCGCTGACGAACAGAATATATTGTTAAAAGTTGTTTAACTTTTAAAATTTTTATATTTATCCCCCCGGTGATCCGAATAAAGCTATGTATTGCAGAAAACAACGCTGGAGTGTATTTTTTAATTCTTTTGTTTATTGTGATTTTTTTCTCTTTCTGTTTCAGTTTAATTTTGTAGGGAAATTGTTGGGACCAAAAGGAAATTCATTAAAAAGGCTGCAAGAAGAAACAATGACTAAAATGGCGATCTTAGGCAGAGGCTCAATGAGAGATAGGCACAAGGTATGGACTGTTAGTACCTTTATTTTATTTTTTCACTGTACAATTATTTTACAAGTATTAGACAAATGGTATTTCCGGTATGAAAATATACATAAAATCATACATAGGGCGGCGTACAAAAATTATAGAGCATTCGAAAAGTTTTCGTCGTGTTTTGCGTATACCTACTTTGATAATAAATTTTAAATGTACTGATTTTTTTTTTATTCCCTCGTTAGCGAGAGTGTTTCACACCTCGCAAAGTATTTAAAAAACGTTCAACATAAATTCTCTAAATTTAATTAAATTCCTTATTAAGGTACTTCCCAAGAATTAACCGTTTAATTTGATATCAACTTTCTACTCGGGTTTGTATTATAAAAACTTGTAGACAATGCTGACAAAAAGAATTCCTAAACAAAACGTAATTGGTTTAAAAACCATAACGAAATTAAATGTTCAAACTTAGAATGTTTGTACTCGACATGGGAAAAGTTCATTAAACGTAAAAATTTGTTTCGAGAATGCTGAATTCAACGCTGGCTGGAAATTATAACGCACAATTATTATACCCGCTTGTATCAAGTTATATACCTACTTATGGTGGTTAGTTTTCATTTTTCGTTTACGTTTTATTTCCTTATCTTGATTCTTTCGTTTGTGCCGAAACTTTGAACAGGGGTTTACTTGAGGAAATATTTAGGGTTAGAATCTTGATAAATAAGGAGGTCGATTATGTACCTACCTAATGTGGATATTCGCTTCATTTGGATGCTAAAAAATGGTAATTGAAGAATGATTTTATGGTTGAAAAAGCAACTAATAATGCCATGATAATTCCTAAACTCGAAGTAAAATTTTAAGCCAAAACAAAAATAAAACAAAAGTATATATCATAAAAGAACCCCATATACAAAATTTCAGGTGCTGAAGTTCATTTTTCGAATTTTGGCGAATTTTTGAAATTTAAAAATTACTTTATGGCCCTGAAAATTTTGAAAATTTGATCCAATCAAGAAAAAATAACTGAAATTTGGTAAGTATATATCCGATTTTTTACTTTCTGAAACGATAGGAAGTGGTTTCGAGATGTTTCGGAGCATCCAAAATTTTTTAGAATTTTTCCAGCACTGCAGAAAAGCCCGTAAAAATGGTCCATGTGAACTTCAGCATCCATAATCGCAAATTACCTATATTGGTGACCTATTTGATTGAAAATATGGTAATTACCAAATCTCAGCTTATCTTTTGATCCGTACGCTGTCGACGTATTTTTGAATTTTTTCCAGGAAAATTTCCTGCCAAAAAATATGGATTTGAACTCGAAATTACGAATTTTGAAAAATTGTGTTTTAATCGATCAAATAGGTCACCAATAAGTATTGGTAATCCGTAATTATTGGCGCTGTAGTTCATACAGACCACTTTTATGGGCTTTTTTCCAATGCTTGAAAATTCCAAAAAATTTTGGAGGCTCCGAAACGTCTTTAAACCACTGTCTCATTGTCATTCCATGTCAACTCGAACAGGTTTTGACCTTGGATCTTCCGATTTCACTAAAAAAATTTTTACGGGTTCCCCTAGATGGTATAATGAATGAATCGCCGTCATTTCGATCCTAACCCTTCAGGGGGTGGGGGTGGCTCTCTTAAAAAAACGGCTCAACTTTGAAGGCTCATATCTCAAGATTGGTTTTGTCAAAAATGAATCCTTTGGTGTGGTTTTGTAGAGAATTGAAAGGAGATTCAAAATTCGTAATCACATTTTGAAAAGTTCAAAGCTGAGCTTTTGTGATGAAAGCTCAACTTTCACGATAATTACAAAAGCTAAAGGCTACCATTCAAAAATCTGAAAAAATTGCTGTGAGGAGAACTTTTTATGTATTTTTCAACTAATTACTTTTAAAGATGGGATCTCAACACCCCTAGGGGGCACAGGGGTTCCTAAATTTTGGTCAAAATTAAAAAAAAAATTAAAAAATGAAGTACCACATCGATTTCTACTAACTCAAAGGCGCTGAGTTTGAATATGGGCTTAGTTTTTTCATCTGACTGCACTGAACCCCTCTATCAACCCCCTTGATAAGGTCAAAATTCCAAAATATAAATAATAACGTGTGACCTGTCGTTTGTTAGGTTTTTGGGTGCACTGAGTTCGAATATTTGCTCATTTTTTGTATTCGACCCCTTAATGTCCCCCTACCCCTCCCAATTTTGAGAAACCCTTGCAAAAAAATGAAAATATGGTGGGCCAAATCGATTTCTACTAATTTGTGGGCGCTGAGCTCGATTATCTACTTAGGTACATACTTTTTAATCTGCCTTCCCCACGCCCTATAATGACCCCCAATTCATCAAAAAGCTGGAAATGATGACATTTTTTAAAAATGAGGATGAAGCTTCGGCCCAGCACTCACAAATTGGAAAAAATCGATATGCCGCACGATATTTTCATCTCGAGATATCAGCCTTCAAAGTTGAGCCGTTTTGCAAAAAATCCCAATTGTGCGAAAATTAAAAGGGCCTCCCCCACCCTCTGAAGGGTTCGTTTTTTTCGTTTTTTGAAGAATCGTCAGGAAAAAACAATTTTTGGCGAATTTTTGTGAAAATTTCATTTTTGAGGTTTTTCGAAAACCACTTCAAAGGCTAAAAATGTGTCGTTTTGTCGTTTTTTCGAAGGAACGACAAAAAATAACCATTTTTGGGAAAGTTCCATAGAAATTTCATTTTTGAGGGTTTTTTAAAACCACTTCAAAAGGTTAAGAAGTGTCGTTTTTGTCGTTTCTTGAAGAAACGACAGAAAATAACCATTTTTGAAGAAGTATCATGCGATTCCTTCATTATACCATCGAGGGGAACCCGTAAAAAGATTTTGAGCGAAATCGGAAGATCCAAGGTCAAAACCTGCTCGAGTTGACATGGAATGAGCCCACTTTCAATCGGTTTGGGAGGTCGAAAGTAGGATATACCAAATTTCAGTTTATCAAATTTTTATATTGTACTGTGCGATGAGGTAATTTTGAAATTTCAAAAATTCGTCAAAATTCGAAAAATGAACTTCGGCACCTGAAATTTTGGATTTTGGGTCGGCTTGAAAGTTTACTTCGAGTTGGGATACCTCCCTTGTAAAGCTTAAAGCTTCCAAAAAATGAAATCTTAATTCTAACGATATGCTCAAAATACCCACCATTACCTACAAATAATTCATAATACTCATTTCGAATACAAACAATGTAAAGGTTTTATTGAAAATCACCATCCACCTAATAAAATTCCGATACGTGTTCTTGTTTAGGAAGAAGAACTACGAAATTCCGGCGATCCTCGATTTTCTCACTTGTTAGACGAACTGCACGTAGAAATTACAGCATTCGCTCCTCCAGCCGAAGCTCACGCCCGAATCGCTTATGCATTATCGGAAGTTCGTCGTTTTCTAGTACCGGTAAGATACTCTCTCCATACAATATGCGGTATTGGTGTAACACTTGGGTTTGTGTTTTTCTTTGTGCATGAATGTGCACTCGAAATATGGCGCTTATGTATTGGTTGCTGTACTGTATGCAAAAATCCTGGCAGAATATTAAGTAGGGACTTACTATGATGTGGAAAAAAAATAGAAAGAAAAACAAACTCGAGACTCGATTGACTCTCAAATGTAGCACCAGCCTTTTTTTTTTTTTTTTAGAAAATAGAAATATTGTGTATGATACCTATGCACATTTTTAAAATGATTTTTCATCGTTTGTCGACGCAGGATTACAATGATGAAATCAGACAAGAACAAATGTGGGAAATGCACATTTTAAACAGATCTTCCTCACCAAATATGAGCAACGGTAGTAATAAAAATACAGATATTAGTTGCGGCATAATAGAAAAAAGTGCTGGTGAATTATTATCAAATGGTGTGATGGCTTTCCCTGGAATGCAAGGCAATTCCGGTGTATCGAAAAGCAGTAACAACAGCGTTATCGTTCATAATAACAATTTAAGCAATTACGGCACGTCATCCAGCAATGGAAGTTTAACCCCTCCCGAGTTACCAAATTCTGTATCACCTACTCCTGTGTTGATGTCGCATCCTGCGATGAGAGGACTGAAAACCAAAGCAGTTGGATTAACATCACCCCCTTTATCAGGTAAGATAAAAATGTTTGTGTAGGTGCATTTAAGTTTTTTTTTTAAATGTTGAAGTACATATTTATTAAGTTGCATCAAATTTTACCATTTAACTGATTCAGAAGGGATTGACTGAATCCAAATTATGCCCCTAACTAAAAATAAGTTACCTATTGTGAATTCTGAGATGTGTGTGGGTAGGTATGAATTGAATCCTTAAAATTGCTGATTAATAGTACTCTGATTGAGTCCATCCATTTCCAACACATCTTCAAATTAAATAGGTACCTACTGCGAAAATTTTAATCTTTAATAAATTAATTTAGTCTGATTGAAAGATGAATCAGTTTCTTTCCTTTTTTTTAAAAACCTTCCCACCATCGCCATGGGGGTTCTCTCTCCCTGACCTTGGGATGCTTGCATAAAAAAACTGAGACCTGTCAAAAACAAATTTTATTCGCTTCATTTATTTATCAATATTTATTTTTATTTACCATCGTTGTAGGAACTACCCAATGTTAGAATATTTATCAGATTCAATTTGTACATTTTGAAATCTCTTGTAGCATTAACTCTTTTGTACCCATGAAACGTCCTCACAGAGGAAAAAATATATCATTTTTATTAAATCACGTGGAAACGATTTAGCTTAGAGCACAAAATTATTTTCATCAGTAAAACTGAAATCTCGCTTACGAAATTGAAAAAAAAAACAGAATTAACTAAAAACTACCTGATTTTAATTTCTTGTGTAAGTTTTGCTGTAAATTGAAAAAAAAACTCATAAAAATAATGATGCAGGGGAAAATTTTCAAATTCTTTCCCCTCCAATTTTTTCAAATATTATGATAATTTGAAAGGTTCCTTCTGAAAAAAATTTTCCTAGAGTAAGAGTTGGATGTGAGGGAAAGAAATTTTGTCAAAAGGAATGTACTTCTGAAAAGTAGTGATGAGCACGAATTTGAAGTCAAATTTTGCAATATTTACCTACCTATATCCCTGAGAACTGGACCTTGGAGGAGGGATATGAAAAATGGAAATTAGCAGTGTTCAAAACCGATTGAAGTTCAATTGGTGGTGGTGGTGGTGGTTTTGGGATGCGTTGTTATTAAATGGTTCCTGGTTCTGGTTTTTGAATTGGTTTTTGACAATTGTCTGAAACGGTTCTGTTTGGTTCTGATATTTTCAGTTTTTGTAATTTGTGATTCTGATCTTGAAATGGTTCTGGTTTTTTATTTTTTGCAAATGGTTCTGGTTTTGGGTTCTGTTTCGAAAAATTTCATCATGTTGTTCTGGTGGTGGTTCCCAAAATTAGAGACCGTTTCAATTGGTCCCGGTTCTCCCGGTTCCATTCGGTCTTTCAATTTCTTTTTTCAAGTTTCAATCAATTGGAAAAAATTCAAAATTGATATGTACTTAAGGTACTTTGGTTTTTCCATTTTTTTTTTTTGAATTTTGACCAGATTTGGAAATCCCTGTTCTCCCTTGGGGTGTTCAGATCCCATCTTGAAACGTAATTATTTGACAGCATGAAAATTTCTCCTTGCTGTAATTTTTTCAGATTTTTAAATTTAATGGTGGCCTACATCTTTATCTTTTATATTCATCATGAAAGTTGAACTTTAATTATGGAGGTTAAACTTTGAACTTTTCAAAATGTGATCATCAATTATTTTCAATCTCCTTTCATTGTTTTGTGCAAACATACCAATCTCGAGATATGAACCTTCAAAGTTGAGTCGTTTCACAAAAAATCTTAATTGTATGAAAATTACGTGGGCTCCCGGCTCTCCCACCCTCCTAAAGGATTTTGATCGAAATGATAATGATTCCTCGATTGTACCATTAAGGGGAACCTGTAAATAAATTTTGAGAAAAATAGGAAGACCTAAGATCAAAACCTGCTCGAGTTGAAATGGAACACGCCAAACGAAGGAAAAAAATTCAAAATACCAAATTACGAAAATATGAATTGAATATTACATTCCGTCATCCTCCACCAAATTGAAATACACTGCATACTTCATATAAAGATTAAAGAAAGGTGCCTACTCAATTGCCTAAAAAATTTTTAGAACCAATTGGAACCAATTCACAAATTGGTGGTGGTTGTTCTTGTACTGATTAGAAATTTATTGAAATGGTTCCTGTTGGTGGTGGTTTTTATCTCAAAATACTTATGCTTGTTCTGGTGGTTCTGTTAATTTACAAGCTTCAAAATTTCTTCTGGTTCTCCCAATTGGGAATTTCTCTTTTTCCCTGCTGAATTGGTCCGTTTTGGTTTTTTTTGGGAATATTTCAACACATCTTGGAACCGGTTCCAATTGGTCCTGGTTCCCATTTGAAAAATCGAAAATAAAGTGGTTCTGGTGGGTTTTGGTTCTGGCGGTTTTGAACACTGGAAATTAGACTACATATGTCTAGTTGCATGTTTTGGAAATCGTAAATAATTACGAATTTTCCAACATTTTTCACGTACTTAAGGGCGAGGATAAGGGGTAAGATGTGCAAAAATTGAAAAATTCGAAATTCTCCCATTTCTTCGAGTAATTTGTCAAAACCTCTACGTTTTTGAAATCGTAAAATATGAATTTGACGATATATTTTTTCATGATGATTGATGGGCGGAATTATGGAGATTGAGGATGTCGAAAACATAAGTACTACTCACGGTTACAAAAAAAATGAGTGAATACCACTTAATTGCAGTTTAACTGATTGCATCAATTTTTCAATATTTTCTCTAAAAATGAGTATTTTTGATTTTTTTTGTTAAATACCTATGAAGGTACCTACTTTAGGTAGTTTGGTTGTCTGAAATGTTGTACTTAATACTTATATCTATGAACCGGTGGGCCCAACGGAGGGGAAGGGGAGGGGGTAATAGGACAGCTTGACCCCTCTTTTATGATGACAAATTCGAATTTTTGAAAAATTTTCAAACTCAATAACTTTTTGATAATTTTCATTCTGAGCTGGAAAAAATGAAAAAAATCTTACTTCAAGTTGTGAAAATCGAGAAAAATTCAAATTCAGGTGGAAATTGTTTATATTTGCTTTTTCAATGAATTAACTCCGTCGGTTCATATCTGCATAATGCATACATACCTTTTTTAGCTGTTGAATAACAGATTTCACCTCCTTCCCCTTCTACCACCACCTGTAAAAAATTAAAAATCTGTCATTTTTCTTCTTTTTTTTTGCGTCTGGAAAAAATTTTGTACACGGCGATGAACATTGCAGCAATTTTTACCAAATTGTATAATTTTTCTGTTTGCCTCACATCGGACCCAGGAAATTAAAAGTACCTACTTAATATCTGGATCGTTTAGATTTGATCTTTTATCCTGGATGCAATTTTTTTTTTAATTCAGCAGGCAACGCTACTTCAAAATTTTTTTAAAAATTGATGTATATTATTAATAGTCAAAAAAATTTTGGCCAATTTTTATGAAACTGCCAAATTTGTTGAAAAATTTCATAACAATTTTTTAGCTGACCAAAAAACAAATTTGGCTCAACGTGTCTGATTGAGCGATTTAAATTTGGAAAAATAAAAAATTCCTTAAATTCGCGATCTGCAACTTTTCAATCCTCTACTCTCGTATTCTGAATCAGTGAAAAGTCACTGGTAAATAGTCAGAATTGCAGCACAGGAAAAATTAGCGAGATTCACTGATCTTCAGCGACTTTTCACTGATTTTTAAGCAAACTTCATAAATTTTACTGACTTTTCAGTGAATTTTCACTGATTTTCCAGTGAATTTTCACTGATTTTCCAGTGAATTTTCACTGATTTTCCAGTGAATTTTCACTGATTTTCCAGTGATTTTTCAGTGATTTTTCACTGATTTCCAGTGATTTTTCTTATTGATTTGTTTTTAGTTTGAAAAAATTCACTGATTTTCTCCTATGCTGCAATTCTGACAGTTTCTTAGTGATTTTCGATACTTTTCACTGATTTATAATTGAGAGAGTAGTAAAGGGCAAAAATTGATATCCAATTTCAAGGTGAATGGTTCAAAGAAGTCTTTTAATTTTTTTAAATTTTATTATTTTTTCTTTCATTGTTTTATTCTAAATATGTACAATATACCCAGTTCTCCTTCCTCTCACCTAAAGGTTTACCAATGGAGAGCGAATGTGGGGGAGACTAACATTTAGGTACATTTACAACAACAATACGTACCTACATATAAAATGACATATACAAAGACATATTAGTAATCAAAAAAATAGAAAAATTGTTTACAAGAATGTCAAACAACAAAAGAAAGTACATATAATAATGATCGAGAAACAAAACATAGTGATATAGGATGTAAGGAAAAGAAGGTAATACCGCAACAGGACTCACTACTAGTACGTATGTGACTTACCGTTTGAATTCTCGTCACTGATGGGCTTGAGGGGAAGGGAAAGGAGGGATAATTGAGGAAATTGATAGGTAACATACTAGTTATCGATAATAAATTCACAATATTTTTGGAATTCTTTCGTGTAGAAGTAATCCTCGGGGTTTTCGCTGTTGGAATCAAAGTTAGGTGGAATTTCATCTTAGTTCGTGTAAACGGGGGCAAAAGAAAAGCAAATGAAAATAATTTTGTTCAACTTAACCACAAGTACAATATTTATCAGGGGATTATCCAATTTTGAATAAATTACTTTGAGAAACTAGAACTGCAACTTTTTAGGGGACACTACCCAAAAATAGCAAAAAGCGGTGTTTTTTTTTAAAAAAAGACCCCTGTTGAGGTCCGCTAGCTCCGTCCCCCCTTTAGGTTGGGAACTCAGAATTTTTTGGCAGATCTTCCACTCAATGTAAACTATTTCACCAATTTTTGTCGAAATTTGAGAATTTTTTCCCTGCTGCTCTAACGTGCATCTTTTAAAATAAGGATCTTTTGAATCAATTGGGATTTTGCCAACGTAATTATGTGATGTTTATGTCCAAACTTACATTAAATTTTATTTGTAGGTAAAAGATGGTGTCAATTTTTTTTGCGATTAAAAATGAGTAACTATTATTTTGGTTTGGATAATTCATTGTTGAAAAAAATCAAGTCATGAGAACCGAGGATTGATCGAAAATTGAAACAATTGAGACACACTTAATGTAATTTTAAAGACAAGCGACGAGCAGTCGACAAAATTCCACATAGAAAAACAAAATATTGAAGATAAGCATAGGTACCTATTTCCATTAAAAAACCGTTTAAAATATTCAAAAGATGAAAAATGCGCAAAGCCGCAGAAATTCGCGCCGTTGATTGACGTGTTTATTACCTAAGCATGTAGACACTTTAACCAAATTCCTAAATTTCCCAACCATGGCGAGATTATATTTACTTACGCAGTCATTTATCACAATTCGCCGTTAAAAAGTACCCATGTAAGGTATTTAGTTTTGAAAAATTGATGCCGCGGGGTTTAAAGCGATGAGAGAAATACTTTTAGCCGATTCATTTTACGCCATTTATTGTGTGACGAGAATATTGTATACGTACAAGCCTATACATACTAGCTACGTCGGATTCAGCACTTTGAAGTTGTAATTTTTGAGCTTATATGTAGGTAGAGTTGTGTACGAGTAGGTATACTCTTATGCGATGGAAGTAGCACTTTGTCAACCGTAATAAATTGTCGGTACTTAGGACGAAAAAGCAAATTGTTTTCGTAGCAGATGTTTTCCGCATTTTCGCGTTATATTTTGACGAATACGTACCGCCTAGAAACGGCATCGATCACGGATTAAAAGAATCGAAAAATATCTCGAGTTTGAATTTTTTCCACCGTCGCGTCTCGTGTCCTCTGGCTTCTTCGGTGGCAAGTTTTCCTGCCTACTACGTGCTAAAAAACAAGACGAGATAAATCTTTTCCGCGTTTCAATTATTTACACGAGTATTTTTTTATATACTCGCTGAAAAAATATTGTCTCTGGATGGCGAATAATGGAATATTTGTTTTCTGGTCGTTGTCTCGCAGATAAAACGACTCCAACGACTTGTTGAATGTTACGCGAATGTGATCCTGGAGCCCTGAGCAAATTTATGTAGAATGTGAGAAAGATAGGTCGAAAAAGATACCGAAACTATTTCAACGACTTCATTGTTAATTTGGATCAAAGTAATTAAAAGTTTTTTGGTTTGGTAAACTGGGCTCCGAATTTTAAACGAAACACTCTTTTAATAACTTTATAATCTCGCGAGGTATAAAACGAACGTAGCCTGGCGTTTTGTCGCCGGAACCCATATCCTGTACAGGTCAAACAGATTAGACAATCTGTGCGCAGAATTTAAATGAATCTCGTGCAATGTGACTTTGATCACGTGATCGAAAATTAAACCGAGTTTCACTTTCAGGCACGTGTTTTCAATTTAATAAACGTAGGTGAAATATGTAGGTCTGTTTACACCTTTCTACTCGAATTTCCGATGCGACTTTATAAAAATACGAATAAATGGTAAAAATTGAAGGCAAAAGTCATAAACGAGCTACGAAGGTACTTTTTGTCTGGATTTTATTAAGTTATATCACGCAATAGCGAATGTTAAATACCTTATGCTGCGTTTCAACATCTTAGTAGGTTAGATCTGGACTGAAAAAATGGCTCTCGCCTCAGCGAGTGAGAAAAAAATTGTTGATAAATGAAACGAGAATAGAGTTAACTTATGATGAATGCGAAAAAAAAAGCATCCAATGGGTTGCGGCTGTCGCGTCTCGCGCACATTACGTGATTCGTGGTGCAAAGGCAAAGGCGTTTTTCGTACCATCGATATCACAGCACCATCTCTCTTTTTCATCGTTATCCATAGCGACTGCTTGGGTAAGGGAAAAAAACGTGTAAATGCTAAAAACGAACTCGTGAAAGCAACTTCATGAGAAGGCGTTCGAAGAAAATATGACTTTTGTTAATGGTTTTACCCTGTAGACGGTAGAAAACCTCGCATTTATCATTGCTCGATTGTTGGGTGTTTTTCGCATGCGTTACTTTGCCAGACTCATATTGTTACGCTTTTCTTTTGAAAAATCACTTCCTTATCAGTTATTACCGTTAACATAATAGGTTTACATAGTGCAGTTCGTGTATCAAACGATTTTGAGTACCGAGGGTTTATTTTGATTTTATTTCGATATAGAATGGAAGACCAAATGGTATTGAAAATAATTTGTTAACAATTTTCAAGGAAAATATTTCCCTTGTCGTAATACAGATTTTAATTAAATGTCACGACAAGTAGGTGGAGAAAAATTGGGTATGAGTCTTAGTGAGGACTCGAGAGAGGTGATTCTCTGGTCCTCATTTCGTAGGGTGTGTACTGGCAAGGGAAATCAGAAAAATCAAAAAATCAGAAAATAGCAAGAATTTCATTTTAGTGGAAAGAAAATCAGAAATAGTGAGAATTCTGATCATTACTTCATACAAAAAGTAAGAATTTTGAACATTTTTCTCTTGAATTTTTCAACCGAAGGATTGCTTTTCAATATCATTATTTGACTTTTTCAGTCGAAATTCGACAATTTTGATTTTTCTGTCTGGAGTTACCAGTTTCCTTCATGTTTGACTCCCTTCTTTTGAAAATGCTGACTAACCTTTGCCAGCAGACTTCACTTGTGGATACATATTTACTATAACTGTTATGATTGGGCGAGGTTAAATCCTTCAACTTTATCAACAATAATGGATGAATTTTGTGCTTACCTAAAACTTTTCTACAATATTTTTGGGTACTTATTGAAATATTCTTGCCCAGCTCTTTTTGTGTGTAATTGATATTTCGGGTTTCATTTTCAAACATTTTTGCTCTGGTTTTGCTCGGGCCAAATTATTTTTCCTTCTGACGTTTGGAATTTTGATGAATTTATACTTATGGATAAAAAGTCACGAAATTCATCCTGAATGTCTATAAATTTTTTTTGTTTGAAATTTTATTTTTTGAAAATTTAGTTTTCTTTTCAAATTTTTTCCCCTAAAATTGAATAGGTATTGTTAATAATGCTTAGAATCCGTTCCAAGAGTATTTTTTGGTATTTGAAATTTTTATTTTCTACAATTTTTGTCCTGGTTTAGCTGAGACCAAATTCTTAGACGCATTGGAATATAAGTTTGTGAAGAGGAGAGGAGGAGGAAGAGGGCGCGATTAGAAAACACTTTAAATTTATCAGTTGAAGAAAATATTAGAGAGTAGGGAGGTGGATATGTTTTTCCAAAGCTCAGGGGAAAAGTTCTTCAAAATTCGTTTTAAAGATTCTGCTAAAATCTTGCCTGTTGATTTCTAGAATTTGTTGATTAGGTATAAAATACTACCTACCTTAGTACAGGGTGTTCCATGAATCGTCTGCCATACAGTTTTTTTTGTTCTTTTTTTGATATAACCAGGTACCACTGAAAAAAACTAAAGATGAACATGTTACCAATCTTTAAAATTGAAGGGGCAAATTAACCATGGGAATTGATGGTAAGTATTTTGAAAGATGAACAGATTTTTACTCCATGACTTTTTGCCCAATTTAAAATTGAAGGGACAATTTTTTTTTTTAAATAAACCGATCGAGGGAATGGATAGTACGTTGAAAACTGAAGAAATTTGTTCCGAAGCCTTTTTGCTCAACATCGAAAATGAAGGGGCTACGGGTTACTCAAAATGAATGGGCTTCAAAAAAATTTCAATTTTGAATGACCCTTAGCCTCTTCATTTTTGATGTTGGACAAAAAGTCTTCGGAAGAAAATGTTTCAGTTTTCAACGTACTATCCATTCTCTTGATTAGTTTATTTTTTTAGAATTTTTTTGAACAATTTTTTGTAGCCCCTTCAATTTTTAAGTTCGGCAAAAAGTCATGAGATGAAAATTTGTTCAGTTTGCAAAGTAAGTACTACCCATTTTCATGGTTAAAAAAATTTTCAACGTGATTTTTTAGAAACAGCATTTGCCCCTTAAATTTCCAAGATCGGCAACATATCTTCCAGTTTTTTTTTCAGTGGTAGGTACCCGGTTATATCCAAGAAAATACGTATGGTAGACGATTCGTGGAACACCCTATAAGTATAGGTATATTAAAATTTTAAATAAATATTTCGATTAATATTTTTTTATTAAATAAAATCAATTTAATTGTAAATTTAATTAATTATCTATACCTATAGCTAGTTTGAAGTAATAATTAATCCTTTCTTAAGTAAGTACTAAATTAATAGGTAATCATTTTGAAGATAAAAATCAATCTAATTCATATTGATTTTAACTCAAATCATCACATTGAATATTTTTATTTTCTTCGTCAACTCGTATCATTTTTTCCCTAATAAGTAAAATCTCACCGGAATCAAATTGCCAAAAAAGTGAACGAAATTCCCTAAAAAAAACAGGTGTACGCAAGGAGGGGAGGATGTGCCCGAAACAAGTACTTGAAATTTTAAAAAAAAACGAATGTACGCGAGGATGGAATGGGGGTCTGTTTGGGCAATTTTGAAGCAAGAAAAATTGTATAAAAATGGCAAGAAAAATGAGAAAATGGTAAGAATTTAAATTTTTTAGATCCAGTGGACACTCTGTTTTGAAGACTACCTAAATCGATGATATAAATGCCATTTTCATTAAAAAAAATTCAATCAAATTTTCTCTTGTTTACTTACTTATAACCCACCTATATTATTGAAAAAAGCAAACCTGATAGTTACATATTTACTACCTATTTTAAAATTATTGGTCTCGAATGTTATCTCGAAAATATCAATAAAAGATATTCGTTAGAAATAGTGTCTAATTTTCAGCTTCATAATCATTTATTTTTGATATGAAAAGATGTCAACGATTTTGTAAAAGATGTATCCACTTCTATCTAGTTCATTGAGCCATCTATAACTGAAGTTGATGAAAATCCTGATATTATAGTTGTCATACTTTGATAAAATTTTATTGTTTTTAATAATTCCGTTCACGAAATTTTATTATATTAAATTCGTGTCGAAGGATTCTTGCTTCGTATCTTAAACTAGATTTGGGATATTTCATTTCAGGTAGTAATATGGCCATAGGTCGAAAAAGACCGCTTTTATCGGGCGTAGGACCTGGAACTAGATTATTCATGTCACCTACGAAACGAACTGTCCTATCAATATTGGCTCGTGCAAAAGCAGCTCAGAACAAAGAGATAATTGCAGGATATACACATCATCCGCATATTACCGCCGAGTAAGTTTTTAACTGAAATATACAACAATATCTAATTAACTTATGTAAGGTTACCTAAAATTAATTTGAGTCAAACTCAAAGCTGAAGATTGAAATGGTGCAATGGGATGTTTAAATAATATAGTTGAGTAAAAAGATGCTTAAATAAATGCTCAAAATGCAGGAACGATTGCATAATTATGTAAAATGGACCAGAAAGTAATCATAGGTACCTAATTTTATGACCGATGCAAAATTCTTTTGGAAATTTTAAAAATAATTCACCACTTTGCAATGATATGAAAACTAAGGAGAAACTAATGTCACAGGGTATTAGGCAAATATTAGTATTTTACCAGAGCTTTGCACTTTTTTTCAAAATATGAATAGAAAAAGGTTGGAGGGGAGGGAAAAGGGGAAAGGGTATGAACTAAAATCACCAATGATCGTTTTTTTAAAATTAAAAACAAATCTGCATAAAGATAATATCGATAAAAATTTTCTCTATTTTTTTTCAAATAGGTACTTAATTTTTTTTCTGAAAATTTATGAAATATGAAAAAAGTGATTTTTTAGACTCGAAGTTTTCTTGAAAATTTTTATAGGATGGAGGAGAGAGGAAATCACATTATACGATCTCCTATTACTAAGTAAAGGTATTTAAAAACTTTTGAGGTCTTAAAATGGATATTTTTATCCACAAAAAAACTATTAGTACCCATTTTTTTCATCTGTATCCTATTTTTCAGAGCCCTTAAAAAGTATCACTCAAGTTGAAAATCTGAAATTTTTATGTGAAAAAATAGGTATTTTCTGATATGATGTATGAAAATATTTTCGAGTACCTAATGAAAATTCTACGAAGATTTTCTGTTATCCATTTTCCTCATCCAGCCCATTTTTCCAAAATCAAGAAAAATACATTTTTCCTGCAGTTTTTTTTCTTCCAAAATCAGGAAAACCGAAAATTTACCGTCAATGATTCTGGAGGATTTAAAATATTCGTGAAAAAAAATCCCGATTTTTTTTTATTTTTGATTGACATGGAAGTTATCTGAACTCGAAGTAAAATTTCGACTCGAAACAAAAATAAATCGAAAGTACGTCATAGAAAACTCCCTGTTCAAAATTTCAGGAGCTGAAGTTCAATTCTCGAATTTTGAAGAATTTTTGAAATTTCAGAATTTCCTCATCGCACTGAAAAATATGAAGATTTGATCTAATCAACGAAAAAATCTGTAATTTGGTTTATATCCTATTTTCGACCTCTTAAATCGATTGGAAGTGGTTTCGAGACGTTTCGGAGCCTCCAGAAAATTTCAGAATTTTCTAGCACTGAAGAAAAGCCTATGAAAATTGT
The DNA here is from genome assembly GCA_033439095.1 of Pseudococcus viburni. Taxonomy (NCBI): domain Eukaryota; kingdom Metazoa; phylum Arthropoda; class Insecta; order Hemiptera; family Pseudococcidae; genus Pseudococcus; species Pseudococcus viburni. The sequence goes on along the minus strand of JAVBJF010000485.1, from coordinate 21,450 downwards.
TCAAATGATCTTCAGCACCCATAATCGCGGATCACCCGTAATGATGACCTACGTATTTGCTCGATTAAAGCATAATTTTCCAAAATTCGTAATTTCCAAATCAAACCCATATTTTTTGACTGAAAATTTTCCTGCAAAAATTTTTTTAAAAAGTTCGGAAAAATTCAGGTATGTGCCCCTCAAAACATTTTTTGGTATTTTTTTTAGAAATTAAAAAAACAAGAAACTGTGAAATTGATATTTTGAAAATTTCTACTTTCAATTTAGTTCCCACAATCTGTGAAAATGTCAAATTTTTCATCTATCTCTCCTCAACAAATCTCGTTGAATTTTTGATGCATGAAGATTAGGGAGCAATATCTTGAAGGGGGGGGGGTCAAAAACTTGGTTGTGAATCTTTACTTCAGAAGTAACGTTTAGGATCATTTTTCTTCCCTAATTTGGGCCAAAGATCGTTTGGATCATTTTACCAGAGTAAACTCTTTTCAAATTTCAAATGGTGAAAGATGAGAGTAATTATGAAATGGGATACTTATTTGTGTCAAGATGGTTTATTTTTTACCAGGTCACTATAAAATCACACTACTTGTTTTATCAAAGGGATCAAATCATATCCTAGAATCAAAAACAATTGAAAAAAAGAAAAGATAATTTGGCTTTCGAGAGATTTTTATTACTTTGGAAAATTCTCCACCCTCTTTTTTCAACCAATATCCGTTTCCCCATTTTATAAAATACAGATAATAGAAGTATACGTATACATTACCAAAGTTCATTTCGTATATGAAAAAAGTCACCAAATAAAATTTTTTATCTAACCCATTACCTACCCTTCCCTCCTTCGTGGCCACCTTTTCATCCACGGCAGCGTCGATCCCCCTGGTCGAAAAGTAGCACCCTATTTTACAAGAATTTACCATATAATTCTAAATGAATTTCATGTTTTTTTCATTCAAAATTGAAAAAACAATTATTTTTACCTCGCTTAGTAGCTCCGTTTTAAAAGTTTACGTTCTACTCTAATTAGGGTCGTCGCGAAAAAATGAATATCCGAGTAGAATTAATTTTTTGTTGAGGTTTTCGCTGAGTTTTTTCATCTTTACCAAGTGTAACAGAAGTAATCGTAATATTACAGCAGAAAAAATTAATTAATTTTTTTCGTCAGGTTTGACCACAAGAGAAAAACCATAACATCAACATAAAGCTGCGATCTATTTTTCACCTCGCGTCCGTCAAATCATTACGAACGTTTTTTTTTCTCCTAAATTAATGAATAGGGAAATCTTGAGTTGTTTTTTGAAAAAGGTATCGGCGTTGAAAAATAAAGGGATTGCGATATGCTTGTAAAATCGTTTGGAAAATGAATTAAGTATCTGTTGTTTTTTGTTTCGTCATCTTGGGATATTTCACTGAAATATCGGTATCCGTCTTTATATAATGACATTCGTAAGATTTGCTGTCAACTTTCTTTAACTTTTTACGCTGCGAGTTGAGAAGTTTTTTCTTCTGTATTTACATACTTCGGAGAAGAAAAAGGAAAAACACGAGAATTTTATGAAAGAAAAAGTTCATCCAGTTTGTTCCTTATCCGTTTAAACACAAACTTCAAGATAATATTTCAAAAATTTCGCTCCAACGAAATATTATGTTTTCGTTTGTCAAAAATTTTACCGACAATCTTAATATTGTCGTATAAAGTTGGACAATTTTGCTTTCCTATGAAACATCAAAATGGGACGAGGAAGGGTATAAATAAGCGAAAAATATTTTCATATTGTGTTTTTAGAAAATCGAATCGTTCAAACGAATCGACTGACCTTTTTAACCCAATTTTTAAAAAACAACCCCCCATTAAGTTTACAGTTCTAACTTTTTTTACGAAAAAATGAGATAGGCATGGAGCAAGCCATCCATCGACGCAGTTCTAAAATAGTGCCTGGAATACGTATCTTTTAGTAGGCTAGCCAAATGACCATCGTTTGCCCCTGTATAGCCTTTAGTCGTAGCTCTAAAGCACTGGCGAAGAAATAAAGTAACAACGAAATTATGAGACAATATATCATTATTGATGTCAACGTTACATTACTTCACGATGAAGAACGCCGCCGAACAATTTTAGCTAATTTTGAACGTAGGTAAAATTTTTTACTCGGCTTAGTTCAGATTTACGATATCATTTTTCATTCAATTTGACGTGTATTATATTAATTACGATTCCCTCTGTTTCTAAACTCCACACGCTGACCGTTTTTGGCCGGAAAGATTTATTGTTTTACAAATTTTTTTCACACCAACGAAAGTAGGAACGAAGAAACGACCACTGCACCGTGCAATCATCACACAGTAAATCATATCACAAATTTATGATAGCCGCGTTTTTCCGTTCCGTAAATATTTTCATGTTAAGCCTCTTATTCTCGGACGTTTTTCTTTCGCCAGCGGTGAACAACAGTTCCCCAAATGTTTCATTTTGCACAGTGACTGGATAATTTCAAATTTTTTCAACATATGTTTAGATACCTGTAATGTTTTGATTCTCTCACGAGTGCCTACGACTGAAATATTTTTCCAATAATTCATCTTCACTTTTCTGTCAATTTGATTTTTCATTTTTCATTAATTAAGGTTTGAATTTTGAGAATAAATCTTAGAATTTGAGTAAGGTGTTATCATATTAATTATTTTTTCTCAAAATGTAATTTTTGTCATTATTTTTTGGTCATCTTGAAGCATGAAAATTTTCGATAGCTACACGTCTATAGATACTATGATACATGTGCCACTAAACACGTGAAATAAATCAGATGAGTAAAAATGAGGGCAAAAATTGTTGTCAAATGGGAAATATATAAAACATCAAAAGAAAATTTAGGTACTTTTTTCCTGCTGTAGAACTGAAATAACAACGAAGAGGAAAACAAAATATTACAATGATATTAGGACAGCCCTAGTCGACTAGCATTCATTCTACATGACTGAACATAAACAATATGTGATGTCAGGCATATACTACCAACAATTGTCGAAATATCGAAGATATTCCTTTAAGAAAATGACAACTTATCTTGGCTTATACGTTGTTCCACGATATATCGTTTTTGAGTTTAATTTTAAAAGTTTCATGACCTTTTTTCGAACGTCGGTACCTATCTCAAAAGACCTAGTTTCAACCTATCAGCTTAACTGATCAATCCTTACGATTTTACCATACAAAAATACATATGGATTTGAAAATTGAAAGAAAGTTTCCAAAAAAATTGTAGTCTTGTAAACATTTCATTTTACAGACTTTTTTCGGCAAATTCTCGAAATACCAGAATATGAGTCATTGCAGAAATCAATGAAAAACTACAGATTCAATTAGTGAATTCGATTTTGAATCAGTAATTTTTTTTCATACTCTCTCATTTCTGAAACAGTGAAATTTTTCAAAATTCACTGAAAAGCAGTTAGAATTTCAGCACAGTAATAAATCAATGAAAATTCACTAAAACTCAGTGATATTAATGAAATTTACTGAAAAATCTGTGAAATTCTTTGAATAATTGATGAAAAATTGTTGAAAATCAGTGAATTTCACTGATTTTTCTTGTTCCGCAATTCTGACTGTTTATCAGTGATTTTTCACTGATTCGGAATGAGAGAGTAATTACTGATTCATTTCAGTACCTAGTTATTGAAAAAATTACAGATTCAAAAATTAATCAGTACTCTGTCATTCCGAATCAGTGAAAAGTCACTGATAAACAGTCAGAATTGCAGCACAGGAAAAATCAGTGAAATTCGCGTATTTTCAGTGATTTTTCACTGATTATTCAAAGAATTTCACAGATTTTTCAGTAAATTTCATAAATATCACTGAGTTTTTAGTGAATTTTCACTGATTTCCAGTGATTTTCTTTCATTGACTTGCTTTTAGTGAAAAAATGTTTATTGATTTATTACTTTGCTGCAATTCTGACCGTTTTTCAGTGTTTTTTGATAGATTTCACTGATTTAGAAATGAGGGAGTAGTTTTTCACTAATTAGCAGCAAAATTTCACTGATTCTTTACTAACTTAATTCTGGCTATTTCGCCGGTAAATTTTCGCTAATTCAGATAAAGAGACTCGGACAGTAGAATAATAAAAAATCAGTCGAGTTGAACAAATTGTAGAAAAATTGAATTCCGGAGCAGTTTTACTAAACTTTGATGACACAATTCCAGCTCCATTCGTTTAGGTTTTTAAATGCATTTTTCAAACCTAAATCATTTTTCAAGTTTTTTAAATTTAAATTTAATTTTTTTTTGAAAATATCATGAAAAAATTGAAAATTGGAACACTTAAAAAAAAGGTTGTTTTGATCGACCCAATTTTTTTTTTTAAATTTAAAAAACAGTTCGAATGTTTAAAACGTATTTTCGGTCAATTAGTTCAGAAATCTCGAATCACTTAATTTGTTGTTTCGTGTTATTTTTTTGACTGTAAAAAAAAGACATTTTCAAGTAGCGTAATTTGAAGAAAATCGCCCAATCTGACAATTCTGTTCAGAGGCAATTAAATGATGAATATTTTTCTTCAAATTGCACACATTATTCAATCTAAAAGTATTCGAAAAAATGCATTGCCAATAGAAATTTTGATACCTTCTTCTTTCCCCTTCCGTTATTCCTTTTTTCACAAAAAGTCGTAAAAACAATTTTTTTTAACGAGTTGAAAAATCATACTTAATTTGAGTTGGAAAAAATTTTACTTGGGTCATTTTGAAATAAAAACAGGGCTATTCCTTACTAAAACAGACCAAAAATGAAGTTGGGTCTTCCGGTTTCGCTCAATTTTTTTTACAAGTTCCCGTTCATGGTCTTTTCACAAAACCGCGATCATCTTTTTGATCCGACCCCCTCCCCGTGCTCCAACTGACCTCTCCCTCTAGTCTTAGGTGATCAATACGGAATTCAATATTTCAAAAAATGATGGGGAGTGGGTCGGATCAAAAAGGTAATCCGATATTCGAATTTTACGCCCACAAATAAGTTAGAATCGATATGCCACACGACATTTTCGTTTCTCAACATAGTTTTTCTCAAAATTGGGGCCTAGAGGAACACTAAAGGGTCAAATCCAAAAAATAAGCAAATTTTTGTACTCGGCGCCCTCAAAAACCTAACAAACGTCAGGTCACACTTTATTTTTCATTTTTTTGAATTTTGACGCTATCAATGAGACTAATAGGGGGATTCAGAGGGGTTGAATGAAAAAACTGAGTACATATTCAAAATCAGCACCTTAGAATTAGTAGTAATCGATGTGTTACTTCACTTTTTAGATTTTTATGAATTTTTATCAAAATTGAGGACCTTCTACCTCACAGGGGTTTAGAGATCCGATTTTGAAAATTTGTTGATTGAAAAAAAAGTAAAAAAGGGCTACTCACTGTAATTTTTTCACATTTTTAAACGGTAGCTTTCATCTTTTGTTGTTATCATGAAAGTTGAACTTTCACTACCAAAGTTCAACTTTGAGATTTTCAAAATGTAATTACCGTTTTTGAATTTCCTATTAATTATCTTTATCTCCTCAAATAAGCCTCAAAATTGAAAAGCAGTTATGAACAATCTTGTTCTACGCGTAATTTCCTATCAAGAGAGGTTTTTTCTTTTTCAAAAACACTCGATTCCTTCACCAAAAATTAAGGGTAAAAAACACCTATTTTTCAACAATTTACAGCATTTTGGAAAAAATCGAAACTTTCGGGAATATCTCTTCAAAAAAGCCTCAAAATGGAAAAATGGTTATGAACAATCATGTTCTACGTGTAATTTCTTATCATACAGGTTTTTTTTTTCGAAAACACCGGGTGGAAAACGCTCATTTTTCCAATATTTACAATATTTTTGGAAATGATGGAAATATGAAGCTGAAAATATCGTTTTTGAATCCTTACGACGCGACGCGACGCACAGTTGTGCCAAATGCACAAGCTAGGGTGAAATGGCTCGATTACTCAAAATCGCCAATCGGGTTGGAAAAAAGTGCACCGTGGAATAATACCTTGAAGTGTCTATTTTCATGTTGTTCTTTCAGAATTTGCATTTTTTTTTGAGTATTTTCGAAATACTTACCCTTGAGTGAGGGGGTGAAAAATTGAGATTTTTGAAGTTCGCGGAATAAAGGCGATAAGGGTGTCGAAATATAGGTTCTGAGGGGCGCTGATTTCGATTCCGGAACTTGTTTGACCCCAAAACCAAAATTGAGCTCCATAGGGGGGAAAAGGGGGTCCAAAATTTTGAAAAATACAATATGGGTGTCGAAATATAGGTTTTTGGGGGCGCTGAATCTTATTCCGGCATTCATTTCACCCAAAAACCAAAATTGAGCCCCCTAGGGGGGAGAGGGTCTCAAAATTTTGAAAACTACAATATGGGTATCAAAATGTAGGGTTTCCAGACCGCTGGCTCTTATTCCGGCACTATTTTAACCCAGAACCCAAAATCGAGTCCCTCAGGGGGGGAGATAGGAGCCCAAAATTTCAAAAAATACGATTATACGATATTAGCTAGTATCAACAATATCAACATGCATGGTTTCAGGGGCACTGATTCTCATTCCAGTACTCATTTGACCCAAATACCAAAATTGAGCTCCCTAGGGGGAGAGAGGGGCCTAAAATTTTGAAAAATACAACATGGGTATCAAAATGTAGGTTTTTGGGAGCTCCGATACATTCCAGTAACTCTTAAATAAAAAAAAAGACTTTGCCCTCTATAAGGGTAGCATTATATAAAATTCTGAATATTACAGATGGTATTCAAAATGAAAGTTTTTTTATGAGTGCTAATTTTCATTTTAAAAATAATATAAAATATGAATCGCATATATACCAACTATATTTACTTTATAAGAAAACTTCACTGATTTCAAGGTTGAAAAATTCGTCATCCGATTTTTCAGCTTACACATATGTATATCATCTTCGCTCTCGTCATCTCCATCGCAAACAAGAATTCTCGCCTCACTCGGTAGTTATTTCAACTTTAAAATCAGTGAAGTTTTCTTATAACGTGAATATAGTTGGTATATATGCGATTCAAATTTTATATCCCTGAGGGTAGCGGAGGGTTGTGGGAGTGTCCATTACGAACGTAAAACGCGAAAAAAAATCAGGCTTTAATTTTTGGGGGTTTGGTACATTTTTTCTCTTATTTGCCTGGACTATTGAGGGTTAGAAAAGAAATTATCGTGGTTTTGTGAATACGCCACCAACGGGAGGTGTTTACACGTGTTTGCAAACGTTTTACTCGTAAAAAAAAATTGAGCGAAATTGGAAGGCCCCACTTCATTTGTGGTCTGTTTTAGTAGGTACGGAATAGCCCAGCACAACATTTTTACTTTCAAGAAGGTCCATTCTCCCCCCCCCCTTCATTTTTATCATTCCGTCTTGCTCAAACGAAGCTAAATATAAAAGAAATTCTTCAACTGAAATTATCGTCCAAAGAAATTGAGAATAGAAAAAATGAAAAAAAGGTTAAAAATTAAAAACCTTTTCTTTTTCCTTCCCTCCTCTCCTATTATTCCTGACTGTAATTATATTCCATACTTTGGGTAATCCTGTAACAATTTTTTAAAATCGTGCACTAATGTCCCCTTGTCATTTTGGAAACAATCAACAGTTAAGTGTGCGAAAATGGGCTATAAGTTTGTAGGGGGCTTTGCCAAAAAGATGTGCGCAAATGTATTTTGTCCAAATCTTCGCCGCGTTGTTGTGTGGTCCAAACACCTTTTGAAAAAACAAGAAAAAAAAACATCCCTCCGCAAAAATGTGCGATTTTTTATTTTAAACTGGGACACTTCGTATACACCGCACCCTAGACGTAGGTTCTTAAGAGCTGAAATTCATGATAATTTATTTTTTGTCATTTTATTTTGCTTTATTGCAGAACATTAGGTGTGCCGAATTTTAGAAAAAATGGCATGTACAACAACGCAACCAACATGCTACTCAACTAATTAATCTTAAACCAATGTCAATGAATTATTTTTATTTAGGACCACTTTTACATTAATAAGAGAAAACTCGAACGTAAAAATTTTTACATTTTTTATTACTATCTAAATAAAATAATCTATAACGGCTCAATGTGAATTAATAATATTTAATTACCTAAAAAAAATAATAAATAAATAACTATAAAACTTTACGGCTTCTCATGTATATAGTTATTATATATACTTCCTATCTGATCATATCTTATTTGCACCACTTCGGCATTTACTAAGTATACCTACCTTTTATTTGTATATTTTTTTTGTTTTCTTTTATTACTCTCGTATTTATATATCGACTGTTTATTGTTAACTTATCGTGTTTTACGTATGTTAATCGTGGAAAACAATCAAATATGATTTGTACATTGCGGTCAAAATTTTGTTATTAAAAATTCTGTCTAGGATTTTTTTTTCTATTTTAAAATTTTCACTGTTGAAGTTTTGATAAAAATTTAACGTTTCGAAAATAATTGCCATCGTGGCATAATTTTTTTTTCTACGTATAATTTAAAAAATTACGCGAATAAATTGATGTAATTTTTTTTCGAGATGTATAAACCTACCGATAGATACCAATTTCTATGAAAAAAATTCACTTTGAAAAGTTCATTGTTAATTTTAATACTCAAAACAGTAATTAATATCGAGCTAGTCACGAAACCGAAGGTAAAAAACGCACGAAATTTCATTACGAACTCGAATAAAGTTTGTAGTACATTTTAAGGTTAGGTTTTGTTCGGAATAAAATATTGTGTAGGTACCTACGTAAAATAAAGCGAAAGTTGGTAGGTAAATAAGTCGGTAAAGGGAAGTGATATTGCGAGATATTCGTGCGATCTCTTGGGTACCAGCGTATTTGAATAAGCTGCGGTAAGGTAGGTATTGTGTGTTTGAGAATAGGTTTTAGAAGGGAGAGAAACACGAATAGATGTATTTCTTACATCGTGAACATTTGAAATTTTTAAACGAATAGGTTCTCGTGTATTTAGACCTATTAAATGTTGATTTTAATGCCAACTTTTTTTTTCTTCTGTTCGCATTAATTCAATGTTGACGTCATTACGTCTATTTGTACAACTTTTCCTCTAAAATTGTATCGAAAAAATTGACCAGTAAGTATATAATACGAAATTGCATGTATAAAAAATACAACAATTAATTCATAAGTCAATTTGCAATTTTTAAATACTCATTAGTATGCTTAACATTTAAGTAATTGTTGTTTCGTTGTGTTTTCGTTTCGTTTTCAATTTTTTTACCCTCTTAATCATGTACTAATGTATATCTTCTTATAAAAAGTAATTATAATAAATATTTTTAAAAAACGACAAGACAAGACATAAAATTTTCTACTATAAAACCACTTTCCTTTATAATAACCAATCTTTTACAATTTTGTTTTTCTAAGCCCATAAAACGTGTACTGTAAATTTTTGTTTTGTTTTTCTACCGTAATATTTTTGAAATGATTAGTGTTGCACCATTTTAGTTTTATACGTAAAATTTCTACATCTTGTTTTGTAGTGTTAATAGTAAAATTAAACGTATCTGTCTTTGTTTATTTGTGGTATTTTTTCCTATCCCGAGTACTTTTCAGTTGCATGGGAATCGATGAATCGTGAAATTGTGAATGAAAATTAGGATAGATTGAAATAGAGGCCTATAATTTTTGCGAAAATTGGTGAAATAGTTTACTTTGAGCAAAAGACCTGTATGAAAAAGTTCGAGGTATTTGGTCGCAAGGCGGTGGAGCCAGAGCACTTCGAAATTATTTAATTTTTGATTTTTGAAAACAATGTGGTTTTTTTGCTATTTTTCGATATCCTGCACCTACTAACCTTGAAATTGGATACCACATATTACGCAGACGAAAGAATTGAAAAGTCGTAGGTCGAAAATCTAAAGGTTTCTTAATTTTTACCAAATTTAAATTGCTTCCTTTAGGGATAATTTCAAAAAGTGGAGCTAAAAAATTTTGAATCTCCAAATATGGTAATTTTTATTAAAATTCTTCAAAAAATTTTGATACAGTGTTACCAACTGCATCGTGATTTAAATTCACTTTTTAGTAAAACGTCAGTTGGTAACAATGCAATAATTTTTTTTATTTTTCGTTCCAAAAAGAAACGAAAATATGTCGAAGAAAAATGAATAATTGTATTATCAATGAATTTTCTTCGGTATTGGCGACTTTTCATGTTGAAAGTTGAAACTATAGTTCGTCGACTTAAAAAAATTTGAATTTCGAAAAAATTAAGAATTTTCAACTTTCCTTGAGATATTGAAAAAAAATCGAGAAAATTAAACTTGGAAAACTGTTTGAATCATTGGAAGAAATTTTGGAAGTGAAAAAAAAATGATCCGAACTTGATATTAAGAATTTTGAGAAAAACAAAAGGCTCGAAAAAAAACAAGATGGCACAACACGAAACAAAATCATCCTTTCCGTAAGTATAAATAGACCCACGTGAATAAATTAATAGAAATCTGCAGAAATATGGGATTTCGACGATGCGAGTTCAAAATTAGCCTAAGTTCAAATTTTTTCAAACTTAAATTTTTTCAATTTATTCAATTCCGATTTTTTAAAAGCTGTATTTAACTTTAATTTTTTCAACTTCTTTCTATTTTCTTGGAAATTTTGAAAATCATAAAGTGGAAAATTTCTTTAAAAATTCAAAGTTAGGAAAAATTTCATATTGTTAAAGAAAATTGAAGACAAATTTTAAAATTATTCAATAAAATTTTAGAGTTGGAAAAGGAGTTTAAAAATATATGGCTTGAAAAAATGAAGAAATTGAAGTTGTAAAAATTTTTAATAGATACCTATTAAAATTTTTTCATTTAAAATTTTTTCCACCGTAATTTTTTTTAATCTGAATATTCCTAAAATTTTTCCAACTTTGATTTTTCAAAATTTCTTCCAACTCAAAAAATGTTTTCTAATAAAAATTTTTTCTCAATTTTTTTTCAACTTTGAATTTAAAAAAAAAATAGAATTAAAGAAATTGAAAAAATTTAGAGCTGCAAAAATTTAAACTTTGAATAGATCTAGATCGTCGAAGTCCAATTTGCATCAGAGTGGTTCAGGAGCAAGTCTTTTTCCAAGTAAGAATTTCAAATACGTCAAAATATCTTGAAGTGAATGGAGTGGAAAACGCATGGTAGTATGCAATATAGCCATGCTAGGTAGGTACTTAAAAACCTATTTTAGTCCCTTTGAATTTCTTATCAAGCAAAATTACATTCGTAGCTTTTTTCATATTTTCCCCCAAACTCTATCACGTACATTCGTTTTGAAATATTTCAATTTTTAAAATTTCAAAGCTTTTGGTGCTTGAAATTTTTATTTTGAAAAATCCGAAACTCGAAAAAAGTACAATTTTCCATGAATTTTCTCAACCGATGAGCAATTTTTGAGTCACCCTGTATTACATTATACATTTACCTTCGAAAAATAGAAAATTGTTAGAATTTTGTAAGGATAGCGGGGAAATTCTGAATTGTGAGGATTCAGTGAGGGTATCGGATGAAGTTCTGAATGGTGAGGATTTTGTGAGGTAAGTGGGTGAAATTCTGAATTATGAGGATTCAGTGAGGGTATGGGATAAATTTCTGAATCGTAAAGATTTTGTGAGGGGAAGAATTTTTTTCAATTTTTCTCAATTTTTGGCCAATTTACATTCGATTTTTCAAATTGTGAGGATTTTGTGAGGGCAGTGGGTGAAATTCTGAATTGTGGGGATTTTGTGAGGGTATCAACTTTTTTTAATTTTCTTAATTTTTGACCGATTAGGGTGAAATTCTGAATTGTGAGGATTTTGTGAGGTCAGCAGGCGAATCCTGATTTGCCAGGATTTTGTAAGGGTAGAATAATTATATTCTTCAAATTTTCCCAATTATTACCTAGTAACAGGCAATGATTGGGAACATTTGAAGAATATATTCTACCCTCGCAAAATCCTCGCAAATCAGGATTCACCCGCTGACCTCACAAAATCCTCACAATATTGAAAAATTGCATTTTAATCGGTCAAAAATTAAGAAAATTAAAAAAAGTTGATACCCTCACAAAATCCTCACAATTCAATGATTCTCGTGCTACTCTCACAAAATCCTCACAATTCAGAATTTCCCCGCTAAACCTCACAATTTAGAATTGTGAGGTTTTTGTGAGGGTAGCATGAGAATCGTTGAATTGTGAGGATTTTGTGAGGTTTAGCGGGGAAATTCTGAATTGTGAGGATTTTGTGAGGTTAGCGGGGAAATTCTGAATTGTGAGGATTTTGTGAGGTTAGCGGGGAAATTCTGAATTGTGAAGATTTTGTGAGGTTAGCGGGGAATTTCTGAATTGTGAAGATTTTGTGAGGTTAGCGGGGAAATTCTGAATTGTGAAGATTTTGTTAGGGTAGCTGGAGATATTCTGAATTGTGAGGATTTTGTGAGGGTAGCATGAGAATCATCGAATTGTGAGGATTTTGTAAGGTTTAGCGGGGAAATTCTGAATTGTGAGGATTTTGTGAGGTTAGCGGGGAAATTCTGAATTGTGAAGATATTGTGAAGATTTTGTGAGGTTAGCGGGGAAATTCTGAATTGTGAGGATTTTGTGAGGGTAGCTGGAGATATTCTGAATTGTGAGGATTTGGTGAGGGTAGCAGATAAAATTCTGAATAGTGGGAATTTTGTGAGGGGAAGCATTTTTTTCAATTCTTCTCAGTTTTTGGCCGATTTGCATTTGATTTTCCCAGTTGTGAGGATTTTGTGAGAGTAGCAATTTTTTTCCAATCGTTTCAATTTTTGGCCGATTTACAGGCGATTTTCCCAAGATGTGAGGATTTTGCGAGGATAGCGGCGAAATTCTGAATTGTAATGATTTTGTGAGGGTAAACATTTTTAAAGTTTTTCTCAATTTTTGGCCGATTTACAGACGATTTCCCAATCTGTGAGAATTTTGTGATGTTAGCGGGGAAATTCTGAATTGTAAGGATTTTGTGAAGTTAGCAGGGAAATTTTGGATGGTGAGGATTTTGTGAGGGTAGCATGAGAATCATTGAATTGTGAGGATTTTGTGAGGGTAGCAGATAAAATTCTAAATAGTGAGGATTTTATGATGTTGCGGGGAAATTCTGAATTGTGAGGATTTTTTGAGAGTAGCTGGTGATATTCTGAATTGTGAGGATTTTGTGAGGGTAGCAGATAAAATTCTAAATTGTGAGGATTTTGTGAGGGGAAGCATTTTTTTCAATTCTTCTCAGTTTTTGGCCGATTTACATTTGATTTTCCCAGTTGTGAGGATTTTGTGAGGGTAGTGGGTGAAATGCTTAATTGTGAGAATTTTGTGAGGGTAGCAATTTTTTTCCAATCTTCTCAATTTTTGGCCGATTTACAGGCGTTTTTCCCAAATTGTGAGGATTTTGTGAGGATAGCGGGGAAATTCTGAATTATGAGGATTTTGTGAGGGTAAGCATTTTAAAAAATTTTCTCAATTTTTGGCCGATTTACAGACGATTTCTCAATTTGTGAGAATTTTGTGAGGTTAGCGGGGAAATTCAGAATTGTGAGGACTTCGTGGGTTAAGCGGGTGAAATTTTAAAAACGGGATTTTTAGATAAAATATTATGTAAATTTTGTTATTTTTCGGCAAGATACTTACTAATTTTTTTACCTGAAATTTTTGTTGTGGTGTTTTCTGAGTCGGAGGGACATTTTCGGAGGAAAGCTGGTGAATATCCTTTTCCATAAAAAATCATCCGATTGTAAATTCAATTTACCTTTACTTCTAAAGGGTTCAAATTTTATAGGTCTTTGCTTCCCTCTCCCCATTTATATTATTAAGCTAGGGACATAGATCTAAATTTTTGTCAAAATACGAAATATTTGTTGTATTCGACCCGTGAAAAATATATCACACCTAGATAAGTAATTCATTTTGATTTGAAAACTAGGCCAACAGGTTTTCTTTGAAATCCCCCTTCGACAATCTAATGAATATCTGCTTTCATCATCAGATATTAATAGGCCAGTTGTATTGAGAAAGCCATCGCAATTGAGTGGAGGAATAAAGAAAACAAATCCCAAGGAGTGCGAAGTGTTAATGGAGAAACAGCTACTAAAAATTTAATAACCTTTGTTAAAACGTCGGCCATTAGAAGAACGCACCGTGCGTAGGTTCCGACCGAATTAAATATTTACCATGCGGTTGAACGTTGTAACTGCACTTATTATCAAAAACTCGACCGATCAAAACAGGTTCACATGTTCGAGAAAATTTCAGAATTATTTAACAATCCTCTGGATGCTCATTTCGGTAGGTATTTCCTGTAATATCGCCAATTCCCCGGAGAGCTATGCCGAAAACGCAGAAACAATGTAAATAGAAGCTAGGTACGTACCTACAAACTAGTACATAGAAAACGTAGCCTATATAGTCCATTCAAGTTACAAGAATTATATTTTGGTTGATCAATAATGCATACGTTCGATATTACCATAGACCACAGTTTCAGTTTCAGCCTCGGTTATTGGCTCGCAGAATATTTAGATAGGTACCTACATATCTGTATTTCTCGCCTGTGTACTGTTGATAGGTATTATGTTTGATCTGACCCTCGTATGAAAATTTAAATTGAAGAAATAACAAAACGTACTCGCAGTTCGCAACGTCGAGTTATAATTTCGCGAAAAATTACTCTCTCGTTTATTCGCCGGAGCTAGCTCGCTGAAAACAACAAATACTTATCCTTTTAAATAGGTACTTGGATTTAAAACATCAGCCTCGCCCGAAATAACAATACGAAAGGGTACGTAAATGTGTAAAATACCTACGTATAACTTCAACCATGTGACTTTTATTTCTTCAAGTTGAATAGATGAAGGGTGAAAATATTAATGAACGTTATCTTTGAAAAACCCAAAGAAAAAAGCTTTTCTTTTTTTATGAATAATTAATCACAGAAATCGTGTTTCTTTACAACCCTATACACCCAGGAGTAACAGGTTGAAAAATGTTCTTTACCGCGCGAAAGCTTTTAATTTCGTCGTAAAAAGGCTAATTCTATGAATTAAGTATATTTTTCCGAGCGCATGAAAATGGGGAAACTGGATTTCCAAAAGGTTCGATAATGTTGAAAGTATGTATTGTATTCGTATGTAGGCACGTAATCGCCTACCCATGCGTGGTTCAAGTGTTCAATATTAAAACTATTTTTCTCGGCTTGAAAATTAAATGCGGCGGGTGAGATTTTAATTTGTCAGAAAGTGACACTCTAAAAAGCTAAAAGCTTATCTATTGTTAGTCCTGCGGAGCGATATAAAACAAAAAATAAAATGATATCCCGGAGTCGTAGCGGCGAATACGAAAATGTGACGAATATGCGACGCTTGATCGTACAATAACTTGTCATCGCGAAAAAGTTTAATTATACAGGGTGTCTGTTTTAGTGAATGTTGACCCGTGATATTTGGTTATAACCGGGTTCTAACGAGCTGATGAATATTTCGCCTGCATGGTAGACATCTATCCTTAAAATTTCGGAGGTAAATGCCCTTTTTGAAAAATTTTGGATCGAAATGTAATTTTACCCTTGATGATTTTTTGCTCAATTTTATAGGCACGTCAATGGACGAAATAAAGGTATTGAAATTTTCAATTTTAACACCTTCAATATTGCCTACCTACTGCAGATTGTCTTTGTTTCACATCGAGATACAAGAAAAACAATAAATAAAATGCAAAAAGTTGTATGATAAACTGAATGTGTTTTAAAAAAATTCTAAGAAATGACGAAAATTTAGAAATGAGATTGATTTTTTTTTTAATTTCGAGTAAGTGAAGATCAATCATTTAAAATTCAACAAAAGGATGAAAATATCAAAAAAAAATTTGACGAACGCAAATTTTGACCAGAAATTCTGAGATTGATAAAAATAGGTTAAACAATTTACATAGAAAAATCATGAAGATACTCCAGTTTTTAAAAATCAAATAAACCCATCTAAAAACTCAAATTGTAAAAAATTGCTTTCTTGAATTTTTCGAATAGAAATAACAATGGAGGAGATGAGAGAAGGGGGTTTTGAGAAACCGTGTTCTTATAATCTACGAATTCAACGAATGATAAAAGGGAATTCACATATTTTAAAATTTCAAATTTACTATAATTGAATTTTGAATTTTTTTAATACCTATGAGCATTAATGATCTTTAATTCATAATTCCCTTCCCCATATATTATTTTAAATTTCTTGCCTTACTTCGGTAATTGGATGGGCCGATGTTAATTATTATTCAAAAAAATGAATAGGTAATAAAAATTTAGAATCTTATAGATTATTATTTTAACTTGAAATATTGCTTACAAAAGGGGACTCTCTTCAATCCTCCATTTCAAAAAAATCAATCGTGATTAAATTTTCAGCTGTCCAAGTAAAATTTTTATATTTATGGAAAAATTTTGAAATTTGAACTCACATAGACAGTAATGATGAAAACAATTTTTCAAATTTTTTTTTTTTTAAAAAAGAAAAGACTAAAAACTTAATCTCTGTTTTTATATCAATGCCCAAAATTTAATTTCCTCCAGTTTTCGGTCAATGTGAAGTCTCCAGCGAGAAATCAATTGTTTAGGGTTTTTTCAAATTTTTAGTGAAAACACGTGGAAATGAACAGAGTGAGTTTAGAATTTGGCTGTCGTTTTGTTTGTGTAGTCGAATTCCACAATTCCAGAAAATTCCAACCGGAGAGTTTGTAAACGACTTTTTGATGGAATCAGTGGCGTCGGAAGGTGGGGTACAAGGTCCCCACCCAAAATTCCGGCGGAGGTGCAAACTATCATTTCCACCCCTCCCCCCAAATTGCATCAGATATAGGAATTTTCGAAGCATTATAACATGAAAACAGGCCTTTTTTGGGCATTAAACACTCTATTTTTTCAAAGCTTCGTTCAGATTTTTTGGTAAAAAAAAATGTAGGTAGCTTACACATTTTTCTTATTCGTTATTGAAACTTGAAAGAGCTAACGTAAGGAATTTTTCAATGTAGATTTTTCAAAAATTTAATAAGACAAAAATCATTTTTTTCCCTTCTCCCAAGCCAAATTCAAACTTGAAAATTTTGAGATAAATTTTTTTGTGTGGTTCACTAATTGAAATTACATTCATATGCAGGTAACCTTATATTCATTTTTATTCATTTTTTGAAAGAAACCAGTTTTCTATGCATATGTTTTTTGCAATTTTGATTTTTTATCCACCAAGATTGCCTATAATTAACACTTTTTTCGGTAGTTTGAAAGGGAGTAGTTAGGAAGTTGTATACCTATACACCTCAAAACGATGTAAAAAATTCATCTTTCTGACTCTACATTTACCCCTCCCTACGAGGCCTTAAAATCTGGATATGTTCAAAAATTTTGAAAAATTGAAAAAACATTTTCTGATTTTTTTTTTAAAGCAGGTTTTTATTGTGGATATTTTTACACAGAAATACCACTGGCACCCATTTTTCATATTCTGGAAATCCCTAAAAATTATCATAGTTTTTATGTTTTTTTTCAATATTATTTTAGTAAAATATCGAAAAACTTTTTTGAAAAAAGTTTCCTTGAAGTGATGTCAGTATGAACATTTAAAAATAATTAGCAGCATTGACGGAGATTTTCCATCATTAACCCCGCCCCGTTTAGGTAATTTCTTTAAAATGAGGAATACCTAATGCATTGTGCATATTTTTGCAATAATTGAAAAAAAAACGCGAAAAACCACCGTCAAACTGATGTATTTAATGGGTGAAAATAAAATATTCATGTGGTACTTAACATCATTTCAAGGATAATTTTTCCCTCAGTATTTACTGAATATTTTTTTTTCAAGTAGAAAAAAGTGATATTTTTTACGGTCAGTTTGAAAATATAACGATAATGAAAAATTGTATGGGTGTCAAGAGTATTTTTGGTTAAACACATCCATACTAAAACCACATTTGAAAAAAAAGTCAAAAAATTTCCCCCCAATTTTTCAAAATTTCAGGGTTTGGCAGAGAGGGGTGAAAGTGATGCCAGAGAGTGAAAATTTTACCGCGTCGTTTTGAGGTCTAGGCATAACATTCTAGCGATATTTACAAACCTCCTTTTCAATTTTCGAAAAAAAAAAAAACAATCGCCTCCGTTTCATATACCTACTGACCAATCACGATTGTGTCTGACCTGGTTCGATGCTACATATGAACGTATTTCTTAACTACATACATAAATAATAATTATATATTTGAGCTGATTTCTTGCAAGATTTTCTTCGATATCGACAAAAAACATATGTTGAAATTTGACCACTTGTGGGCTTGGCTTTGAATAACATGAATATGACTGAAACCCTAAAATACCTACTTAAATATTTTTTTCCTCGTACCCGATATTCAAATTTTGTCGAATACGTGCAAGGAGAAATCGCAGCATTATATTGTATCATAGAACGACATCGTATCAATAGTATACCTAAATATTCAAAGGAAAACTTGGACATTTTTTTCTTATAAGAAAACATCCTCATCTTATTTTTATTTCAGTGTAATCTATAGTTGATGGGCGGGTTAATCCTCTTTTTTCAGCCGTCAAAGAACAAGTTGATGAATTTACAGTCGAAAATAGGACGAGATATGATGCGATGTGGAAATCATTTAATGAAAAGCCATAATTTTATTTTGACGCTACATTTGAAGTTCAAAAGCGTTTTTATAAACTCAGCCTTGCGAACGATTTTTAATTCAAAAGCAAGGTACGAGAACGGGAAATTACTTTCCTATATAGTTTTTATCGCGCTGTGATTTTAATTATCGCTTACACTGTAATTTACCGCAATCTTCGTGATTTCTTTTCTTTGTTATTTGAGTAGGTAGTTGCTCGTTTAAAATGTGTACGAATTATGGTACCTTAGCCATACCTACTCCCAAGGACGAAATTATTTTTTGGAAAAAAACTTTCTTAATTTTTATACGAAATGAAATTAAATACCTAATTCGATAGGAAAAAATGGTTGATATTGTAATTTTGAAACAAGTGCCAAAGATGGGCCGATTTTTAAAATCGAATAATTAAGGAAAATAGATTAAAAATCTCCGGAAACATCTACATACCTACCTATATTTACTTATCTGATCTTACGTTGCCTATCTTGATTTTTCATTTTCTTATGAAAATACTTATTATTTCTCAAATTCGACATGTACCATCGATTGAATGTTGATTTAAAATTTTTTATATCGGTTAAGGCAGTAACGATGTTAAAAGAACCATCGGAGTGTAGCTTTGTGAAACTATCTATGAACTCTACTTTAAACCAATTTCAACCATCAAAAGCATTCCGAAATATTTAACAAAATTCAAACGAAAATATTTTAACAAGAAATATCTTTCCATAAGAACGTGTTTTTTCATTGGTAGGATATTAAATTACATTCTGTATTCAAAATTGGCGATTCATATAAAGTATAGATAAGTTATGCATTTGGAAAATAGGTTGATACAATACATCCAACTTGTTAAGTTAAGGTGCAAACCATGATAACAGTTCGTATTTGTTCGTAATCCAAAACACCGACCTGATTTAACCGAAAACTTAACAGGTAAAAGTTGGTGTATTAGAAAAACGCTACGGCTTTTGGTATTTTATTTGCATGCGAGCAAAGCTCTTGGAGTGGAAAATAATTTTCCCGCCTCATTTATTCCTCCCCACGTAATAAATTCAACTAAGTATTGAACCGACATTCCTGTTCGACACTTTCTATAGTCTGTACCTTTGTGGCAGGTTGCCAAAAGTACAAATTCGTAGGTATTTGTTATACTGACATGGAATCGTAATCGATTGATTTTTTTTCTTGTAACCTGCAACGCACATATATGAAAAACAACTGATGAAATTTCATTGGTTTATGGCATTAATGAATATTTTTAATCAGTTGAGATTAACAAGATAGGTAAGTGAGTATAAAAATGTTGGCCGCATTTTTACCAGAAAATTTTCAAAGATGATAGTATTCCAAAAAACATATCTCAGATTTTGACCAAATAGTACACAAAAGTGATATAGGTAATTATGAATTCAAAAATTCGTCGTTTTTAGTCGTTTTTTGTCGTTTCTTCAAGAAACGACACTTTTAGGGCCTCCGGAGGTGATTTTTGGAAAAATCCAAAAATGACATTTTCAAAAAGTTTCCTAAAATCGTCGTTTTTAGTCGTTTCTTGTCGTTTCTTCAAGAAACGACACTTTTTGGGCCTCTGGAGGTGATTTTTGAAAAAATCCAAAAATGACATTTTCAAAAAGTTCCCTAAAATCGTCGTTTTTAGTCGTTTTTTGTCGTTTCTTCAAGAAACGACACTTTTAGGGCCTCCGGAGGTGATTTTTGAAAAAATCCAAAAATGACATTTTCAAAAAGTTTCCTAAAATCGTCGTTTTTAGTCGTTTTTTGTCGTTTCTTCAAGAAACGACACTTTTAGGGCCTCCGGAGGTGATTTTTGAAAAAATCCAAAAATAACATTTTCAAAATTTTCCCCAAAATCGTCATTTTTAGTCGTTTCTTGTCGTTTCCTCAAGAAACGAAACTTTCTGGGCCCCCAGAGGTGATTGTTGAAAAAATTCAAAATTGACATTTTCAAAATTTTCCCTAAAATTGTCGTTTTTAGTCGATTCTTGTCGTTTCTTTTTGGGCCACCAGAGATGATTTTTGAAAAAATCCGAAATTGAGAATTTCAAATGTTTCCCTAAAATCGTCGTTTTTAGTCGTTTCTTGTCGTTTCTTCAAGAAACGACACTTTTTGGGCCCCTGGAGGTGATTTTTGAAAAAATCCAAAAATGACATTTTCAAAAAGTTTCCTAAAATCGTCGTTTTTAGTCGTTTCTTGTCGTTTCTTCAAGAAACGACACTTTTAGGGCCTCCGGAGGTGATTTTTGAAAAAATCCAAAAATGACATTTTCAAAAAGTTTCCTAAAATCGTCGTTTTTAGTCGTTTCTTGTCGTTTCTTCAAGAAACGACACTTTTTGGGCCTCTGGAGGTGATTTTTGAAAAAATCAAAAAATGACATTTTCAAAAAGTTTCCTAAAATCGTCGTTTTTAGTCGTTTCTTGTCGTTTCTTCAAGAAACGACAGTTTTAGGGCCTCCGGAGGTAATTTTTGGAAAAATCCAAAAATGACATTTTCAAAAAGTTCCCTAAAATCGTCGTTATTAGTCGTTTTTTGTCGTTTCTTCAAGAAACGACACTTTTAGGGCCTCCGGAGGTGATTTTTGGAAAAATCCAAAAATGACATTTTCAAAAAAATTCCTGAAATTGTCGTGTTTAGTCGTTTCTTGTCGTTTCTTCAAGAAACGACACTTTTTGGGCCTCCGGAGGTGATTTTTGAAAAAATCAAAAAATGACATTTTCAAAAAGTTT
>JAVBJF010000484.1:0-238483 GCA_033439095.1 Pseudococcus viburni | reverse complement strand
TAAGCACTATAGAAAGGTCTGTAATAACGGTCCATATGAACATTAGCACCTAAAAACAGATTACTAATGTGGTGCCTCACATATACTAATAGATGGCCTCACAATCTCAAAAATCACAATTTTGCACTTAGGCCCCTTTGCAGGTCATATCTTTAATTATTAGATATGATTTAATCGATATTAGGGAATTGATTTTCATTTTAGGACACAGAACAACCTACCCTGACATCATTTTATTTTTCTGGGATTCTCAAATTACTATCAATGATAATAATACGACCAACTATTGACAATAAAGCAAAAAAATTTATAAATGCCTTTTTTGAGAAAACTTGAAATTTTGAATCTTTGTGCTTTTGCAGTAGCAGGGTAAGGGTGTTAAATATTGACCAAAAAATCGTCGTAGAGATGGAAAAATTGTATTTTTCGTAGGAAAAATTACTTCAAATGAAAAAATGTACAAAAGTCATACGTAATTTTTTTTTTAGAGAATTTGGTAAATTTTGCAATTTGAGTCAAATAATTGAAAAAATTTCCTAGAAAATTTCCAAAAGTGAGAAATTTATTTTAGATGAATCGTTTACTAAAAATCTGATGAAAATTGAACCATTCGTGGAATAGTTTGATCAAACATGCACAAATTTGCGAATGACTGAATTGTGGGGGGGGGGTTATTTTGCTTCTGTACGATTAAGTATATCTTTTTGCCAAAATATTACCTAGTTTCTAATTATATATTTGTGAATTCTGATGACTTTTTTTTGTGAGATGATGACCAATTAACTAATCGACATGTTCTTATGTTTTTTCTGTTTCAGGTGAGTCCCTTTTTATCGAATATTTACGGTCAGAATATAAGAAGATGAAATGTATCTTTTTTACCAACTTGTTGAGTTGAAAAATTTTCCATCAATTTGCAATGAGAAGCTTAGGTATGCCATTTTTTAAATTTCACCAACAATTTTAGTTTCATTTTTTCACTATCGTAAAATTGATAAAATGAAAAGTATGAAGTAAGATTACTTCAAACTTCTTCTACTCCTAAAATTTCCTTAGTTTCTAAAATTTTTAAAAAGTCGTGTGAGGTAAAATATTCTTTTGTAAATTCTGTTTTATTCATCATGTTCAACTGGAATGTACCTATATTAATTTTTTGATCCCCCCCCGCCTTTATTCTCAAAAATATCTCTCGAATAATTTTTCCAATTTTTTTTCTTCTGAAATTCGGGAATTTTTGCAAGTATTTCCTTCAAGATATCCAGCTATCTACCAATCGTAAAAATCATGGTTTTTATCGAAACAATTCAAACTTTTTTTTCATCTTCGAATCGTAGGGTTTGCGAAAATTTCACCCTTGATTCATTCAAACCAAATTAAATGTGTGAAAAATAATTGTACCTACATATATATTTTTTAAATTCGCCAAAAATTGAATTTTATGTCCATTTATGTACCTAACTATCTAATTAAAAAAGTCCTTTCGTTTTTTTTTATTAAATGACGAATTTTTCATTTTTCAATTCTATTCCTTTTTTCCCTCTCCTATATTAAAATAATTTATCTTACTTCAGTGTGTGTGTGTGTGTGTGTGTGTGTGTGTGTGTGTGTGTGTGTGTGTGTGTGCGTGCGTGCGCGCGTGTGTGTGTGCGCGTGCGTGCGTGCGTGTGTGTGTGTGTGTGTGTGTGTGTGTGTGTGTGTGTGTGTGTGTAGGGGGAGGGGCATGTTAGGAAGGGGGTTTTCCAACCTCCTACTCCCTTGATCGAGTAATATTCAATATCAATTTTGTCCCATATCAATTCTGTTTATTTTGCTACTCCTTTTTTTGAAATTTTAGAATCAGAATTAGGTACTTACTCGACATCATTTTAATTGGTGACCAGCTCTCTCTCTCCTACCAAACACCACCCAATTTTTGTTTGTTTTTTTTTCGTTTTTGTAGAAATTTACGTTCTTTCAATGAACAATTTGTCCAAAAACATCATATTCATTTTTTGCACTACTCACCCCGCTCCCACATCACAATTTCATTAAAAAACAGTAGCTTCTCACATTTATATTGAAAAAAAAAAAAAACGTAGTTTTCTCTCTTGAAACAAATACGTAGTATGAATCTCTGCTGCAATCCACTCGTAGCATCGCAATTCGACTACTCAGATTTTTCATCCAGGGGTGGAAACCGAATCAAGGAAACGTCGACTCGCGAAGAGTATCTTGGGAAAAAGGAGGAAACTCGCGTAGAATTAAAATTTCGCAAACTGTCTGGGTTTTTGTATACGAAAACAGATCATAAAGGCTCCTGAAGTCTGAGCCCGTGATCCTACGTCGCCTCGCCGGCCTCACTCTTAAGCCAAACGTCAAATAATTCTAAGAATTCCCCATCCCATACTCGAGTACTTACTGCACATCCACCAACCCACTCACCAGTCAATTTTACGACTAGGAGGAAATTTTCGCGCACGAATGGCGGTGTAATAATTTCGGAAGGGTGCGGAATTACATACGAGATGCATTTTGTAACATTTCGCTAGCTTGTGTAAGTATACAGTTGTTTGACATATCTTCTGCTACTCTGTGCGATATTATTTAGTCGTAGTGTGGGGATGGCGTGGTGTGTGCGAACGTGAAGGTTACCCCATGGGAAATACACTTGTCTTCGTTGATATTTCCTGCTTTCTTTTTGTGCTGTTCGAGGCGAAAAAAAAAATACAAAGGAGATACATTTTTCAGAAAAGTTCGTAAAAGGCCACCTGTTTATATAAAATCATATCAAATACTAAACGTATCGTGTTAAATGGGGAAAATAAAGATGCCAAGGATGTCAATAAAAACGGACGTGGAATCGGAGATAACGTTACATTTTTAATATAATCCCAGTTTATGATTTGATAGCTTTGATGGCCAAGTACGCTACGTCGCGTCGAGTTTATAAAAATATAGCTAGGTGTACTTCGTATATTATCTCCGGTACGTTCGAGAGCATCATAACGCAGGTGTTATCTGTTGTGTTTAATTGTTACGTGTGTATAGGTTTATATACCTTGGCGATGATAAAATACTCGAGTAGAAGTACACTTTCGGTTTATTCGAAAGTTTCCTAATAACACCCTGTAGCTTATGAAGCGCGAGCCTGTTCCACAGACTGTAATTGAACTGACAATTAACCGAATAAAGCAGCTTACTGCGTCGAGTTTTTATACAGGGTGTTCCATGAATCGTCTGCCAAACATATTTTTTTGATATGAAACGCGTATCATTAAAAAAAAAAACTTGAGATTAACATGTTGCCTATTTTGAAAATTGAAAGGAATGCTACTTCTAAAAAAATCACGTTGAAAATTTTTTTCAATCATGGGAAAAGATAGTACGTTGAAAAATGAACAAATTTTCACTTCACGACTTTTTGCCTAACTTTAAAATTGAAGGACTATAAAAAAATTGTTCAAAAACATTTCTAAAAAAACGAACTTATCAAGGGAATGTAAATTTTTGACAAAATATGGCTATTAGTGATAGAAGTGTGAAAGTTGGATGACCACTGATACCAAAACATAATTTTAGAGAGCGGGAGCCCTCTCGAGTTTCCTTATAAGGGGCGCGAGGGAGGAAATTTTGAGGCACCAGCCCCCTCTGTACAACAAGGGTGAGTAAATATGACGTTTTGGGGTCGATTCTATATATTTCGACTACCCTGAACATGAATATGCAATTACTTTCGATATCCGATCGCGAGAGGTGCCCCAAATTTTGAATCAGAAACACCCCCATTTGGTACAAATTACGAAAAATACGTAAAAATCGAGGGCTTTGGATGTAAACATGCATTTGAGGTTCTAATACCTCCATCATGAGGAGCTGGAGGTGCTGAAATTTTGCCAATTTTGTCGATTTTTCATGTTTTTCACAGGGTTTTTAGATATTTAGGTCTCCAAATGGAATTTGAGGACTTTTAAACTAAAAAAATCCTAGGACCTCGACTAATGAATCTAGACATATTTGAGTACTCTTCACCCCTTTGGTGAGGAGTTGGGGAGCCCCATATTTCACGAATGGATAGGTATTTTGTAGATTTTTCACAAAGTCCATTAATGACACATTATTTTTTAATATTTGAAGTTGGTAAAAACTGCGCATACAATGTCTCATTACGTGGAATAAATTGGAGTGTACTTGAGCCCTTTTCACCTTCCCAAAGGGGGTAAGTAAGCATTTTGAGTTTTTTTGAGGTTTTTTTTTCACAATTTTTTAAATTTTACCGCACTTTTTCTCCTACAAACTGATGTAAAAGAAATTATTCAATACGGAGATGTGATGCTTAAAAGGGGGGAAGTAATATGGACCCCAACTGGCCAATCCCTGCAATTTTGGAAAATTTCCCATTTACATGTGTGAGGTATCAATTCAGCATAATTCGAACTCGCTGAGTTCAAATAGTGGGTCACTTTTTTAGGGTGTTTGTCGCTTTTTTCGACTTCAGTCACTTTTGGTTATTTTTCACGTCTAAAGGGTCACTTTGGTCACTTTTTTCCTCAAAAGTCACTTTTTTCGCATTTTCAAGCAAAAATTCAAATTTTTACGTAAAAATTTCTATTTTTTAAAATTCTTCAAGAGAAAAATCAAAAGTTGATAATGATTTTTCAAAAAAAATTTGGCCCTCGCTTCGCTCGTCTAAATTTGAAAAAATTATGTTTTTCTAAATCAGTAAAGTAATTGATTTTTTAATCAATTCTCCATTTGACAGAATAAATCAATAATTTTGACTAAAATAAATCGATCAAACAATTGAAATATCACAGATTTTCAAATAAATTCATTTCACCGATTCAAAAAAGCACAGTTTTACGAAAATTGGCTGATTTAGATTTAGAGAGTAGATACCTAATACCTAATATTATAGATCATATATTAATTGTTTGTTCCAAAAATCTCGTCATTTTTCAATTTTTCTTTGTTCAAATCTGTATAATTAAATTAATTATGTATATTTGCCTTTTAAAGTGCCACTAAAAAAATTCGATTTTTAGATTACCTAATTTTTTCATTGAATTTTGACCCCCTCCCTTCATTTATTCTTGAATTCTCATCCCTATTTTTTTTAGCTATAGTGGTGGTGAAATAAAAAAACCAGAATTTTTTACGAATTCCGGAACATTATTGGGAACTTTTCAACATTAAAATTCGGCAACACTGTGTGTTACAACCATAATGAAATGATTAATTGTTTGTAGTTTTGACGAAGGCAGGCATCATAGCGTGGTTACTTTTTAGTAACTTGGTTACTTTTTAGTAACTTGGTTACTTTTTTCGAGACAAGTTACTTTTGGTTACTATTTCCACTTCAAAAGTTACTTTGGTTACTTTTTACCTCTAAAAGTTACTTTTTTCCAAAATTTCTCAAAAAATTTACCCTTTTTTCACAATTTTTCTCTAAAAATTGATTTTTTCAAGCGTAAAGTGTCTGATTAGTTTCGGTTTAGTCGAGTTTTGGAGACTTTTTTGTTTCAAAAAATTTCGCCCTCGCTCCGCTCGGGCAGTACATTGATACCCCTGTTTCTTGAATACACTATCATTCCCTAAATTTGAATCAGTCAAAATTGGTGTATTTTCATTCTCTTGGTTAAGTATAGTGAAATAATTTTCATCAAAAACTAGAGATTTTCACCCATATTTCAGTCAAAACTCCAATCAATTTCCAATTTGTCAAATAAAAATCAGTAATTTTGATTAATATTTCAATGAAAAATCACTCATTTTCATATAAATTTACAGGGTAGGTAGGCTAGATACTCACTTTTTTTTACTGAATTTGACACACCCTCATTTTTTTCAAATTCTTCCCCGCCCTTGCATAATGTCTGATTAAGTCCCGGAGTCGAGCAGATTCAATCCAAGCTCAATAAAAAAAATGAAATTTTACCTCAAAAGTGTTCAGAGAAGTGCATTTTATTACTCTTCAAAAATAATTTTTCTTATTTCTTACATTAGAATATAACTTTCTAAATCTACATCAATCAAGTTTTATAAAAACTCTTCCTTTTTGAACCAATAAAATAATTTTCATTGATATTGCAGTCAAAAGTCATTGATTTCTTAGTCGATTTTCAATTAACCAGAAAAAAATAAATAATTTTGACTAAACGATCAATGCGAATCACTGATTTTCATTTATATTCATCTCACTGATTCAGATTTAGAGAATTCTTGCAATTTTTCAGTTTTTCTTCGCTTTTATCTGTATTACATTTTTTCATCTGTCCACTGAAATTAACCTAACTTTACGAGCATTATGTAAAAATAGATTTTGAAGTTTGTTCCGAATTTTTACCCCTCCTCACCCCATTTTTCTGCAATTCTCAGCCCCTCCCTTACATAATTTCTGGGAGCGCTTATAAGTTATAATAATTGCATTAAGTAGATACATGTTTTTTTTTTTTTTTTTTTTTTACAAATTTTACCATTAAAAATTGAGTTTTTGGTTACTTTTTGGTAATACATTGGTTACTTTTTTCCCCAAATTGGGTTACTAAAGTTACTTTTTTCCCACCAAATTTCACTATGATGCCTGCGAAGGAATTTAATAAAATTATTCTCGTCGTTTCAGTTAGGTATCTTTAAAATGATTGCAGGGCACTTCAAAAAAAAATTTCCCCCCTCTCCCTCCATCTAAAAAATTGAATTTTTGGTTACTTTTTGGTTACTTAATTTTGATAGAATTTCGCTATGATACCTGGAATGAAATTATTCACGTCGTTTCAGTTGATTTATCTTTGAAATGCTTGCAGAAAAGTACAAAAAAAATCCCCCCCCCCCCAAAAAAAATGTAAAAAAATTGCCCCAAAAAATCAAATTTTTGGTTACTTTTTGGTCTTTTTTTGGTCACTTTTTGCTCAAAAAAAGTCACAGGCATCGTAGCAGGTCACTTTTTTCGGCTTTGGTCACTAAAAGTCACTTTTTTCCTCCCAGGCACTTTTTTCGCATTTTCAAGCAAAAATTCAAATTTTCACGTAAAAATTGCTATTTTTCAAAATTCTTCAAGAAAAAAAAATTAGAAGTTGATAATGATTTTTCAAAAAAAATTTGCCCTCGCTTCGCTCGGGCAGTATTTCAATAATTCTATTTCTAAATTTGAAAAAATTATGTTTTTCTAAATCAGTAAAGTAATTGATTTTTTAATCAATTCTCCATTTGACAGAATAAATCAATAATTTTGACTAAAATAAATCAATCAAACAATTGAAATATCACAGATTTTCAAATAAATTCATTTCAAAAAATCTCGTCATTTTTCAATTTTTCTTTGCTCAAATCTGTATAATTAAATTAATTATGTATTTCTCCCTTCTAAAGTGCCACTAAAAAAATTAGATTATTTGAATTTTGACCCCCTCCCCTCATTTTTTCTCGAATTCTCAGCTCTCTTTTAACTGTAAAAAATTCCCCCGAAAAAATCGAATTTTTGGTTGCTTTTGGTTACTTTTTGGTCACTTGGTTACTTTTTGGTCATTTTTTTGGTCACTTTTGGTTACTTTTTGGTCACTTTTGGTCACTTTTTTCTCAAAAAAGTTCACTAAAAGTCACTTTTTTTCTTCTGAATTTCACCATGATGCCTGTTAATGTTTTTCATCTATATTTTCACAATTTACTAATATTTTGAAGCAAACAGGTGTCTCAACAATATAACTTATAAATTTTAGAAGAAATCGAATAATTTGCAAACAAAACAAACATTATATGTATAATTTTTTTTTAAAAGATGCTTATCAAATTTTTTTTAAATTTTCTCGAATTTTAATGACCTTTAGTCCCTTCATTTTTCATTTTAGGCAAAAAGTGTACAGAACAAAATTTCTTCAGTTTTCAACGCATTATTCATTCCCTTGAAAAGTTCGTTTTTTTAGAATTTTTTTTGAACAATTTTTTCTGTAGCCCCTTCAATTTTGAAGATAGGCAAAAAGTCATACAGTGAAAATTTGTTCACTTTTCAACGCACTATCCATTCCCATGGTTGAAAAAAAATTTACGTGATTTTTTTTGGAAGCACCATTTGCTCCTTCAATTTTCAAAATAGGCAACATGTTCATCTCGAGTTTTTTTTAGTGGTACGCGGTTATATCCAAAAAAATATGTTTGGCAGACGATTCACGGAACACCCTGTATTACAAAACTCGTAATAAAACAGACGAGGACGAGTGATGATACCTATACAGAATGTACTTTGTTAAGAGCAATACTATTTTCAAAGGGTACGAGGCTCGAAGGGGTCGAGGGGTTAATTGTAACGATGAAAACTATTCGCCAAACTACAAACTCATAATTTTTTTGCCTCGGTTCGTTGCAACGTAACGGATTTTAACGCTATTTTATGACAATTAAAGTGTTGCTGCTTTTTTTTTTCATACCCGAATACAAAAGTCTGCTGGTCGTTTGGTACCTAGTACCTACGTAGTTATTCGTTGCAATGAAATATGATTAGGGAAAATAGTGTAGAAGCGGAGGATTATTTATGCATTCGAGTTACGAAGCCAGAGAGCAGGGTATGCAGAAGTAATGAAATTTACATGTTGATTGAAAGCTCGCATGTATATAGTATTTTTGCAAATGCAAGGGTGCTTTGTGGTTGAAAGGTCTGTACGAGTTCAAAGCAGGAGTGAGGTTCCAGGAGGCAATTTTTTTCCCAGTTGAGGGCTCATAGAAGGAAGCAGGCAGTCGTTTAAAAATGAATTATTTAAATTCACCCTGCCTCCCTGTAGGGTGGTCTCGGATGCAAGACGTAAACACGAATGCACGAATCGACGAAAAGTGTACGTACGTTGTAAAAGTCGACGTCTTCATTTTAATTTGTAATTTTTGCTCGGAACCTAACAATATTGTAAACAAAGTTGAAAATTTATTTCGCATCGGAACAATTCATAAATTTCGTAATGGAAAACGCAGAGAGCACACAGAAGATACACCCTAAATTTAAAACTTTCTTGTTTTTACTTAGTTAAAAGCTTTTAGCTTTCAATTTGCTTTACTTATTCGTGCTTTTGTCGACCGGAGTCGTACATATTTAATGCGACTTCTTATACGATGCTGCCAACAGCGTTGCTTCTTCTCTTCTTCATCTTCTTAAGGAATTTTTTTCGATGCCCTCGCCTTCTCCAGGGCTGTCCCTCTTGCCCGAATTTCCGCCTTCTATAAATATTATACGCGGGATTAAATTAATTCTTTCTGTGTTATTTTTTTACCCGTTATGGTGGGAAATTACTTCGATAAAAATGAAAATGTTGATTAAATTTAATTTAACATGAAATTATTATTTGGAGGAAGCAAGCAGGAGAAAAAAAGGGAGAAAAGAAAACACCGCCTCGAGAGAGAGAGGCGAATTTTCAACGAAAATATTGATGTTGGAAAACATAAGGCTTGACTCTCTCTCTGTTCTGAGCGCAACTCGCAGCTTTTCCGCATGAATAATTTTTAATAAATTTAAGTTTCCGGTTTGACGACGCGATACGAATAGACCTATCTGTGCAGCGATTGTTTTCGAATTGGTGGGGGACTCGAGAGCGAAGAAACGGGTCAATTTTTTACTGAAAAGAAAATCTGAGAGGGAATTGAAAGGTAGGTGCGGAACGTGATGAGGCTTTGAGAGTAGAATGTAAGTTTTGTGGTTGGTGTGATAGGTAAAGTGCCTAAAGAGTACTTTGAAGGAGACGGATTTGGTTGAAAATGAAGGAGGGCTTGTTTTCGTAAAGCTGAGTAAAGCTAGATCGAATTTTTGTGATTTTTTGAGATTGAGGTTTTCTACGAGTCATTTTTACAAATTGTTCAATTTTCTACTCGGATGACTGATAAGTGATGACTTTATAATAGCTATGGAGCTTGAGAAATGCGCAAGATATCAAAAATATTGCTAGAATTTGCATTATTTTTTGAAAAAAGAAACAAACACTCAATTTTCAGATAAAGAAAACAAGAAAAAGTCATTTTTCAAAAAAAATTAATAGCTCATCTTTAAATAAAAAATGCAATTTAAATTTATTTTCAGATCTTTTTTCCTCAAGAAAACATTTAGTAAACCCATGATTTTTGAAAAAAAAACATACAGAAGAACGAATGATTTTCAAAACAAAAAATAAAAGCTTGATAATTACATATTTTCATGATTACAAAAATGAATAATTCTTAGGAAAAAATTTAGAAAAAATCTAAATCACTTTCAGGAAGCACTAAAAAGTCCAAACCATCCTTGAAAAAAAGCAGATATTAAGTTACCTATACATAATTAGAAAAATAAGAACAATAATAAACTATGTTTTAAACGTCAAAAGAAAGGAAAAACAAATATTCATCACTATACACTAAAAAAAAATGAAAGTCATTTTTAGAAAAAAAATATAAAAAATTTATTTTTCAGAAATACCTAATCAAAGTGAAACTATGTTTAAAGAAGATAAAAATTAAACCAATCTTTTAAAAAAAACTCAAACTGCGTTCAGGAAAAAAATATCAGAGAAAAAACAAAAAATTGAATCATTTTCAGAAATTTTCTCCCCTTTTGGTAATAAATACAGTAATTTCCAGAAAAAAAGAATAAAAA
This sequence comes from Pseudococcus viburni, assembly GCA_033439095.1. Taxonomy (NCBI): domain Eukaryota; kingdom Metazoa; phylum Arthropoda; class Insecta; order Hemiptera; family Pseudococcidae; genus Pseudococcus; species Pseudococcus viburni. The sequence goes on along the minus strand of JAVBJF010000484.1, from coordinate 227,904 downwards.
CCGTATTCAAAGAAAACCAACCTATTGTTTCAGGATAAAACAAAAAAATAAACCATCTTTACTCACAAACAATTTTCAAAAAAAAACAAAAAAATCAAACTATTTCTAAAAAAAACAAACAAGAAATAATCGTTGAAAAAACAAGTCATTTTTAGGGGGGGGGGGATAAAAGTTGAATTACTGCTTTGAACAAGCTCCAAGAATTCAAGTTAAGTACTTTCAAAAAGTAAAAAAAAACAAGCCATCTTCAAAGTCTCCATGAAAAACGCAAAAAACCAAGGTCATCTTCATACGCAAAAAATAATGAATCAAATCATTTTTAGAAAAAAAAACATCTGCATCGTCGAGGAAAAAAATCAAATTAATTAATTAAACTCTTTACATAATAAAATAAAAAACAACTCGTTCTCAGAAAAAAAATCAAAAATCATACCCCAACAATTGATAAAAAAATTAATTAACTTTTTTCAGAAGTAATCCAAAACTTTAAATCTTGATGATTTTAAAGTGTTACTTTGAGGGTTTGCAGTGCTCAAAAAATTCAGAAAGTGAAAATTTTTACCGCAAGTAAAATTTTTTACTAAAAATCATAATTTGGAACTTCAAAAGATAATTTTATGTGGAAAATGGAATTCTTTCAGAGAATGACATTTTTTGGAAAAAAATTATTAGAAAATGGAATGTTTTGAAAAATTACAATTTTTAGTGAAAACAACGATTTTTTTCTAAAAATGGAAGATTTTTTTTATCAATAATGAGTATTATTATCAGAAAATGTGATTTCTGTTACAAAAAAGTAATTTTTTGGATTTTGGTACCTATTATGAAAAATGGTAATTTTTTAGGAATAGTAAAAAATTTGGGAAATTTGTCCCAGTAGTTCAATGTTTAAATGGATGCATTTTCGAAAATCGAGTCAAAAAGCCATTTGATCGGTTAGAGTAGACCTAAACGGCTGAAAATTGGTTACACTTTTCCCAAATTTTTGTGTTAGTTTCAAGTAAAGTATTATTAGGAAGTCAATTTTAATACACATTACAAAAAAAAATGATGAAGTCGACGAAAATATACAGGGTGTATATTTAGTAGGTAGAGGTACCACTAAAAAAAACTTGAGATGAACATGTTGCCTATTCTGATAATTGAAGGGGCAAATGCTGCTTTTTAAAAAAATCACATTGAAAAATTTTTTCAACTGTGGGAATGGATAGTATATTTGGAAACTGAACAAATTTTCATCTCATGACTTTTTGCCTAACTTCAAAATTGAAGGGGCTACAAAAAATTGTTTATAAAAAATTCGGAAAAAACTCAAGTAAGGAAATGGATAGCACATTGAAAAATGAACAAATTTTGTTCCGAAGACTTTTTGCCTAACATCGAAAATGGAGGGTTTACGGATCATTCAAAATTGAGGAAATCTTAAAATTTTTGAAGCCCATTTATTTTGAATGAGTTGTAGTTTGTAGCCCCTTCATTTTCAATGTTGGGAAAAAAGTCTTCAGAACAAATTTTGTTCAGTTCTCAACTTACTATCCATTCCCTTGGTTGATTAATTTTTTTAATAATTTTTTATGAACAATTTTTCTGTAGCCCCTTCAATTTTGAGGTTTGGCAAAAAGTCATGAGGGAAAATTTGTTCAGTTTTCAAAGTACTATCCATTTTCATGGTTGAAAAATTTATTCAACGTGATTTTTTTGGAAGTAGCATTTTCCCCTCCAGTTATCAAGATAGACAACAAGTTCATCTCGGATTTTTTTAGTGACACCATAGATTTACTCTATGGTGACACCCTGAACCTATAGTGCGTTATCTTTATGAATTATCCAAAGCAAAAAGTACTAATTCGATGTAATATGATTGATAAGTTGCCTACTACATTCTTCAAAGGGGCCAATAAACCTTAAATTGAAATACTCATATGAAGAATTTTTTCATAGTTTCTGAAGGCACTGAATTCAATTTCGATTCAATTTTTCACGTCTGAAGCTTCCCCAACCCATAAAAAAAATTTACCACGTTTTCATTGCTACCCGAAAAATTCAACCTGCCGGAAAAAAATTCAAAAGTGCTTCGAACTCACCTCATATACCCATGCAAAGGCATTACCACTCGTAATGCCTTTTTACAACCGTCTAAGCCCTCTTTATCTCCATATGCTAACCCAGTACCGCGATCATCTTCATCGAACCACTCGTATAATCCCAAATATCAACACTTCTCCACGTATAACGAAAAACTATGAATAAATATTACCCATATTTCCGCCTCTCGTTTAAAAACCCCGCCAGGTACCTGGCTTATTGCATGGCACCAGAGTGAAAATAATGATAAAATTTGTTCATCCGATTCGGCTCGTCGAAAGCCCATCGAATCATCCACAATAGCGAGGTTTTTCCACACCACGCCAGACTAAACAATCAAACCATCGATAACAATCCAACAATATCGTTAAACAAACCCGAAAAAAAAACGGAGGAAAAAAATTGTAAATATTTGACGAACAAAAAAAAAAATAACCAGATGTTTCGTAAAACCGAAACTGTGTTTAAAAATGGCTCTGTATTAGGGAAAAAATACATACCACCGCATAGGTAGGTTACCTCTAGGTATATCATATCCTGTATATTTATCGAATTATAGAAATATACAAGCTTGTGCGCCGCACCGTCGAAATTAAATCCGACAGACTGTAAAACGCCAATAGTATTGAATAATAGCTTGAGCAAATAATCTTATTCTTTTCCACAGCACGACGGCCGAAAGTAGTTCATTGGATGTTATGCACGCTGGCTAGGCCGCAATCTGGTTTCCAGCTTGTCAGGTTTTTTTCTCATTTCGGATCGTGAGATGTGTCAAAATTTAAATTAATTTAGCAATGTGGTCTGGTCTTTTTTTGGGCTACGAGGGGGCAGAGTAGATGGCTTGCGATGATATTGATATGCTAAGAGAGACGAAATCGAGTAAGCCTGGATTTATGTTTCGAATCGAGGTCTCCGCGTAGATAGAGCTTTTTATTTAAAATTTTTGGCCAACCTTGAGAGGTTACGTACTGTGGGAAAATACCAGGTCTCTTTACAACACTGGCTTTTGAACGAGGCGACGAGGCGAAGAGGTGAAATAAATCTGACTCCTCGAAAATGTAACATTACGTATATAACTTTTGCGAGCGTAAATAACGTATACACACGAGAGTATTGTGAAAGCTGCGAGAGGGAAAAAACCAGACCGGAGAAAAAATTCCATTTTTTTTTATTTTCGTAAGCCCCACAGCTATCAAATCCGGCGCTTTTGTACTTGGCAAAAGTACGCTATAGAGAAAAAATAATTACAACGAATTTAACAATATCCCGCCAAACGATTTTACCACACGCGTTTCTCTCGCTCGTGGCTGGTCGGTTTGAGGAAAAAAACGAGCTATTTTTTACATGGAAACGATAAATTTCCTAGATTAACGAACTGCTATACGAGTATACGGCGTGTAAAACAATTTTAAATTATTTTTTTCATAATTTATCGTATAAAAATTTTAATTACCGAGTTAACGTTTCGATAAAAGCCATTGCCGAGGGTTGCTTTCGTCGTGTATGAAATACTGGCTGCTGTGGGGTATCGAATTGCGTATTAAGGTACGAGTTTGAGCGACATTTAATCAAAAAATGATAAAATCTTCGATTTCGAATGTAGGTAGTTACAAGGGAGGTATCCTAAATTGAAGTAAAATTTTGAGCCCAAATAAAAATAAATCGAAGGTACATCAAAAGAACCCCATATCGAAAATTTCAAGTCCTGAAGTACATTTCTCGAATTTTGGCGAATTTTTGAAATTTCAAAATTACCTCATTGCCCTGAAAAATATGAAAATTTGATCTAATCAACGAAAAAAGCTAAAATTTGGTATACACGCTATTTTTGACCTCTTGAATCGATAGGAAGTGGTTTCGAGACGTTTCAGAGCCTCTAGAAAATTTTGAAATTTTCCAGCGCTGCACTGGAGAAAAGCCCATAAAAGTGGTTCATATGAACTTCAGCATCTACATCGCAGATTACTAATATTGCTGACCTATTTGATCGATTAAAACAGAATTTTTCAAAAATTCGCAATTCTGTGTTCAAATTTACATATATGTTTTGGTTGATTATTTTCCTGGAAAAAATTAATATTCTGTTTAAAAAAATTTAAAGGCTCTGGTGTGATAAGGGGGTCGTTTGGCCTCCGATGGAACTTTGTCAAAATTTTTATGCTATTCGATTTGGCTTGGTAGAAGATGATTTTAGAGCGCATGAGCGAATTTTTTATTTCATTTCTGGAGCGCTGGGGCCCCAAAATTCGTGATTTCCAAGATAAAAAATTTTCCCGCGAGTTTTCAACCAATTTTTTTCAAACTTAGCATGAAGGTAGAGGTACTAGAGAGAAATACGTTGAAATTTTTTCAGATTTTTCCGACCACTGTAATGACTTTCAATTCGACTTTGAAAATTTCAAAACGCCCTGGGGGACATACTTTTGATACTGACTGAAATTTAATTATTTTTTTAAATTTCTTAATGTATTTCACACTTCTCAGAATTTTTTCAGATTTTTTCAGGTGGTCACCTTGAAAAATGTGAAAAATCATTTTTTTCACAAAGTTTCTCACTCATAAAATGGTCATTTTTGGTCGAAATTTTTTTTGCTGTAATTATACCCCAAATTACTGTGCTCACTCTTGCTCACTCCTTGACTTTAATTGTAAAATCAATGAGTAACGTGTTTCAAATCAACGTCTTCGAAAATCCGAATTTCGATACGTACCTACGTCGATTTTCTGTCAAATTGTTACCCCTCTCCCTAGAATTTTGAAAATGATGCCATTTTTGAACTCAGTGGGATTAAATCATATGGAAAAGACATCAGAAAAAGGTTGATAGCTCAATTTCGAAAAATAGAGTGCAGAACCCTCCTTCGAACCTCTTTCTCCCGCTCCCATAAAGTTTGGCAATGGCCTCCCAGACTTGATAAATTTCTTATAATGTCCTTGTTTGTCACACCAAATTTCAGGCTTCTACCATCATTTGTCGTTCATGTTCAAAAAAAATGCAATCTGCCACTGGATTACTTGTGCTATACTCACTCGAAATTACAAAAATCACGACAACGAAATGCAATAAAGTGAAAATCGGTCAAATGGAGCCCAAATACCGGGGTGCAGGTCAAGCTGTCCAAGTTTTTTTCAAAAGGGTTCTGCCGGTCCTGAAAAGTCGTGCTTTTTGACCAATTTACCCTGATTTACTCAAAAGCTCAAGTTTTTTTCAAAAATATAGTTACTTATTAAAAATAACGTTTTTTTTGGATTTAATTTAAAATTTTAATTTTCTATAAATAGCTACAACATGGTGTCCATTCTCTGGAAAACCGGGAAAAGTCAGGGAATTTTGGTGGTCTGGAAAAGTCAGGGAATTTTGGAATTTTCTCTGGAATTTTTTGAAAATTCAAAAAAAAAGATAAATCATTCAGAAAAGTGTTTCTTTGCTTATTTTATTATAAATCTTTCAAAAAATTTCGCCCTCGCTCCGCTCGGGCCGGATTATTACGTCTTTTATCTGATTTTTTATTCGTAATTTTTTGTTAGCCGTAATGTACATACAATAAAATTGATACTGAAAATGCATGTATTTATTCAAAAAAAATTTCCCCTCGCTACGCTCGGGGTACTTTAAACTCTTTCTTTCTGCAAAATTTATTTAAAATTTCAAGTTTTTTGGAAACTTATTTTTTACTGAGCTGTACTGAGAAAGAAATGCCATGATGCCCTTCACCACGATGTTGAAACAAAAGGAGCGGGAATGGAACTTACAGAATTCAAAATTATTGGCCATTTTTTGAAAAATGTGAATGAGGAAAAAGTGGAAAATTTTCATCTTTTGAAGATATTTTTTCACAAAAATTTTCGCCCTCGCTTCGTTCGGGCTCAACACATTTCTGTGTTTCCATAAAATAATTTATATTTTACCTCATCATTGACTTTTTTATTTATTGGTACTTAGATACTAAAAAATGGCAGAGGATTACGTGAATTTATAAATTTGAGGCATGTGTTTTTCATGAGAGGGGGGCGATAAAATGTGAAGAAATTTTTGAATTTTTAGCCCGGAAAAATCCGAATTTTCATTCGCTTGATTTGGTAGACATCCTGACATAATTTTTTTCATTTTTCAAACTTAATTTTGCGTTGGAATACTTGGTTTTTCCTTTTTAATTTGACATTTTTTCTGTAGGTAATCAATTCAAATTTTCAAATTATTGTGGCGAGGGGTGTTAGGTGGGCTCAAAAATTTTCAGAATTGAATTTGAATATTTTTTTTGGCTCGAAGAGGAGCATCTAAAAATCTCGTAAAAAGTATCTAGTAAATTCGAAAAAAAAAATCGTTTGACCGCATGCATTTTATATCATTCTTATGAGAAATTTCGGGATGTAAGTACATCATGTGAAAAATTACCCCCCCCCCCCTTCCCTCCGTTAACGAATATCATATTTAAAAGGTCTGGAAAAATTCGAAAAATTGGTCTGGAAAACCTGGAAAAGTCAGGGAAAATCATTTCTGAAAATATAGTGGACACCATGTACAAGCACACAAATATATAGATTTTTTTTTGGGGGGGGGGGGGGGTACTGGAGTACAGACAAATGACTTGGGGGGGGGGTTGCTCGGAAAAGTCATGCAAAAAGTCATTCCAATAGGTCAAGCTATTCGAGCTTTTTACTCAATAAATTTTGTTAGACACCCTGAATACGTATTTTGGGGTATAATTATAGCAAAAAAATTTTCGACCTAAAAATGACCATTTTATGAGTGAAAAACTTTGTGAAAAAAATTATTTTTCACATTTTTCAAGGTGTTTGACCACCTGAAAAAATCTGAAAAAATTCTGAGAGGTGTGAAATACATTGAAAAATTTGAAAAATAAATAAAATTTCAGTCAGTACCAAAAGTGTCCCTCCCACAGGGGGTTTTTAAATTTTCAAGGTCGAATTTAAGGTCATTATGGGGTCGAGAAAATCTACAAAAAATTTCAAATCAGGTACTCCTCTCTAGTACCTTTACTTTCGTGCCAAGTTTGAAAGAAAAATGATAGAAAACTCGCGGAGAAAGAATTTTTTGCTTGGAAATAACGTATTTTGGGGCTCCAGCCCCCCCAGGGATGAGATAAAAATTCGCTCATGCGTTCTAAAATCATCTTCTGTACCATGAAAAATGGAATGGCATACAAATTTTGACGAAGTTCCATCAGAGGCCAAACAACTCCCTTATCACATCAGAGCCTCTATATTTTTTCACAGAATATTAAATTTTTTCCAGGAAAATTGTGTGTCAAAAAATATAAATTTTAACCCAAATTTGCGAATTTTGGAAAATTCTGCTTTATTAGTAATCCGCCATTATAGGTGCTGAAGTTCATATAGACCACTTTTATGGACTTTTCTCCAGCGTTGGAAAATCCCAAAATTTCGCTTCCAATTGATTCGGAAGATCAAAAATTAGGTATATACCAAATTTCAGCTTTTTTCGTTGATAAAATCAAACTTTCATATTTTTCAGGGCGATGAGGTAATTTTAAAATTTCAAAAATTCGCCAAAATTCGAGAAATGAACTTCAGCACTTGAAATTTTCGATATGAGGTTCTTTTATGATGTACCTTCGATTTATTTTTGTTTGGGCTGAACATTTTACTTTGAGTTGGGATGCCTCCCTTGCTTAGACCATATAGTATTAACATAGACCGCTCTACTGATAAGCGGCGAGTTCCAACAATATTTTTTTAATTATTTTGCATGAATTGGACCCATTTCTGCGGGAAAAATCAAGAGAAATTATACCACATCAGCAGTCAGACAATTTGTATCAATCATAAAAAAAAATTGGAGCGAAATGAGAGGATACGACTTCATTTTTGGTTCGAGTTCGGTGCTTTGATCGTATTTTCCGCGGTGGACCCAATATTTATTCGCGTGAATTGGGACCATTGCTGCAAACGAAATTCGGAAAATCGGTAGTCAAACAATTTGTACTATCAATGGAGACTCATAGAAACAATTAGAGCGAAATCAAATAACGCGAGTTTGTTTTTAGAACATTTTCCGCGTTTTCCGCGGTGGACCCAATTTAATGTTGGAACACGGTAACAACATACGTCTTATGGACCGTAGCGCGGTCTATGTTAATACTATATGGTCTAAGCTCCCTTGTTAGGTAATTTTATGGTCTGTGTCTGTATCTTTAAATAGAATCTAGGCGAACTTTGATGCTATAATTTTATTCATTTTTTCATTTCTCGGCTCGTAAAAAAGATAAAATTACGATTTGCCGAAAAATTACCCCACCTGGTGAATAAATAGGTATGCAGCTATGCACATTGCACATACTACATAAACATAAATACTCGACTTAGACTTATAAAGTAGGTAATTCGATACAACTCGTAACTTACGTAATGCTTAACTTTTCGGGGTTAGGAAAAAGCGGATACATCGAACAAGGAAATTCGCGTAAGAAATATCAAATTGATTCAGACTAAAGTTAATTAAGTTGTAAAACTCGAGTTAGATTTACATAACTTCTTGCGTATTGTGAAAAGTTACACGCTAACTGCCATTAGTAAAGCCTATTTATACAAGTACTTTACATAAATTTTGAAACAACGACGAAAAACCAAACGGGAAAAAGAATTAAATTTTCAAACTTCCATTTCGCATTTCTTTTTTATTTTGATTTCAATTTATTTTTCTACGCTGGATTTTTTTTCTCGTTTGCTAGCGTAGTACTTACGAATACATTCCTTATGGTATTTCCTGCTTCCTGCTTTGGCCTGCGGCGAATGAAGAGAGGATGGGACGAGGATTTTCGATTTTGCATGTACGATGTTTGTGCTGTAATCGGAATGAATGTATGAGAGTAAAATGTATCGAAGGATTGATTTATACGAGATGTGTGATTCGAGTTTCGAATATGGTTCGGTGTGTGTATGTTTTTTTTGCTGTGTGAAAATATTTTCGAGGTATAATTTATTGAAAGGAGGAAAATACCGGCGGAGGAAATATCGAGTTTGGAATACGTTTCAGTTTTTTAAATATTCAACTTGAAGATTATTTCGGAATCTGAGTTGAATTTTGTACTGAAAGTTGTTTTTTTAAATTAAGATTGGAACTTGTAAGATATGAAATGAAATGATCCCAAAGTGAAATTAAAGTTGGATATAATTTTCAGAAATGAAGGGAGGGAACATGCTGCCTTTAAAATTTGGATAATTGTTTGAAAAGTGGAGACGTTGGGTTTGGATTTGGAAATTTTCCAACGAAAAATTATGATTTTTTAAAATTGAAATCCCTAAATCACGCACCAAATTTGGAAAATTGAAAAAAAATGCTTAAAATAATTATTATTTGAATTTTTTCCTATTTCTGATAATTTAGTCTCGACTTTTTTTTATCAAAGGTGTAAAAAATTAATCTATTGGGGAGTGAAGGAGAAAGAGAGGAGAGGTAGATGAAAAATTTAAATTTTTAGCTGCAAACTTCAATTTTTACTCATCTTATTTCTAAATTTTCTTCGATTTTTCTTCGAAGAATAATTATAATGTCCATTTCTTCAAAGTCATCTAATAATGTTTTTTGAAGGGAAAAGAATAATTTAAAAAAATTGATAAAATTTGTATCAGAAATCATTTTTAGGGCCTGTCTGTGCACATTCTGTCTCTTCAAGTTGCTAAAATTATTAAGTAAAATAATGAGGAAGTTAGTTTTAATGTTGAATTTATCAAACTATTTTTTTTTTCAATTTAAGTACCTACTTGAAATTATCATTCATCAAATCCATTTTTTTCAATTTCAGTACTTGAACTACACCCTGAATTTTGAAAAAGGGATATTTTTATTTATATTTGGGACAACATAATTTCCCTTCTTTGATGATTTAATTTTTTTTTAGTTGAGATAGGCAAAAAATAATAAAATTTGGGAATCTTAATTTTTTATTTTCTAATTTTTATAAATTTTTCAATATTTTTATCTCGAAAAAATAAGTTAAATTTTGTATCCGTTATCATAAGTCATTTTAAAATTAAGATTGAAAGACAGAAAATCATAGGTAATTAAGTACTACAGTAATATGAGAATTCTTATCTCCAAAATGTAATCAGAAAAGGAGAGAAGAAGGACGCTGATTCACAAGTTTCCAATTTTTTAAGATTAAGAAATTGAAAAGATTAAGTACTTTTATTTTTGGAAATTTTCAAATAAAATTTTTTTGATTATGATCAATTTTTCAATTTTTTTCAAATTTAAATTAATTGTCCACACTATATGAAATAGTAAAATGAATTTTCAATTTTTTTGCGTCTTACAATTTTCCTAGGACTTTTCTCCCTTCTCTGGTAATTTCGATGTATTTTTATTTGAAGCACATTTCGGTCAGCAACCTAAAAATAAAATTGGAGAATGAAAATTAAAAATAGGACAACTGAAAACTTCAATTTTTACCCCTCGTTTCAAATTTTTTTCTACATACTTGTGTATCTCTAGTACCAACGATTTTTTAAAATGAAAAATTATTCTTTTTTCTCCCATTTTTTGAAAAATAATTCGTATTGTTCTAACGTGAGCAGCTTTATGTTGCTTCAGTAATTTTTACATTTTATTTGTATTATTTCTAAATTAATGCTAAAATTTTACTTCTGATGTTATTTTTAAAAATTTTTAACGAGTGGTCTTTTTTTCAGAATTTTTGAAACTCTCTGATTTTAATGAGTTTCCCAATAGATGATGACATGATATTTCCCCCCCCCCCCACAAATTGATAGATTTTCTCAACATGTTAATGGAATGTTGAATGTATGAAGGTTTCAATTTTTTTGCTTCTTTGTGTTTTGGTGGGAATTATAAAATTTTATAAAATTGGTCTTCGTTTATTATTCTGATTATTTACGAAGTCAGATCGACTCATTGGAGGGGGGATGGTGGTGGAAAAGGCATATCCTCCCTCTAGTATTGGCTACATTACATTTTTATTAGGAAACATTTGTGACCCGTGCAGGGAAAAGGTACCTAAAGTCGGATTTTTCAAAAATGAGTTTTTTGGCTTAAATGATAGGGGAGACTATGCGGAACATTTTAAGACCTGGATGAGCATCCTAAGTCAATTTTTCGGTGAGATAGAGACATTTAAAAATTGGAAAAAATCATGACTTTCAAAAAAAAAATAATCGAAAAAACACGTTTAAAGCTGCATAGAGGTCTGAACTACCTAAAAAAGCGAAAAAAAAAATTTTGAAAAAAATTGCCCATTTTTCATATTTTTGTCTCTAACTCAAAATTATGTTTTCCGACTTTAGGTACCCTGTCCCTGCAAGGGTCACATTTTATTTAAATTGAATTTTTTTTTAATTATGACTTTTTGGGGTTTTTTGTTTCAAGTTGAAAAAATAAGGAGGGATATATTTTTGGGTCAGAAAAAATGACCAATTTTGGGGAATCAGAAATTTTCGACCTCTCCTTCCCCTCAACGAACCAGCTTCGGGTTTTTTCTGATTACCTACTTTCTTTCTTACTTTTCCAATATTGAAAATAAACCAACGTCGTTCGAAATTTCTTTACAAAAATTAAAACTTTTTACAAAATGAGTCACATTAATTTTCAACCCAAAGTAAAAATTGAGGAAAACAAATGTTTTTTAAAAATATCATATTTGCAATCTCTGCTGAAAAATTACTGCCTTCCTAAAAATTTAATTTTCGATGTGTGTAGCAAAACTCTTCAAACTTATCAATTTTTTGTTCATGAAACTGGGTTATCGAAGGCCAAAATTTCAAAAGCTCGTTGGAAAATTCTCTTTTTTCAATCAAAAATGGATCGAAATAATTGATTACAAAATCAAGTGATCGAAATTTTGCATTCGAAATGAACAAAACCGAGTTTCAAATGACACTACAGACAGTTTGAATCAAATGTCCTTCCTCAAACCTGTGCCATATGAAATTCTAGTCAAGGTCATGGTGGAAAATCACACCTCAACCTCACTCTGTATAAATCTGTATCTCATCTCTATTAAATTTCAAAATACTTGATGAAACGATAAACCCGAAGAAGAATTTCATATACCGCTGATAAAAATACCAAAATTCAATCCAAAACGTTGAACTTTCCTTACCATTAAAATGAAATTAGACCGCATTTCCATCTCCATAGAAGTATTTTCAAATATATAGGTTAATACCCCACCACTCGCGGCCTCTCTACGTCCCATCCCACGTATTCCGAGCTCGGCAGTATTTTCCTCGCTGCGAAATGAATTTCTAACGAGAACCTCGCTCCGACTTACTTTTTTCCCGCCAACCACCGTCGTCGTTCCACTTCAAATCAAATTCTGCAGATTACGCGAAGAAAAATCGTCGAGCGGGTTGGATCCCTATTAAATGTAAATTTTCGACCGAAAAGAGCCAATAAAATTCACGCAAATTGGCCAACATGTTTAAACGAAATGCGAAATCTTTTAATCGCCTTCAGCCATAAAATTCCATCCGAGCTCTGTGTAAGAGATAATAAAATTAAACGTAGTTTTTCAACCGAGCTGCCTCGCACAGAAAAAAGTAACGGTAATTTTTATCCTTAAAATGTATTCTCATCTCGCGGTTATTAAACAATTTAGCAAATTCGCGTTGATTTTTCTACCTAGCTCGCGTATTTTTCGTATAAAAAGAACGCCCCGGGATGGAAATCTTGCGAGATAGAATTTTTCCCAAGTAAAAATCTGGATATAACGGATACCTACTTACCTTGCTTTTTTTTTTCATAAATCCAGAAACCTTTTCGGGTATTTTTACTCCGTTCGAGGTACGCGGGTAATTTGTATAGCGCAGCGCACGTAAAATTAAATTAAACAAATTACCTCGATGGTGTTTTAGCTGTTTTCTTCACTTTTTTTTCATTCAATCCACTACGAACCCACCAAAGAGTCTTTTTTTTCTAAAAACCAAACAACAGCACGCTTTGTGGTATTTTCAGTAATTAGAACACCTTTTTAATACGATATCGAATCGAACGCATATATTATTTGGACAAAATACTCGTAGATCTTGGATCAGGTTCTCCCCTCGCACCCATATCATCAACCAGACTTGAAAATATGTACCTAACATTGGCAGCTACTCTTTAATTTTTTTTTTTTACTAAATACCCAAACTGGATATATTATTAGCCGAGGAATGGTAGCGTTAAATAGGCTTGTAATGCGTTTGTTTTTGTGTTGTCCGCTGGGTTAAAAAAAAAATTCTATATAAATTTACTATCAAGAATGTACAAAATAAATGTTGACAGTTTTGTAGAAAAACATTCAATATGCATTAACAATTCGATGTTCGGACTGGTCGTTGGAGGCGAACGCTGCTCCGGAGATATTAATATACGAACAATAACGATGACTAGTCCGCGTTACACCAGCGAGACGACCGAGCGACGATGAAAAATCACACGAAAATACGAAAACCAAATTAATGAATTTTAAAAAGAATAAAGACGGAATTTCTAAATACCGCCGTGTGATGAGCCTTGGGAAGTGTATAGCGTCGTTCTAGTTCGGTTTAATTGAATATTTTTTATCGTGTAGGTTCAAAGGCTTGGGTAATTTGAGTGTAGTTAATGAAATAGGATTGTAATGTTTTTTTTTTATTGAGCAGACTTGTGAGATGCGAAATGAGTATCAGATGAGTAGTCCAGGCAAGTAAGACAAAAAATGTACCAAAGTCCCCCGAAATTCAATCCTGATTTTTTTTCGCGTTTTACATGGTGTCCATTCTCTGGAAAACCGGGAAAAGTCAGGGAATTTTGGAATTTTTCGAAAATTCAAAAAAAAAGATAAATCATTCAGAAAAGTGTTTCTTTGCTTATTTTATTATAAATCTTTCAAAAAATTTCGCCCTCGCTCCGCTCGGGCCGGATTATTACGTCTTTTATCTGATTTTTTATTCGTAATTTTTTGTTAGCCGTAATGTACATACAATAAAATTGATACTGAAAATGCATGTATTTATTCAAAAAAAAAATTCCCCTCGCTACGCTCGGGGTACTTTAAACTCTTTCTTTCTGCAAAATTTATTTAAAATTTCAAGTTTTTTGGAAACTTATTTTTTACTGAGCTGTACTGAGAAAGAAATGCCATGATGCCCTTCACCACGATGTTGAAACAAAAGGAGCGGAAATGGAACTTACAGAATTAAAAATTATTGGCCATTTTTTGAAAAATGTGAATGAGGAAAAAGTGGAAAATTTTCATCTTTTGAAGATATTTTTTCACAAAAATTTTCGCCCTCGCTTCGTTCGGGCTTAACACATTTCTGTGTTTCCATAAAATAATTTATATTTTACCTCATCATTGACTTTTTTATTTATTGGTACTTAGATACTAAAAAATGGCAGAGGATTACGTGAATTTATAAATTTGAGGCATGTGTTTTTCATGAGAGGGGGGGGCGATAAAATGTGAAGAAATTTTTGAATTTTTAGCCCGGAAAAATCCGAATTTTCATTCGCTTGATTTGGTAGACATCCTGACATAATTTTTTTCATTTTTCAAACTTAATTTTGCGTTGGAATACTTGGTTTTTCCTTTTTAATTTTAATTTGACATTTTTTCTGTAGGTAATCAATTCAAATTTTCAAATTATTGTGGCGAGGGGGTGTTAGGTGGGCTCAAAAATTTTCAGAATTGAATTTGAATATTTTTTTTGGCTCGAAGAGGAGCATCTAAAAATCTCGTAAAAAGTATCTAGTAAATTCGAAAAAAAAATCGTTTGACCGCATGCATTTTATATCATTCTTATGAGAAATTTCGGGATGTAAGTACATCATGTGAAAAATTACCCCCCCCCCCCTTCCCTCCGTTAACGAATATCATATTTAAAAGGTCTGGAAAAATTCGAAAAATTGGTCTGGAAAACCTGGAAAAGTCAGGGAAAATCATTTCTGAAAATATAGTGGACACCATGTTTTACGTTCGTAATGGTCCACCACACAACATACTAAAATGGACACCCCATCACCCTCTGCTACCCCCAGGGGAAAAGTAAATATCTGCTGAAAACCAGTTTTTCGTGAATATCTTCTCAAATAAGCCTCAAAATTGAAAAATAGTTTCGAACAATTTTGTTCTACATGTAATTTCCCATCAGACGGGTTCGTTTTCTTTTCGAAAACACCCACTTCTTTGCCCAAAAATTACGGGTAAAAACACCTATTTTTCAACAATTTACAGCATTTTTTGAAAAAATCGAAACTTTTGTGAATATCTTCCCAAATAAGCCTAAAAATGGAAAAATGGTCATGAACAATCATGTTCTACGTGTAATTTCCTATCAGACAAGTTGTTTTTTTCGAAAACACCCACTTCTTTGCCCAAAATTAAAGGTGAAAAATGTCAAATTTTTATTTAGATGCTGGCAAAATTTTACGCCCGTTAACTGAGATCTCTTAAAGTTAAAAAATTTATTTTGAAAATAAATAATTTTTTATTAAAATTAACTTTTTTTTTAAAAAATAAAATGCCTGATAAAAAGGATTACTTCGATAAAGTAAATTATATAAATTAAATTTATTTTTATTAATTAAATTTTTAAAAAAATTATAAAAATAATATAATTAAATAAAATAGGAAAAAAAAATTTTCATAATAAATTTATTAATTTATCAATTGAAATTTACGGTAATTATGGATACTTCGTTCTTTGCAATTAATGATATATTTATTTTATGGTAATTACTAGCATTTCGTAGTATTTATAGATAATTTAATGTATCTTGAAAAGTCGACTTTCTAAAAATTTTCACAAACATTTTTTTCAATTTCTTATTTCTATTACCTACCTACTTACTTATTAAAATATCTTCTATATTAGATCTATATTAGGTACTTAGACTTATTGAGTGGGAAGAAATTTTAAAAAAACATGAAATGGAAAACTTCTTGAGAAAACTCAACGTAACTTTCAAGTTTGAAAAAAATCGGACTATTCCAAAAAGATTTCAGGTAATTCCAATCATGGATGACAAACCTTTCTTAAAACCAAAGAACAAATTGAAATTCCGAGAAATTTGTTTCGAAAATTGTGAGAAATGATTCTTTAAAAAAATGTACTTAATGTTTTCCGAAAAAAAGTAATTTTGAATCGTGACTTCTGGTTTCTGTTTTCCCAGAAATTTACAGTTTTATCATTTTTGTTTTCGCCGGTTTCACAACATTGACTTCCATTTTCATTATTTGTGATTTCTAGTAATTTTAATCAGGTATAAGTAGTTACCTAACTAGTCAATTAGTCATCAATAATTCTCAAGAGAAAATAACTGAATTTTTATTGACTATTTCATGAAATCATCATTCATTCTCGTCTTGCAATTCAAATACCTTAATTACAAACAATTTCACGTAATTTATTGTAATTACCGGCAGTATGTACAAACTTAAAACTAGGGAAATTTCTGATATTCTGGGGAAAAACCCTGCGGAGTATTGTTTTAATTTCAAGTTTTTTTCCAAATTTATAATCAAGTGAAGTGAGCAAATGAGGTTTGCAGATATTAAAATGACCAAACGCAATATTACAATTTACGAAGTGTTACTTGAATGCTCCAATTAAGTAGATATATTAAAAATATGTTTGTAAATAAATTTTTTAAAACTTTATTACCTACGGAAAAAATTGTCTGTGGAAATCATTAGACTGTGTTTTAATTTCGATGTGAATTTCTACACAGTCGGATGATTTCCACAGACAATTTTTTCCGTAAAAAAGTTTTTAAAAATTTATTTACAAACATGTTTTTAATATATCTACTTAATTGGCGCATTCAAGTAACGATATACAACCGCCTAGTAGCTTTGTTCTTTTCGCAACTCCGAGTGACTCTGTTTACTCTGGCATTTTACTCTTTCTACACTTCCTAATCGAGGTGGTGTAAAAATACCAGGGTTGTTACTCTGTGAAAACGAAAATAACATTTTTTTTTTCAAACTCGAAGTATAATGCTGAAAAAAAACGAGAATTAAAACGTGAAAAATTACTCAGAGTTACTCGGAGTTGCGAATAGAACAAAGCTAATATATCTCTGCAGCATATACATTACTCTCTTAATTTGAATCAGTCAAAATTGACTGATTTAAATCGACAAAATTGAGTCACTGTAGGAATCAGTGAAAAAATTTACTGATTCAATCTGTGAATTTTCATTATTTTTACTGATTCAATAATGAAAATTCACTGATTGAAATCAGTCAATTAATTTTTACCGATTCAATAACCAAAATTCACTATTTGAATCGGTAATTTTTCACTGATTGGCAGTAAAATGTCACTGATTAACAGGGGAATCAGTGGAATTTGACTGATTTATCCGTGACTTGATTTTCTCTATTTCATCAGTCAATTTTAGCATTTTTGACTAATTCAAATTAAGAGAGTATGAATAATTCGCTTAGATACTCTTTTTTTTTTGGCAAATCAATCTCTATAGTATTTTTTTACCACCCAATATTGAATCGAATCAATTATTTCCCGAGTCAGTATTTTCTGAAATCTCGATGATATCCTAATATCTTGAGAAAACTGCAGTGTTGATAATTTTTCGAAGTATAGCATCTTTAAATGGTTATTGATACGTCCGGATAAAATAATTTCGTCGATTTGTAATTTCATTTCTTTTGGCATTTTTGAATATGAATTTCCAATATAATAACTCCAGATTATATGCGCCGTTAAATTGCTCCCCTTCATTAAGAAAAACGGATTTACATATCGTTCATTGTCAATTTGATAACTGAGAGATCTCAAATTGTACAGTCCGTATAGCTTTATATGGTATATCAGCAAGTGTTGAGAAACCGTATTTATGGTTTTGGTTATTAAAAGAAAAATGGTTTTCTGAGGACACAAAATTACCAAATCTATAAAGACAAATATTTGGCGTTGAAGGAAACCTTTTATTATAGCTCTTCTCTGCAAACTCGCTTGCAATTTTTATGAATTTTTTTTTCAATATATCTTCATCGTATGATCCAAAACGTCTGTTAATCTAAGGTATTATTTATAGTTAAAATTCATTGTGTAATTGAATAATTTCTCAAAATACATACAGTAAGGTCATTTAGGGTAATTGTGAACAAGTCATACTGTAAATACTTAAATGCATCTAGCGGGCTGGAGTTGCCGATAGTAAAAACTTTTAAAAATTGGTCTTTCTACATATAATAAAGAACTCAGGGTTCTTGGTGAAAGGTGTGATGAAAAATTTTGCGAAGAAAAAAACATGATATCAAATTTTGGTATTCACTCCGCCGTCCTTTTAGAAATAAGTTTAACGATGTATGCGACCGGAAAGGAACTTATGTACATAATAAAACAATATTTTATAAGTAAGTTTCGAAATTTGGGAAAAAATCGAAAAAATCGAAAAAGTTTGGGTCTGAGGGATTAATTTAGTTGTACGGACATCCAAAAGTGATTCAAGTTTTTCCATGTGTGGTAAAAAAAACGAGGGTTACGTTTTTTATGGAGCACAATGAATGCGTTCACATT
Organism: Pseudococcus viburni; assembly: GCA_033439095.1. Classification (NCBI taxonomy): domain Eukaryota; kingdom Metazoa; phylum Arthropoda; class Insecta; order Hemiptera; family Pseudococcidae; genus Pseudococcus; species Pseudococcus viburni. The sequence goes on along the minus strand of JAVBJF010000484.1, from coordinate 209,307 downwards.
TATCCCAGCATTATGGAGTAAATGTGAAAATCCTTGTCCAAATGTGAACGAAGTCCATAAGTTCAGAATAAATAACTGAATCAATGAAAACAAACTGCAATTTTATTCCTCATACATTCACTGATACATGATGAAAATTTCAATCATTTTGCTTTCTTATATACAGAGTAAAATGAAAAAGAGTAACTATCACAAAATAGGTTCAATTTTCTGAAAAATTCACAATTACCCCAATTGACCTTACTTTCTTTACTCACTGTTATAGTTTTGTTATAGATGTTGATTTGCCAATGGTTGCTGTATTCATTTTCATTTTGCAAGATGTTTACTACACAATAATTTTCTGCCAGAAACTGAACACGGCTCAACTTGTTTCCTGAATCACGACCTTCTTGTATTGTAATATTTCCATCAAAATAGAACTTTTCGACGAAACTTCTTCCATTCTATAATGTTTAACATTTTTTAGTTTGAGTAAAGCAAAAATCTGAGGGATTTGACGAATTCAAAAACGTCCGCTTAGGGTCGGCACTTTTTCATTTTCCCACTAGGTGCAAACTAAAAATTTTACTGAATTGTGAGAATCATTGACGGGGGGAGGGGGGAGGGGGGGTGTAACATTGTTTCTCTCAAAGTGTAAAAAATTACAAAAATGTAAATATCGAACATAAGCTTGTGTAAAAACTGAAAAAGGGGGAAAGGGGAAAATTCTGGAAAATTTTTAATTAACCGAAAATGTACCCAAACTAGAAATAAATTTGCAAACTCAAATTTAAAGGTAAAAACGGAAAATAATATTTATTAATTAAAAAGGTAAAAATAACAGGTAGGTCAGAGGCACGAATAATATATACATAGGTAGGCGAAATGTGGGTAGGACTCTGCACAGAATGGTGTTGAAATCTGTAACAAAAATAGAAGGCACCTTTGAGTATCATGAAAAGAGAACCTATCTAATTTAGAGACTAGAATTGAAAGTTCTACTACCCCCTGGTGGGCAATCCGGCATACACAGCCACGCCAGCCTATCCCATAGGTAAGTTGGCCAACTCACCTATAGAGACTAGAGCAGAGTACCACTTGGTTGCTAGACTCTGGAGCAATTACATTTGAGTAAGAGCCCAGCTATAGCTAACCAACGCCTGAGTGGACGAGTTAGCACTCAGGTATGTGTGAGCATTATCGCCGGAGCCTCCGGCATCCGCATAGCATCACACCATGGTACCTGACAAGGTAGGCAAGGTAGCGCTCCTTATACTGACCTATCTATCAGTAATCATAAATGCCCAAGAGGGCCAAATCATGCATTAAATACTAGGAAAGTAAGATACTCAATGAGCAATTCCTACTTATCAGAATTACTCACCAGAAAAATCAGCAACCACACCTAACTCGCGGCTAAGGAGAATTGGCGGACGAATATACACCACAAGAGCAAAACACATAAAAACACAACAGCCTCACAGTCCGAACGAAGTATCAGGAATGCCTAGGCGATAGCCACGAATACGTAGCTATCCCAGTCATCCCTGAACCAGTCCTGTCCGCGAGGGTTAAGAGGGAGAAAAGAGAAAGCCAGCACACGAGTAGCTGCGTAGGTGTAGGGGTTGCTGGTGTCCTTGGCGAGCAATACGCGATCGTATGGAACGAAAACGTATGCTTGCCAGGGACCACCGGAAGAGAAAGTCACTGGGTTGCACTGCAACGAATACATCGCAGTGCTTCCCAGGACCCGACCTCGCAGGGATACCTAAAAATAGGGAGGGGAAAAAAACGAACCTCTACACTTGAAAAATTTTGAGGAAATGCAGGCCCAGTACCAAGCTTTTTGTGGACCTTCTTTTTTTCAGACCATTTCTTACGTTAGACTATCAGCATTACTCGGATATCATAAACTTGAGGGTGGATTTGAAGTGATATTTTGAAACAAAGAGGAGGAGTAAATTTTTTTGTCTTTTGGGTCAATATGTTATTGTAATTCTGAAAATATTGATGATATTATAACCCGAGCGAAGCAAGGGCGAAGATTTTTGGTAAAATTTTGGAAAAAACTTGAATTTTTGTCTAAAAATATGAATTTTTTACTCATTTTTCTTATTATTTTACAAGGTTTTTTCTTAAGTCGTTTGCGGGTCCTTGATATTGAAAAAAAATTGGGCCCGGTGCAAATTTACCCTTTTCATTTTCCTCTCGACGGGCCTGTTTTTTTATCAACATAAAATACTTATACATACCTACGAGGTATGTTCAAAAAGTAAGTTAATTAAATTCATGAAAAAAAAACTAAAAGAACTAGAAACAAACGGAAAGCGGCACCGGATTCACCGTGCTTTTCTCAACCTGGTAGCATAATTTTCAAAAAAAATCAACAATTTCTCGAATTTATACAAATTTTTGAAAAAACCTCTCTGATTGTTTTGCCGCCATACCATATAATCGTGTACTTTCTAAAACTCTTCAAAAAAACCAAAAGAGCTAGAAAGAAACGGAAAGCGGCATTGGATTCAGCGTATTTTTTTCAACTAGGTAGCATAATTTTCAGAAAAATCGAACAATTTTTCGAATTAATAAAAATTTTTGAATGTTTTTTTGTCTCCACTGTCGTCAAACCAGGAAAAAAATTGTAATTTGATGATGCGTTTTTGTCGGGACTTTTCAAACAAATCCTACACTTGTAGCATGGAAATTGCTTCCAAGTCATTTACTATCAAGTGGACAATCAAAAACAACCTCAAGTAATATCAAAAAAATGTACGAAAAATATTGATTAACCTTGTTTGGCGGCAGTGGCGGCAAAACAATCAGAGAGGTTTTTTTCAAAAATTTGTATAAATTCGAGAAATTGTTGATTTTTTTTGAAAATTATTGTTTAGCTATATTTCGCCTTTATTTCGCCAGTTAGATTTTTCTTCTAACTGGCTCTGTTTTGGTAACGCGCCTGCGTTATCTCCCTCCTCCCCGCCTAGTCCCTGACGTTCGTAGCTTACGTTACCTACGTATGTGGCGAATTTTTCTGTGTTATAATTTTACCTCTCGCGTCATGTTTTTCATTGCGTTCACGTAAATGTATTTCTCTCGCACCTTTTTTGTCATGTACATTTTTTTAATGTGTTACTTGTTGTAAATAATGTAAATACAGTCCACTTGCCTTTTCTAACGCTAATGTTTTTTAATTCGTTCGTTGTCAAATATTATTGAACTTCTCACGCCATACAATTATGCTACCTGGTTGAGAAAAGCACGGTGAATCCGGTGCCGCTTTCCGTTTGTTTCTAGCTCTTTTAGTTTTTTTTTCATGAATTTAATTAATTTACTTTTTGAACATACCTCGTACTACATACTTATACAGTTATACGGGCTATTCTATAATAGGTACCAACTCGAACCAAAAATGAAGTCGGGTTTTCCGATTTCTCATCAATTTTTTTTTGCAGTTCCCCTTGGTGCATGGTCTATTCATATAACCACGATCATTTCCCTTCTTACCCTAAAGAAGGCTGGGGGGGGGGGTGGACCTCGAATTTTTTTGCAATTACGATTTTTTGCCAAATAACCCAACTTTAAAGGCTTACACTATTACGAGTTCGGTTGTACTTGGGTAAGTTTGAAAGAGAATTGATAGGAGATTCAAAAACGATAATCACATTTTGAAAATCTCACAGTTGAACTTTGGTGGTGAAAGATCAACATTCCTCATAAATAGAAAAGATGAAATTTACCATTTAAAAATCAGAGAAATAACAGTAAGTGGCCCTTTGTAGAATCCATGGAAGAATCAATTTTTAAAATCTTGTTGAAAAATTCCATTAATTTCAACGAGGTGCAGTGCACCTAGTTGGAAATTGCAGTAGGTGCAAGCGCCTGTTTGCACCTCCACTTCTGCCGGCCCTGCGCAGTCCGCTGGTCATAGACCGCTAATTCGTATTATCAGTGGCCCGAACATACGTGGAATCTATAAGTATTCTGGTTCCAAACAAATGGAATTATCAACCAATATGCATAGTAATTTCTGTTTGTTTGGAACCAGAATACTTATAGAATTCTACATATATCGGAGCACGATTTTTATCACCAAGCGCGGTCTATGTTAATACTTAAAGGTCTATGCCGCTGGTAATTACTTACCTGAGAATACTTGAAGTCAGCACAAACTTCGTGTGATATCGTTGGATATTGAAAATTAATAAAGATTGGAGACGGAAGAATTGAAAGGTTGAAATTGGTATTTTCTCCTTCTAGCTCCAACGAAATTTCTTCAGGTAAATAATGGTTACTTTTTAATGTAATGTTTTTTAGTGTTCTGACAATATTATCCACGAATACCGACGTCATATCGTGCCTATTTTGTACAGCTTCTTTCGTGATATTACTGACTAACGTTCGATATTTTGTATGGTAATTCATCGAATCACCTGACAATGGTATTTTATTATTAAATAATGTTGTAATATTATGACCTAATCTTATAATTCTGTAAGCGAAAAATTCGGCATTAAACTGCGAATACTGAATCATCCAAAAACACTGGAAATTGCTTTAAAATGTGGCGAGCATGCGGAGGACTCGGGAAAAATCTTTGACTAAAGTCAGTGGGGAAAATAACAGTTTTGTCTGTTATCAATGTGGTGTTCTTTGGGGATGAAATGAAGATTTTACCCCTCATTGGTATACATATTTCCAAACGAATATCCCTAAATTAAAATTTCCATGGAAAAATTTGTTAACATTAACAGGTATGTACCCCCTCCCCCCTCCTCCCTGGTTTACGAATATCATATTTATAAGGTCTGGAAAAATTTGATAGAGTGGTCTGGAAAACCTGGAAAAGTCCGGGAAAATCATTTCTGAAATATAGTGGACACCCTGTTGGTGCACTGACCGTATTTTTGAAAAATAATAATAATAGATTTTCGCAGTCTTGTTTCAGTTGTTTCTGGGTGCTAAAATTGACCATCAATGAGTGTACTTACCATAGATGGATTGTGCAATGAAAAAAGCAACTGCAATTTCAAATATTTCTGTTATTTCATCTCTGTTCAGATTAAAATATGATGTTTTTGACAACTTTAAACCGTTTGAAACTTTTACTATGACAGCAGTGTTTTCATGGTCGATGATCAATGATAGATTACTTGCGACGTAGTCTAGTATATCCGATTCATTCGATTTTTTCCAAAGCTTCATGCTTCCTGCCACATTGTCCATTCGCAAACCATCAAAAATGATGTTTCCGTTTATATATCGCACGTTGATGTCTTGGAAATTCCACGTTCCATTGATGAGCACATCTACTGATTGAATTGCGGATGGATGTGTGGAATGGACCCATTGGCCACGAATGAAAGCGAAATATTGTCGAGAATCGGCAAAATAATTGGAATTGGGTTTGGTAATGCTGCTTGATAAATCTTTGCCAGCACAAGTATTGAAAAAAGGATAAAATGCCGAATTCATAGTGCTGTTGATTCGATCTCTAAATAATTTGATGAAATCTTCAAATATTTGTTGTCCTATGATAATGCGTTTTTGCCGAGGTAAGTTATCTAAAAAAATCTGAAAAAATTCAAAATAAACATTATGGTGATATACCTAGTAGGTACGCTTGAATAGGTATACATTATACTACGTTGAATTAATTTTTTCACCATTCTATCTGCTGTCTTGAAGTCATCGTAGATTTGTACTGTAATTTTGTTTGTCCAGTTAGGATACTTTTGCAACAAAATGTCCAAGTTTACTTGCTTAATGTGAATGTTGGCAGACCCAAGTACATTTTTTTTATAACCGTCGCGGGTTATTGTTTCATAGAAGAAATTAGTTTGTGCTTTTATGTTTTTGTAACTGATAGTACCAATCTAGGAAAACATTGGATTATAGTTTTGATATTCATATTGAGTAGAGTGAATGATTGAACATACTACGAGAACATAGATGTACCTTTTGATTAACATTACTAGTTCTACATGTAATGTTTTCTAAATTTTCATAAGCTTCCATTTTTATGTTGGAAAATGATGCTAATGAGTTTTCTTGTGGCGTTTTTTCTGAATAGTTCAAAAAATTCTCAAATATTTTCCCATCAAATGGAGCCAGTATATTGTGAAATGTATTTGTAAACTCTCGGGTTCCGTCGTATCGAATTTCTATACATTATAGAATTGAAGAAAAAAAAAATGGCAATTAGGCTAAGTACTAAAGAAGTCAATTTTGTGTGACAAATTTTTGCAATTGAGAAAACCTGGTCTTTTTAATTTTAGTAAATATTTCATTGGTTATTACCTACGAATTGCACATGATATTTACTTTGAAATGTTTGCTCGATTCCTGCCGTCATTAATATTGCAAGGGCGTCTAGCGCGTTGACATCTGCACTGGAAGCGTTATTGTCACAATGAGGTGGTAGATCAGACATTCCATATAATATGAGTATCTGTATATGGTCGATCAAATTCCTCACTCCTAGCTCGAATGTGTATGCGTTTCCTTTGATTACCTGATTCAGTTTGATATGATTATAACTACTCTTCTCAGCAATACGTTCCAAATCTAGCTCCACAAAATCTGTTGGCTTATTGATGAGTGCAGATAGTTGAATAATATAAAAGTCAAAACTAGATTTCCTCGTGGTCACTGGTACGGTATCCCAGTGTACATTGACGTGATATAGGAATATAGTATATTCGGAAGTCATTGGACTTGAATATCTGACCAGTAAACGTGAAATATGATTCAGTCCTGTAATGTTCAATTCATTATAGTCAGAATCCCATGGAAACTCGTCCATGTTTGGTTCCAATTTGAAAAGCGAGTAATTTTCATTTTTTTCGTCAAACTGCGGATTTAGGCAATTGTTCAGCATTGATTCAAATATCAATCCTGCAATGATTTCGAATCGTTCTTTAATTATATTATTTATTGCTTGATGCGTATAGTTTGCAATTCGTTCTTGATTTGTGTCCCGCGGACATAATTCACCCTCCGATTTTGTTATCTGAAATTCAATTCGGGTTTCATGTAATTACTTATAAAACATAAATCGTATAAAATGAATCATGTTGATTTGAATAATTACCCTGAAGTTTTTCATTTCATTTTGTATAAAATTCGGAAAAACAATTTCTGGGAATTTGTTTGTCATCTTGTTTGAGTTCTGCATTGTGAATTCTACCATAACTCGTGTGAGATTAAAATTGAAGAAAACTTGACATGATGAAGAATTTTCGGAGTGAAAAATTTTTGCGTTTCCTTCAATAATCGCATTTTTTTCCCGCTGCTCAAATTGAACCTGTGGGTAGTAAGCTATGATTTATGTATACTTAAATTATTTATGGTGTGTTATATCAGTCAATCATTGCTTTGTACATTTCAAAAATATTTAATTTTCTTTGTAACCTGCGCACTATATTCGAATTAGGAATTAGCTAATCTTCAATGTCGGGCAGAGAAAAAATAATGCATAATGTAGTCAGATTATGTCAAAAAAATGCTTCCGCTCGCACCAAATGTAAAAAGTAATTTGACAATAAATTGATTCTTAATTTAAAATGTATTTAGAAAAAAACTAGGGGGCTTCGCCCCCTGGGCCGCTCCGCGGCCCCAACCCCTTGCTCGCGCCCTCGCTTCGCTCGGGCTGCTCGCTTGAGCTGCTCATTTCATTCTGGTTGCTCATTTCAACATTCTAGTGTTGAATGTTGAAAATACTTGAGAAAAAATTGAGAGTTGAAAGGAATTTTTGAGAAAAAGTGGGATTCAACTCGCTCCTACCCTGAAAAAAATGGGAATCTACTCGCCCATTCTTTCGTATGGGTATTTATCGGAAATAAACTCGCCTATACAGCCCAATTTCTTGAGAAACTATTATTTTTTGGGAAACTTTGCAATTTTTATGATTACGAAAATTTTATGGAATTTTATGATTTGTGAGGAATCTTTCTTTTTTAGAAAATTTTCCAAGTTTTGGGAGATGGCTCAATTTTTGGAAAATCGTTCCGGGTGTGGAAAAAAATCACCTTACTTTTGGAAAATTATGTGGAGTTTTGAATAATTTCCAAGTTTTTGCAAATGAAGTTCATTTTTCAAATTTTGGATAATTTTTGAAAAAACAAAATTCCTCATCGCCCTGCCAAAGATAAAAATTTGATCAAATCAACAAAAACAGCTGAAATTCGGTATATATGCCCTACTTCTGACTTCCCGGATCGATTGGGAGCGGTTTCAAGACGTTTTACAGCCTCCATAAAATTTTGGAATTTTCCAGCACTGGAGAAAAACGTATAAAAATGGTCCATGAGCTTTAATGAATTGAATTTTTCCAATCGTCATTATCTGCACATTTTTTATGAATAAAATGACGGCGTAAGTCAGAATTAGAGAGTCTCCAAGTTTTGGCACACCCCACTGGGAAGGTCCAGTCACGCCTATGATTATTTGAACTACTCATATTTCATTAATAATTTGGGAAAATTTACCATTTGTGGCATTTTTATACATATTTCATTTTTCCAAAATGGGAAAGCGAAACATAGGTACGTCCGTGTAAAAAAATAGCATAAAAAAGAAAAATTGGTCTGGGGACCACTCAAAAAATGAAAAAACTGTGGAATTTTGGTTCTTAATCTCTCTGAATCTGAAACAGTAAATTCTGGTGAAATACTTTCTTTTTTCAACAGTGAAATGAATCTGCCAATTTTCCAATTAATCATAAAAAGAAATCGACTGAAAAATTTGTAAAAAATCACTCTAATTTTCAGTGACAATTTATTACACTGTTTCAAAATTTCGCTGATCCAAACTTGGACAAAACTTTTTTTTGAAACAAAAGTTTCAAAAAATAATTTTTAGATACCCTATTGGTCTCCTAGAATATCATATAATTTTTCCAGAATTTTACATAGAGTACGCCATGGTCAAAATTGACGAAAACCAGACCCACCTTTGTTGTATTGGAAGAAATTGTAAAAATAATATATTTTTGATAGATAAGTTTTTAATTTCTTCGTACTGACTCTTGAATAAATGAAAAGAAACTAAAAACTTATCTTTCAAAAAAATATTATTTTTACGATTTCTTCCAATACAACAAAGGTGGCTCTGGTTTTCGTCAATTTTAACCATGGCATACCTTGGGTAAAATTCTGGAAAAATTATCCAGGGTCACGCTAGTGACCCCCCCCCCCCGCCCTACCCTGTTATGATATTCTAGGACCAATACGGTGTCTAAAAATTATTTTTTGAAAGTTTTGTTTTGAAAAAAAGTTCCGTCCAAGTCTGGAGCAGTGAAATTTTGAAACAGTAAAATAAATTGTCACTGAAAATTAGAGATTTTTTACTAATTTTTCAGCCGAAAATTACTGTTGATTTATTTTTATGATCAATTGGAAAATTGGCAGATTCATTTCATTGTTTAAAAAAGAAAGTATTCCGCCATAATTTACTGATTCAGATTCAGAAAGTTTAAGACCCAAAATTCCACAGTTTTTTCAGACGTAATGCGACAGTTTGAGTTGAAACCTGCTACAACTGTAGCCACGCCCACTTTCTAACCGAAATAGGAACACGTTGTCGCCGCCGCTGCGGCTGCGTTTCTCGCGCGTTGCATTTACGTTGGTTTAATTTGGCTATAAAATGCAGTTTTTTTGATTTTTTGTGCCCTAAAAATTAAAATTTCGAAAAAAATTTTCTTGATGACATATCTACACGTCGGTAGGAACGTTTTAAAAAAAGAATGACAAAAAACGGTCGAGCGGTTTTGGCTGGCGAACTGTCACAAGGTTTTTCGGGACAATTCTTTTAATATATATGATGATGATGATGATGATGATGATGATGATGATGATGATAAGCTTGGGTGCCATTTTTTCCGGCCACTCTCTTTTCTTGGGTCCACCTCCCCCCTTCTTAAAAATGCGCGTATCTCCTTTTCTATTAGTTCTACAATAAAAAATTCAAGTAAAAGTTCTTTCTTGAAAGCTTCTTTACATTTTGCTTTGGAGACACCTTTGCGCCCCAAATTTCAAAAATGTGCTTACTTACAGAATTATTCTCATTAGTTATGAAAAATATCAATGATAGCGCAAAATGTGTAATAACAAAAAATATTTAGAATAAAATTTCACATCTAGAAAGGTCATCGCAATTCTCCCACTCCTCGCCTCTTCGGCCAACCCCTCCCCCAAAACTGTTTTAGTTTTGAGAAGTGCGGTTTTTTTTTTGGGCCATGAACGGAAACTTATGATCGAGGAATCAAATTTGGTATGGTGAATCAAGACACTATAAGGAACTTTTTCAGCTTGGGAGGTCATCAGTCATCACCAAATCCTATAAGGAGGGGTAGGGGAAGGTTCATTGAGAGGTTAAGCCCTTAATTTTCGAAATTGGGTTGTCGGCCCTTTTTTAGTGCCATTTACATGTGATTGATTCCCGCTGAGTTGAAAAATGTCTTTACTTTCAAGATTAGAGGGAGAGATGTACCTCAAATTTGAGATTTCAAACTCAGTTTTTCATATTTTTTCTCAGTTATGTTTAAAAATAGCATTTTTTTTCAACAATTCGGGTATACTTAGATTCAGGAAAATGAACAGTAATCCATTAACATTTTGTCATTCAGTGTAATAGGTATATCAACAAATGGTCTATGCGATTCGGCCTCTGAATACAGCGTGAAAGAAAGTATACTTATCCTGTTGTGAAAAAATTCTATACCTATTATTGCAACCATTCCTCGTCGGATTCCTGCGTTGAAATTAAGCCAAGGGTGAAAGTTTTTCACCCGTTGTTTTTGAGATGATTTTAGGGTGCAGTGAGGCGAAAATTCTTCACTCTTACTTTAATATCAACAGAGGAACTGTTATTTTAAAAATTTAATTAGAATTCTGGAGACGTATTCTTGAAATTAGTCTACGAGAATTATCAAAATTACGGAGTTATTGACGTTAAATAGCCATGTAAACAATGGTTATGAAAATTAAATAGCCAAGGAAAGTTATCGTATTTTTTTGAAATACAAATGGTTATTTATATTTTTGAGTTCGAATTGTTTTTACTTACGTGATTGTTTTTTTTGATAACATTAATTACCGAAATGTCGCCAAAAAAATGATAAGGAAGGTAAGTTGAATCATAATTTTTGAATATATACCTCGCGAAATCACAATATTTTTCAAGTACGCATAATTTTGTTCAATGATCTTATTCAACCAATTGCATTTAAATTATGTCTATTATTTCATAAGCTCTTTGAGAGTTAAATAGCGCGAGGGACAAAGGTTATGGGTGCTAAATAACTCCGTAACTTTGATAATTCTCGTAGACTAATTTCAAGAATACGTCTCCTGGAACTAGTTTGGTAATTTTGATTTGATAAAATTTCCTGTACCTAGTGTTCCTGTGGCCGATACAAATTTTTTGAGGTGGGAATAATTTCGATCTCTATTCTAAAGAGAGCTTACTTGAAATAATGCATTGAAATTATGCATCGAAATCGAAATTTCATTCGTTGATTTTTTCCTGATAGGCATTATACGATTAAATGGTTCTTGTTTATGGCAGTTATGTAGTTCAGATTCACAATAAAAAATAAATTTTGTCAATTGATGTTTGCTACCATTTTTTTTTGTAAAGTTTCAAAGAAAAAAAAAGACGAGTGAAATTTGCAGTATTATTGATAATTTTTTGTTCGATACGTGGACACAGATTTGTTCTTTTTAACTTTTTTTTTGCATATCTGTAATTTGAATTTGTGTCGCAGTCGGCAGTTCCCCGAATATCATATTTCTCGAATGAAAACTTTCGAACTTCCCAAATAGATTTGGGAAATTTTCATTCAGGAAAGTGGTATTCGGAAAATTTGACATTCGGGAAAGTGTCTGAGAATCTTGAGGAGCTGAAGTATTTGATAAACATGAAAAATACCTAGTTAGATTAAAAATTGCGAAAACCAGCCCACTTACTATTGAGAGGACATTCTTTATTTTTGTTTCAATTACCTGCAAGTTTTGTCTGAATTCACAGTCAACCCGCTTCAATAACGAAATGGGCAAAATTTCATCGTCGGGGATGAATTTAGTAAAAGTTATGTTCGTGGAATTTATCACTTCTGAAGGCGTTTCAAATGGTCGATGTTTCCTAATCCAATCAGCATGAGATTTTTCGATCGTTTCTTTATGGAAAAATAGAAATAAGTCGAAAAAGTTTTTCACTTGAATTTTGGCCGTTTCTTCACCGAAGTTCGCATTTGACAAGAATGGTGCTTTGTTTCTTCCCTGATCTTCAGTGTCAGGCAGTTGGTGGCCGCTGACATCTACTGGAACATTCGCCCGGATTGGATAGTCGTGACATTTAAAACGAAGGTTCAGTTTCAACTAGAGGTCTGCGCCGCCGCCGTGGATAAATGCATCGGCTCAAACCGATTTTTTTGCCCAAACTTTCATTTAGAAGTTGTGGACGTTACAACAAATCATGCACTAGCTCACAAATCATTCAGACCCAAATTGGATTTTGATAATTTAAGTCCTTTATTCCAAGTTCAAAGTTCAACTTTCTCAAAATGTGACAATAAGTTTTGATTTTAATAAAATTTTTCAATTCCATATTTTGAAATTTTTTTTAAATTATTAAGTTGGAAGAAATTTTTGTAAAAAATTCAATATTGAAAAAAAATTTAGGAAAAGAGTACAGTAGAAGAAGGTATGAATTTGGCCTCGCCACAGTTTTTGATTTATCCCCCCCCCCCGATGGTGTCCCTTGATGCTAGAAATTCTGAAAAAAAATTTAACCCCTCTATCTTTTTTCTATGAGGTGGAACTTCGTGCCGAAGAACAGAAAATTTTTTTCACCTCCGATGAAATTGAAAACTGTTGAGAATAATGCAATGAAATGGCCACAGCTCCGAAAGGGAGGGGGTGGAGGGGTCCAAAAATTTTCAGAATTTTTTTCATCAAGGGACACCATTAAGGGGAGTAGATCAAAAATCGGAGTGGGGACCAAATTAACTACTTATATGGATAGGTCGTGTCACAGCAAAAATGACATAATTATAGAAAAAAAGGCGTTTTGGGGAAATCGCGATTGAAGTTTGAATATACTTTTTTTAATGCTAAATAATTAAAGAATTGAGCTGGGGAAAAAATTTTACCTTAAAATTTCATCTTTTTGCTACAAGGAAACAGCTCGCCCATCACTTGATAAAAATTAACTAAAAAAAACACTTCATTCAAATTTTAAAATTTTACATCAAAGATATAATGAACTTAGTTAGGTACCGAAATTTCGAACTTCGCATTTTAAAAACGCCATAACTCTTCGAGGAAAACATATTGGAAAGGGGGAGGGGCTCATTGGATTGAGAGAACTTTAGAGAATACGAATCGCTTGTCGCATCAAAAAGGACATATCCTAAGTTATGCCCTTTTTGTTGTGACACATTCAATTATAAAAATTTTAGTACTTACCCATTGGAAATTTTTCCAACTTTGATTTCTTCATTTTTTCAACTTTATATTTTCAAACATTTTTTTCAGCCCCAAAATTAATTCGAATAAGTAATTTAAAAAATTTTCCGAATTCAAATTTTTAAAGAAATTTTCAGCTTCATGTTTTTCAAAAAAAAATTCCAATTCAATAAGTAGGTACCTACTTAGAGAAAATTCTAAAAAGTAATAAAAATATGAACTCGAAAAAATTTTAAACATCAAAGTTGGATAAATTTTGAGAAAATTTAAATTTCAAAAAATTCAATGATGGAAAATTTTAAAAATTGGATGCAGTTTTTTTTTAAAAAGTAGAGAAATTGAAAAAATTTAAGAGTTTGAAATAGTTAATGATTTGAACTTGACTGAGCCTAAAATAATAAGGCTTATTCTTCCAATTACACGTACAAAAATATTTAGGGCCTATACTAAAAAAAAGTGTTGTTTTAGCCGGCGCGAGCCGCCACCGTCAGGTATTTTAGCAGTCGCTGTTGATAAAGTTGGCTGCAATCGGCGCGCCGACACTGTAGCCACTTTGGTCGCCGCCGAAGGAGCTATCATCGACGCGGCGTAGGCCTCCAGTTTCAACTTCAATGCGTAAGCATTTAGTTTTTTAAATCGTGCAAAAGCCTTAAGGATATAGATTTATTCGAAGCTCGATTAGAAGAAGCGAAAGATTCAAACTTATAAAAATGTATGTAGGTATGATTATTTTACTTGTTATCGCCAGTAGTAGAAGAAATATCAAAGCGATATTTTTTTTCATCGTGGTGATAAATTGTACCGCACAATAGATGAAATCAACACCGAAGCGATCACACGAATGTATGAATTTTATTTTAAAAATTAACAATAATTCTAGAACCACTTTCACTATAGCTTGAGCTTGCAAACAACGAAAAAGCTCGGAACAAAACAAATTTGAAATGATTTTCCGCGTAATTAATTGACAATTATGTTTGTCCTTTCCGAAAACAATTTCTGCAACGTATGAAAATGTGAGAAGCGAACATTGCTTTTTATATGTTCATAAAAGTCACGGAAATGTACAATCATAGTTCGCTAATCTTTAAAATTTTGTCGGTGTTGATTCAAATTTTGACTCACGAAATATTGCATTGGAACGTTAGTGTATTTTTGATAAATTTATAAAATGCAGATAACCTAATTTTTTTATTATTCATACATATTTTTGGTCACCGATTTCGCTTAGTTTTTTTTTGTTCTCTGTCCTTTTTATGTTTCAATACCTATCATTTGTCAAGCGATTTTATTTTTATTTGGGGATTTAGTAAAGTAAAAAAGTGTTGTAACGAGAATGAAGGGATAATAAGAAGGTTGTAGATGAGCAAAGTAATGGCTGATTCAGTCGATTTCCAATCATTCTGAGATAAGTATGAGGGATATGTGAGTCTGAGGTATCGCTGAAGGAAATGTTTATCGGAATTTAGCCCTTTGAAAGTAGACAATTAACCGGAAACGCATTTTTTAGCGCTGACAAACACTGAAATGGTTTAAGGAAAAATACCTAGAGACGAATCGAATGAAACCTAAGAATGAATTGCGTTTTTTAGGTCGAAAAAAGTAAGTCATATTGAAAAATGTACAGAGATGTTCATTTTTTTTTAGAAAATTTGGGGAAAAATGACATCTTGAGTCGAAAAATAGTACATTACATTACTAGGTTAAAAAAGTGGGTGATTATAAACGAGTGTAAAGTTGCAGCGCGAGCCGAAGGCGAGAGCTGTAATTGCACGAGTTTATAATCGCTCACTTCTTTAATCAAGTAATGTAACGTGCTTTTTATAACGAACGTGTATAGTACACCATTGTACCTTTGTTGTTTAGATGCAAAAAGTTCGTCTTTTCGGCGACCAAAATAAACCAGGTTGCAAAATGAAACAGTTTCAAGATTTCAATGGTTTCATTTCATTAACCAAAAAAAAACGAGTGATTCTGATTTTGAAGAAAATAAAACATATTCATCATTTATTACAATTCATCTACTTTACAAGCTAGTGATTGCGCGTTTTTCTGCCATTTATCAAATCACCAGACCACTGATTAACGTAATTTCATGAAATTCACCATCAATATGTTTTTTTTGATCATTTTACAAGTAAATTACTGACATGTTCGCGGATTTTTGAAATTCCTTAACAAATTACATGATACATTTACAAAATTCCAAAATTGGCAAGCAGAAACAAATTCTATCCTCTTATCTGTTATGTTTACCAAAAACAGTGTAGCCAAATGATCAACTTTTACGAAAAACCGTTGCATAAAGTTTACATTATGACACTAGGGAGTTTGAATTACTTTATAGCCCTACAATTTTGGTCGCTCATAAAGACGTACTTTTTGCAACTAGCAACAAAGGTATAATGGTGTACATTATACACGTAAGTTATGAAAAATATATTATGTAACCAAAGAACCGATAGGTATCCTACAAAATTTACTAAGAATTATTTTTTTGGCAGAATTTTTTGGGTTTTGTCGTCATTTGAAACGAAAGACCAAAAATTACAAAAACCGTTACAGAAACGTTATTTTGGCAGATTTTTAAAATTTTGAGCATTTTATACGAAAAAAAATGAACAAATGAAAAAACTAACGTCGGATTCGTGTTAAACAGGTCAAAATACTAGTGCTGCACAACTATTCGGATTATCCGAATAATTCGAATAATCGTAATCGTATTCGGATAGTATCCGATTAATCGATTAGAACCGATTTTGGTTCTTTCCAGATCGTAGACAGAATGAAAAAACAAGTTTTTTCATTGTAATAATGTTTGTAATGTTACACAGTTGTTTTTTTTCCTACACAATAGCATTATGTATCGAAATAAAGCAAATGCACTGAATTATAAACATTAATACAATTAAAAAAATTGGTTTTTTTTCATTTTGTCTATAATCTGGTGGGAGGCCGAAATAAAATGGACACCAGACCTTGTAAAAGTTGATTATGAAATTTAAATACCCCGATAAACATCCTTTTCGCGATCATATTACTTTAAATGTCGAAATTCACTTTTTTTCATTGATTTCATGACAATAAAACTAAATTTAGTGATTTACCTACTTTGTACATTGGTACTAAGAAGAAAAAAAAACAAAAAACGGTACTTACAACAAATCCTACTAAAAATCCTACCTATTTCATAAAACTGACTAAATTTTCTAAAAATAAATAGCCGATTATTGATGGCAAAGTAATTCGAAAAGGAAACAATTTTAATTTGAAAAAAAAATTAATTGCATTGCTAACCAACAGGTTTTCATTTTTTCTGACTTCTGATTGGTTCTGAGATAATTTTTTTACCTACTAAATTACCTACCTAGTTGAAATTTTGAAATTTTTCCATGGAGTTTGGCAACCAGCAATGTTTATTTCGACGCTGGCAAAATTTTACGCCGGTAAACGATGATTGTCCCCATGAAAAATAAAATTCGAAAAGTTCGGAAAGTGGATTTTAGTATAATAGGATAGGATAGGATAGGATAGGATAGGATTGAAGGAAAATCGTTGAAATTTATGGTAATTATGGGTACTTCGTTCTTTGCAATTAATGATATATTTATTTTATGGTAATTACTAGCATTTCGTAGTATTTATAGATAATTTAATGTATCTTCTAAAAATTTTCACAAACATTTTTTTCAATTTCTTATTTCTATTACCTACCTACTTACTTATTAAAATATCTTCTATATTAGATCTATATTAGGTACTTAGACTTATTGAGTGGGAAGAAATTTAAAAAAAAACATGAAATGGAAAACTTCTTGAGAAAACTCAACGTAACTTTCAAGTTTGAAAAAAATCGGACTATTCCAAAAAAATTTCAGGTAATTCCAATCATGGATGACAAACCTTTCTTAAAACCAAAGAACAAATTGAAATTCCGAGAAATTTGTTTCGAAAATTGTGAGAAATGATTCTTTAAAAAAATGTACTTAATGTTTTCCGAAAAAAAGTAATTTTGAATCGTGACTTCTGGTTTCTGTTTTCCCAGAAATTTACAGTTTTATCATTTTTGTTTTCGGTTAACAACATTGACTTCCATTTTCATTATTTGTGATTTCTAGTAATTTTAATCAGGTATAAGTAGTTACCTAACTAGTCAATTAGTCATCAATAATTCTCAAGAGAAAATAACTGAATTTTTATTGACTATTTCATGAAATCATCATTCCCTATTGACAAAGAAAAACGCTAAACGCTGTAAAAAGCGCTATTGACAGGCGTTTTTTTGAGAAAATAGCGCTGCGCCAACGCTATTTACATCCAAAAAATAGATGGTTCTGTGTTCGTTTGTTTATTTTCTCTAATTGAAGACTTTTGTTTTCAATCAATTGGTAATTTCTGATAAAGGTGAAAAATTGGTTGATTCAATTATTACTCGTTCGTTTTAAATAAAGAATTTATTTAGCATTGATCTAGAACAAGATTCAAGCCATTAACGTTGATTTATTCAGTTTTTTCGTATAATAATGCTTATGGTGCTTTTGGTTTTTGAAGTAAATTTCTAAAAACAATGGCGCTTTTTTTTGCGTTTGGCGCTTTAAAAACGCGATTTCTACTGCGCATACGTTCTGCACAGGCGTTTGGCGTGCGCTATTTTCTCAGAAAAGCGCTATTTCAAAAACGCGATATTGTCAATAGGGTTCATTCTCGTCTTGCAATTCAAATACCTTAATTACAAACAATTTCACGTAATTTATTGTAATTACCGGCAGTATGTACAAACTTAAAACTAGGAAAATTTCTGATATTCTGGGGAAAAACCCTGCGGAGTATTGTTTTAATTTCAAGTTTTTTTCCAAATTTATAATCAAGTGAAGTGAGCAAATGAGGTTTGCAGATATTAAAATGACCAAACGCAATATTACAATTTACGAAGTGTTACTTGAATGCTCCAATTAAGTAGATATATTAAAAATATGTTTGTAAATAAATTTTTTAAAACTTTATTACCTACGGAAAAAATTGTCTGTGGAAATCATTAGACTGTGTTTTAATTTCGATGTGAATTTCTACACAGTCGGATGATTTCCATAGACAATTTTTTCCGTAAAAAAGTTTTTAAAAATTTATTTACAAACATGTTTTTAATATATCTACTTAATTGGAGCATTCAAGTAACGATATACAACCGCCTAGTAGCTTTGTTCTTTTCGCAACTCCGAGTGACTCTGTTTACTCTGGCATTTTACTCTTTCTACACTTCCTAATCGAGGTGGTGTAAAAATACCAGGGTTGTTACTCTGTGAAAACGAAAATAACATTTTTTTTTTCAAACTCGAAGTATAATGCTGAAAAAAAACGAGAATTAAAACGTGAAAAATTACTCAGAGTTACTCGGAGTTGCGAATAGAACAAAGCTAATATATCTCTGCAGCATATACATTACTCTCTTAATTTGAATCAGTCAAAATTGACTGATTTAAATCGAAAAAATTGACTCACTGTAGGAATCAGTGAAAAAATTTACTGATTCAATCAGTGAATTTTCATTATTGAATCAGTAAAAATAAAATTTCATTGATTGAATCAGTAAATAATTACTGGTTGAATCAGTGAAATTTTATTTTTACTGATTCAATAATGAAAATTCACTGATTGAAATCAGTCAATTAATTTTTACTGATTCAATAATCAAAATTCACTATTTGAATCGGTAATTTTTCACTGATTGGCAGTAAAATGTCACTGATTAACAGGGGAATCAGTGGAATTTGACTGATTTATCCGTGACTTGATTTTCTCTATTTCATCAGTCAATTTTGGCATTTTTGACTAATTCAAATTAAGAGAGTATGAATAATTCGCTTAGATACTCACTTTTTTTTGGCAGATCGATCTCTATAGAATTTTTCTACCACCCAATATTGAATCGAATCAATTATTTCCCGAGTCAGTATTTCCTGAAATCTCGATGATATCCTAATATCTTGAGAAAACCGCAGTGTTGATACATTTTCGAAGTATAGCATCTTTAAATGGTTATTAATACGTCCGTGTAAAATAATTTCGTCGATTTGTAATTTCATTTCTTTTGGCATTTTTGAATATGAATTTCCAATATAATAACTCCAGATTATATGCGCCGTTAAATTGCCCCCGTTCATTAAGAAACCCGGATTTATATTATGTTCATTGTTAATTTGATAACTGAGAGATCTCAAATTGTACAGTCCGTATAGCTTTATATGGTATATCAGCAAGTGTTGAGAAACCGTATTTATGGTTTTGGTTATTAAAAGAAAATGGTTTTCTGAAGACGCAAAATTACCAGATCTATGTAGACAAATATTTGGCGATGAAGGAAACCTTTTATTACGTCTCTTCTCTACAAATGTGCTTGCAATTTTTATGATTTTTTTTTTCAATATATCTTCATCGTATGATCCAAAACGTCTGTTAATCTAAGGTATATAGTTAAAATTCATTATTATGTAAGTGAATAATTTCTCAAAATACATGCAGTAAAGTCATTTGGGGTAATTGTGAACAAATCATGCTGTAAATACTTAAATGCATCTAGCGGGCTGGAGCTGCCGATAATAAAAACTTTTAAAAATTGGTCTTTCTACTTATAATAGGTAAAGAACTCCGGATTCTTGGTGAAAGATGTGATGAAAAATTTTTCGAAGAAAGAAACATGATATCAAATTTTGGTTTTCACTCCGCCGTCCTTTTAGAAATAAGTTTAACGATGTATGGGTCCGAAAAGGAATTTATGTACATAATAAAACAATATTATATAAGTAATTTTCGAAATTTGGGAAAAAATCGAAAAAATTGAAAAAGTTTGGGTCTGATGGATTAATTTAGTTGTACGGACATCCAAAAGTGATTCAAGTTTTTCCATGTGTTGAAATATTTAATGTATATAATTTTTATCCAAATTACCTATGGTAAAAAAAACGAGGGCTACGTTTTTTATGGGGCACATAGGGTGGTCCACATTTACACAGGAAAAAAATTTTTGTTAGATATCGGCCGTGCCACCCCCTAAATTTTTTCCTTTGTAGGTAGGAATTTTTTTTTGATAGATATCGATCGTGCCACACCGCCAAGTTTTTCCTTTATAGGTAGGTATTACACAGAAAAAATTTCAGCCTGTTCGGGAAGGGGGAACCGGTGCCTCGCCCCCTCCCAAATTTCGACTTTTCATCAATAATCGCACAATTTACTAAATAACTTTTTCTGTAAGTGGAAAAACGGGGTCACGGAAATAACAAAAATTGTTCACAGTAGTATAAGGAATCGAGTGACGCCATAGCCACCATTGTAAACATAATAGGGAGCGTGATACGCCCGGGGGAAGTTCCCAAAATGCAGAAATGATATTATTTTTTCTATGCCAATCGAGTCTTTGAAAATACAATTTTTGCATTTCTGAATTCGGAGTATGCTGTTCAAAATGTACTCCTCACTCCCTCGTACACTGAAAAAATATAAATTACGGTCACCTTAATGGAGGGGGGGGGGGTTATCATATTTCCTTCTTCGATTAAGAAAACAAGCATGTGTGTTTCATGAATTTTAGAGAGAAATGAAAGTGAAATAATATTGAACAACTAAACAAAATAATATCTAAATGTAATTAACTCCAGTGAACAACTCATTTTCGCGTTTTAGGCATTTCCCCCGTTCATATTGAGCCCCCTAATACGTCTACGAGGGTGACTATAGTGTCATTCGATTCCTTACACTCCAGTGAACAATTTTTGTTATTACCATGACCCCGTTTTTCCCCTCGCAAAAAAAGTTATGTGATGAATTGTGTGATTTTTGATGAAAAATCGAAATTTCAGGAGGGAGAGGCACGAGTTAACCCCCTCCGATTGGGCTGAAATTTTTTCTGTGTAATGCCTACCTATAAAGGAAAAAATTTAGGGGGTGGCAACTTGACATTTCAAAAATTTTCTAATATGGACCACCCTAGGGCACAATGTATGCGTTTACATTTATCCCAGCATTGTGGAGTAAATGTGAAAATCCTTCTCCAAATGTGAACGAAGTCCATAACTTCAGAATAAATAACTGAATCAATGAAAACAAACTGCAATTTTATTCCTCATACATTCGTTGATACATGATGAAAATTTCAATCACTTTGCTTTCTTTTATACAGAGTAAAATGAAAAAGAATAACTATCAAAAAATCGGTTCAATTTTCTGAAAAATTCACAATTACCCCAATTGACCTTACTTTCTTTACTCACTGTCATAGTTTTGTTATAGATGTTGATTTGCCAATGGTTGCTGTATTCATTTTCATTTTGCAAGATGTTTACTACACAATAATTTTCTGCCAGAAAATTAACACGGCTCAACTCGTTTCCTGAATCACGACCTTCTTGTATTGTAATATTTCCATAAAAATAGAACTTTTCGGCGAAACTTCTTCCATTCTATAATGTTTAACATTTTTTAGTTTGAGTAAAGCTAAAATCTGAGGGAATTTGACGAATTCAAAAACGTCCGCTTAGGGTCGGCACTTTTTCATTTTCCCACTAGGTTCAAACTAAAAATTTTACTGAATTGTGAGAATCATTGACCGGGGGGGGGGGGGGTGTAACATTGTTTCTCTCAAAGTGTAAAAAATTACAAAAAATGTAAATATCGAGCATAAGCTTGAAAAATTTTGAGGAAATGCAGGCCCAGTACCAAGCTTTTTGTGGACCTTCTTTTTTTCAGACCATTTCTTATGTTAGACTATCAGCATTACTCGGATATCATAAACTTGAGGGTGGATTTGAAGTGATATTTTGAAACAAAGAGGAAGAGTAAATTTTTTGTCTTTTGGGTCAATATGTTATTGTAATTCTGAAAATATTGATGATATTATAACCCGAGCGAAGCAAGGGCGAAGATTTTTGGTAAAATTTTGGAAAAAACTTGAATTTTTGCCTAAAAATATGCATTTTTTACTCATTTTTCTTATTATTTTACAAGGTTTTTTCTTAAGTCGTTTGCGGGTTCTTGATATTGAAAAAAAATTAGGCCCGGTGCAAATTTACCCTTTGCATTTTCCTCTCGACGGGCCTGTTTTTTTATCAACATAAAATACTTATACATACCTACGAGGTATGTTCAAAAAGTAAGTTAATTAAATTCATGAAAAAAAAAACTAAAAGAGCTAGAAACAAACGGAAAGCGGCACCGGATTCGCCGTGCTTTTCTCAACCTGGCAGCATTTGTTTTGCCGCCATACCATATAATCGTGTACTTTCTAAAACTCTTCAAAATTTAAAAAACCAAAAGAGCTAGAAAGAAACGGAAAGCGGCATTGGATTCAGCGTATTTTTTTCAACTAGGTAGCATAATTTTCAGAAAAATTGAACAATTTTTCGAATTAATAAAAATTTTTGAATGTTTTTTTGTCTCCACTGTCGTCAAACCAGGAAAAAAATTGTAATTTGATGATGCGTTTTTGTCGGGACTTTTCAAACAAATCCTACACTTGTAGCATCGAAATTGCTTCCAAGTCATTTACTATCAAGTGGACAGTCAAAAATAACCTCAAGTAATTGAAAAATCAAAAAAATATACGAAAAATATTGATTAACCTTGTTTGGCGGCAGTGGCGGCAAAACAATCAGAGAGTTTTTTTTTCAAAAATTTGTATAAATTCGAGAAATTGTTGATTTTTTTTGAAAATTATGCTACCTGGTTGAGAAAAGCACGGTGAATCCGGTGCCGCTTTCCGTTTGTTTCTAGCTCTTTTAGTTTTTTTTTCATGAATTTAATTAACTTACTTTTTGAACATACCTCGTACTACATACTTATACAGTTATACGGGCTATTCTATAATAGGTACCAACTCGAACCAAAAATGAAGTCGGGTTTTCCGATTTCTCATCAATTTTTTTTGCAGTTCCCCTTGGTGCATGGTCTATTCATATAACCACGATCATTTCCCTTCTTACCCTAAAGAAGGCTTGGGGGGGGGGGGGGTGGACCTCGAATTTTTTTGCAATTACGATTTTTTGCCAAATAACCCAACTTTAAAGGCTTACACTATTACGAGTTCGGTTGTACTTGGGTAAGTTTGAAAGAGAATTGATAGGAGATTCAAAAACGATAATCACATTTTGAAAATCTCGAAGTTGAACTTTGGTGGTGAAAGCTCAACATTCCTGATAAGTACCAAAGATGAAATCGACCATTTGAAAATCTGAAAAATAACAGTAAGTAGCCCTTTGTAGAATCCATGGAAGAATCCATTTTTGAAATTTTGTTGAAAAATTCTTATAATTTCAACTAAATGGGAAATTGCAGTAGGTGCAAGCGCATGTTTGCATCACCACTTTTGCCGGCCCTGCGCGATCCGCTGGTCATAGACCTTTAAGTATTAACATAGACCGCGCTGTCCAATGCTAATTCGTATTATCAGTGGCCCGAACATACGTGGATTCTATAAGTATTCTGGTTCCAAACAAATGGAATTATCAACCAATATGCATAGTAATTTCTGTTTGTTTGGAACCAGAATGCTTATAGAATTCTACATATATCGGAGCACGCTTTTTATCACCAAGCGCGGTCTATGTTAATACTTAAAGGTCTATGCCGCTGATAATTACTTGCCTGAGAATACTCGAAGTTATCACAAACTTCTTTTGATTGCATTGAATATTCAAAATTAATAAAGATTGGAGACGGAAGAATTGAAAGGTTTAAATAGGTATTTTCTCCTTCTAGCTCCAACGAAATTTCTTCAGGTAAATAATAGATACTTTTTGATGGAATGTTTTTCAGTGTTTTGACGATATTTTCCACAAATACTGGCGTCATATCGTGCCTTTCTTGTTCAGCTTGTTTCGTGATCTTACTGACTAATGTTCGACATTTTGTATGATAATTCATCGAATCACCTGACAACGATATTTTATAATTAATTAATGTTATAATATTATGACCTAATCTTATAATTCTATAAGCAAAAATTAGACATGAAACTGCGAATACTAATTATCCAAAAACACTGAAAATTTCTTCAAAATGTGGTAAGCATGCGGAGGACTCGGGATGACTCGGGAAAAATCTTTGACTGTAGAATATATAAAGTCAGTGGGAAAAATAACAGTTTTGTCTGTTATCAATGTGGTGTTCTCTGGGGATGAAATGAAGATTTTACCCCTCATTGATATACATATTTCCAAACGAATATCCCTAAATTAAAATTTCCATGGAAAAATTTGTTACCATTAACAGGTATGTAATGAAAAGAAAATTACCTTTCAACGTATTCAACTAGGTATCGATATTAACCAGGTACCTCCCAAATTAAAATTTCAAAGTGATTTTGTTTGTTTTGGGGGGTTGGAAGCTTGGACGTGGAGTTTTTGTGGGTAGAATAAGAAAGGGAAAAAAAGTGATTGAAGGGGAAGATTTCCTATTACCTGCAGATGTTAGAGATTATTGAGTATTGTGAGTCTCAAATTCAGCCCGAATTGACGGAAAGAAGAGATTTGAAATAACCAAAATCTAAACTACAATGTAAGTACAGAAATCAGAGCAATTTGAAATTACAGTAATTCAGTCTGTAGGAGACATAAAAAAAAAAATGGAACTTGCATTTCAAAGGGGTGGTGAATGGTACAAGAGAAATCTAAAATGTGAGGGTTTTTATCAAAACTAAAAAATTCCCCATGTACATTAGGGAACATAAGGGTTCAAAATTTTGAACTTGGTATTAAGCCAAAAGGGCCTTCCCCTATAAGATGACGAAATCGGCCCTTGACCCGAATTTGGTCAAAAGTGGTCCTAAATGTTACTTGGGACTTAAAAACATCCCACCCAAATTTTTGACCCCCCACCCCCACCCCTTCCCGAATTATCGCACTTCAAATGCTGAAACTTCAATTCGCGATATCTTCAGAAGAGGTAGGGGAAGTTTTTTTAAATTTTCACAAATTGTAGATATCATATAGGTGTACATATGGTAATTTTTTGAAATTTTTGTTTTCATATTTTCCCCATTTTGGGGGGTTTGAAAATTTCAAAAAAAAAATTCAAAAAAATTTTGGGGTGACATGGCTGGAATTTTTTTTAAAAAGTTCGTTATATGGTCAAGTATAACATATATTTTTCCCACATCCCCAAAATGACTGCAACATTATCAAAAAAAATGAAAACTAACCATCCGTCATTGCATATTTAGCCCGTGAAGATACATAACATTTCCCACGGTGCTCTCGTGAGAAGTACGGCGTTCACGGTCTTATCTCTTTTGCCGGAGGGATGAAAAAAGAAGTCCCAATTTCGTTCAAGCTCAAGTAAGTGCCTTCTAGTGAGTTGGAAATGGTTGAATTAGGGACTGTCTTGAGAAAACTGATTATTAAAAAAAAGGGAAGTCAAATTAGCGGACTGTGACATGAACGTAATAGGTCAACTCTTTCACGACGAACCACATCAGAACGTGAGTGACTTTTCAGAGTACCTATGGAAACGTCTCTTTATCACCTATTTCTTTGGAATGAAGTGTCCAAGGCGAAAAATAATTAAGTAAATGTAATTTATTTTGTCGACGAATTTCCTACAATAAAACATTGTTTTTGGTACAGCATTTTAATGTATAGATAATGGGCTATTCCATACTAAAACAGACTAAAAATGAAGTCGGTCTTCCGATTTCACTCAAATTTTTTTTACAAGTTGCCCATGGTGATCTATTTACAAAACCGCGATCATTTCTTTTCCAACTCTCAAGGGGCGGGGAGGCGGGTTTCGAAATTTTTATGCAATTGCGATGCTTGAAAACTTCGAAGATCTGTGATTTAGAAACATATGGGAAAATTTTTCATTTCAATTCTTGAGAACTATACACTGAGAGAAAAAAGTGTGGTGATATTGACTACAAAATTGTGGCAAACCTTATCCAGTCCGAGCTTGTGGCACTTTTCACCACAATTGTGGTACTTTTTATTTCAATTACCACAACTGTGGTACTTCATATTTTGATTACCACAGTTGTAGTATTTGAAATTCACTTGCCACAACTGTGGTAGTTTTGCTACAGTTAATGGTAATTATGGCGTGCAATAATAAAATTAAAATTGTTTTTTAAAAATAAAATTCAATACTGGCATGCTTTATCCAATGATTATTCAGTTCAGGACACACATTATCATGATCTCATGTCCTAATCAATTTATTCTACTCTCACAAATTTTTTGCCCTATGTGGGATTCAAACCTGGGACCCTACACCTATAATTCCCTAAACTATGTCTGCCTAACCATTACGCCACCGGGTGCGTATATAAAATAGGGAAATTAATTAAAATATTATGTATTTTTGGTAAAATTCAATTATGATTTGATGGAATTACATGTTATAATTGATTTATAATAAAAATGATTGAATTTTGAAACAAAGGAGGTTTAGAAAGATGCATTAAAATGTTATGTACACATACTTATTCAGCTCAAAATTTTACATCATGTTCATCCAATTTTTCTAATAATGTTCTGATTTCCGAATTCAATTAATTTACTATGCACAGGGATTAAAAAAGTATTTGTTTAAAGTTATCACATCATTTCACCACTTTTAAATTTGTTCTAAATCATTTTTCTCTCTACACAGCTTTATATTGATAATACCACACTTATAGTAACACATTTTAATGTGTACCACAATTTGTAGTATAATTAACCACAGCTGTAGCACAATTAACCACAATTGTGGTACTATTGGCTATAAAACTGTGGTTCTTTTGCTATGTGGTAATTTTTATCATCAGAATGGCGAAAAATACCACATTTATCGCTAAAACTGATAGAAATGCAATAATTTGTGGTAAATAATACCACAATTTTTTCTCAGTGTAGAGTGAAACCTGCTCTGTAGGCCCCAAATCTACATTTTGAAACAAACCAACATTTGCTGAACCTAATTTTAAGTCGTAGATACGTTTTGTGCATATTAATTCGCTCTTCTGAAAAATCCCTTTGTTGAAAGAGGTTGGAAATCAATTCGTATATACGCCTGAAAAAAAGGGGGAATCAATTCGTACATACCATTGCAAAAAAAGTGGGAATCAATTCGGACATTTCAAAAAAAAATGGGAATCAATTAGAACAGTTTTCAAAGCTGGGAATCAACTCACTAACTCCCCATTAGGGAACATATGGGTCCAAAATTCTGAACTTGGAATTGGGCCAAAATTAAAATTTTGAGTAATAACTTGAAGATGCCCCTGTGCATATGAAGAAGCATAGAGATCCAAAATTTTGAACTTTGGTACAACCCTAAAATTGAAATTGGAAAGAAGCAGTATACATTATGTAAGAAGGATTGCTGGTTTCAAATTTGGCCTTCCATTTTTCGAGTTGGACCCGCTAATAATCTTACATTCCGTTGTATGTGCAAACTAAAAAGTCGGTTACCTTACCCAGAATGCGTAAGGTTTTTTTCATTTTTAGAGTTTTTCACTGCCAGGTGATAGGTATTGGTTTAGTGGCAGTTATTGGTCATGGTGTCCATTCTCTGGAAAACTGGGAAAAGTCAGGGAATTTTGATCATCTGTAAAAGTCAGGGGAAAGTCAGGGAATTTTGGAATTTTCTCTGGAATTTTTCAAATTTCTAAAAAGAATGTAAATCATTTAGAAAAATGTTTTTAATTTTTATTCGCTCAATTTGGTAGATACCCTGGCATAATTTTTTCATTTTTCTAAACTTAATTTTACGTTAGAATACTTGGTTTTTCCTTTTTATTAAAAATTTTTTCTGTATAGGTAATAAATTCAAATTTTCAAATGTTTGTGTCGAGGGGGAGTTGGATGAGCGGAAAAATTTTCAGAATTTAATTTGAATCTTTTTTTTTAACCCGAAGAGGGGCATCTACCCGGTGTGTAAAGAAAGCGAAGACGTTCGCGACTTCGCTAGCGATTTGTGACAAAAGTCGCGAAACTCGACATCATTAGTGGCTAATGATCATGGACGTCATGCAGCGTCTGTCCTAGTCCGTGCTAATGATATGTTTGACTTCGGAGTAGGCAACTATTCGCACACATGTGCAAAGTGGGATGCCCTGGTACATGAATTCAGACTATTTCTTTATCCATGAAGAAAAATTCCAAAAAGTTATAAAACACAGATGTTTTCAAAAAAATGTGCTTTTTGATCTAGATGGTCGCTAAATAAAGCCAAAGTTTAATCTTGATCAAATTAAAATGTTTTCGATATTTTTGAAATTAAGAAAGTGTGGCAATTTCCTAAGAATTGAAAGCTCATGCGCAATCGGAAGATATGAATCAATTTTTCAAATTTAATTTTCTAATCTCTCCAGCCAACAACGTTTACACCGAGTTTTAATTCGAAAATCTAAAAAAAAAATTTTCGGCCCACCCTACTATACTCGCATCGTGCATTCAATTGTAATTCCAAGGAAATGAAATTATCATTATACGTTGCCGAAGTAAAACTGGTAATTGTATCTGATAACCTTCTCTTTCTCTGCACATATAAGTAAAGCAATATGAACAAATTATGCGATGAGTAATGCAGATGAAACGACGAAACGTAGATAAAAATTTCCAGAAAATCCCTGCTTCGCGGTGCTCACAATTCTAATAATAAAATCGATGTATTTATCATCAAATTTCATCATAAAATACGAATTAATCAAATTATGATAAGAGAGAAAAAAATCGCCGGAAAACGCGCAGATAATTGATTGAATGTAATTACAAATTCAAGGGAGAAAACATCCAATAACTCTCAATTTTAAATTGATAACGAGGCCGGATAGGTGATTTTTAATGATGGGGAATTTTCAAAATTTAAATACCTACTTCAACGAGTGATTTATTTCAACTGAAAAATAACACTAATCATAATTTGTGTCCCTCTTTCTAACAACGTCCCACATTGTCGATGCTAGTTTCGGAGATACAGCTGTTTTTCTGAAATAAAGTCGAAAATGTCGATTTTCGGATTTTTAGCGTTTCTGATAGATTGAACCCTGCTCTTTCGAATGCCGCAAACCGTTTTTTGTTCCGACCAGAATCATCCTTGACCGAAAAAAAAGAAAGAAGTTGGTTCCATCGATTCATCGAAAATTACGGTGAAAAAACGTAAAATTGATTCAAAAATCGCCCCTTCTACCCCCCCTCCCCCCACCACGTCGCAAACTTCGCCAAAAGCAGGCATCATAGCGTGGTTACTTTTTAGTAACTTGGTTACTTTTTTCGAGACAAGTTACTTTTGGTTACTATTTCCACTTCAAAAGTTACTTTGGTTACTTTTTACCTCTAAAAGTTACTTTTTTCCAAAATTTCTCAAAAAATTTACCTTTTTTTCACAATTTTTCTCTAAAAATTGATTTTTTCAAGCGTAAAGCGTCTGTTTAGTTTCGGTTTAGTCGAGTTTTGGAGACTTTTTTGTTTCAAAAAATTTCGCCCTCGCTCCACTCGGGCAGTAACTGATACCTCTGTTTCTTGAATACACTATCATTCCCTAAATTTGAATCAGTCAAAATTGGTGTATTTTCATTCTCTTGGTTAAGTATAGTGAAATAATTTTCATCAAAAAATAGAGATTTTCACCCATATTTCAGTCAAAACTCCAATCAATTTCCAATTTGTCAAATAAAAATCAGTAATTTTGATTAATATTTCAATGAAAAATCACTGATTTTCATATAAATTTACAGGGTAGGTAGGCTAGATACTCACTTTTTTTTACTGAATTTTGACACACCCTCATTTTTTTCAAATTCTTCTCCGCCCTTGCATAATGTCTGATTAAGTCCCGGAGTCGAGCAGATTCAATCCAAGCTCAATAAAAAAATGAAATTTTACCTCAAAAGTGTTCAGAGAAGTGCATTTTATTACTCTTCAAAAATATTTTTTCTTATTTCTTACATTAGAATATAACTTTCTAAATCTACATCAATCAAGTTTTATAAAAACTCTGCCTTTTTGAACCAATAAAATAATTTTCATTGATATTGCAGTCAAAAGTCGTTGATTTCTTAGTCGATTTTCAATTAACCAGAAAAAAATCAGTAATTTTGACTAAACGATCAATGTGAATCACTGATTTTCATTTATATTCATCTCACTGATTCAGATTTAGAGAATTCTTGCAATTTTTCAGTTTTTCTTCGCTTTTATCTGTATTACATTTTTTCATTTGTCCACTGAAATTAACCTGACTTTACGAGCACTACTGTAAATATAGATTTTGAAGTTTGTTACAAATTTTTACCCCCCCCCCACCCCATTTTTCTCCAATTCTCAGCCCCTCCCTTACATAATTTCTGGGAGCGCTTATAAGTTATAATAATTGCATTAAGTACATACTTACATGTTTTTTTTTTTTTTTTTTTTTTACAAATTTTACCATTAAAAATTGAGTTTTTAGTTACTTTTTGGTAATACATTGGTTACTTTTTTTTCCCAAATTGGGTTACTAAAGTTACTTTTTTCCCACCAAATTTCACTATGATGCCTGCAAAAGTAGTAGTTTACTTACTTTTTGTATTCGTATAAGTTGTATTATCGATAGAAGCAAGTACTTTTGTGTTTCGTTCATTTTTTGAAGAAAAAAACTTTGCAAAACTTTAAAGGCGTTTTTCTCAAAACTATGTTTTTTGAAATCTCAACTTCAAACAGCCATAATTCCGAGAGATTTGGACCTAGGAGGCTGGAAGAGGTCTTATTGGATGGGGAATTTTGTCTAGTATACCGTACTGGCCTTAACTCCATACCGACAATGTGGGACGTAATTAGCTAGAGGGACACATTTATTGATTACGTGCGAACCAATGTTTCTCGAAGCGGTAATTTTCTTCCCGAATTTTCTACGAAAGTTTATCACCTTATCATTAAGATTTCCCTACCTACTTTTTAATCGGAAATGAAAAAGAAGTTTACAAATAAGGTATTTTTTGAAATGTAAAAATCGTAAAAAACAGGCCAAGTTTGTTTGAAAAGTTGGATTTGTGAAATTGGAGGGAAAAAAATGAAATAATACATACACGTGGTTAAATAAAAAATAGAAAAAATTGATCGAAGTTGCTCTAAAACGAAGAAAACTGGCTAAAAAATCGTTGAAAAGACTTCAAACGAGATCAAAAATGACGTGAAACTAGATTCCTTTGATGAAAATCACTTTTTCTGTATCTTTTAAGAACCCACATCTATTTTGAGAATTTTTCAATATGATTTCCGGTGCTTTTTGCAAAACAATTTTTCTCTACTACACTTTTTGTAAACATTTAACAATTTATTCTCTCAATTTTATTTCCCTAAAATTTTTATTATACCCATAAGCAATTTAGAATTACAAATTTTATTAAACTTAGATGATTATTTTATCTCTTTCAAACTCTCATTTTGGAACAATTTTTGCTCAAATTTAGCATAATTATTTTTCCGAATTTTTGATGAATTTTGCAATATTTCATGCACTTATTATCAAAATCTTTGCTATTTTTCGTCATTTGTATGAAAATTTAATTTTCCTTATTTTTTGAGAGTTATTAACATTTTGATTATTTTTTGGCCACTTTCATATTTTATTAACTTTTATGCTGTTGTCAATAATTTTCATACAATTTTCGTGATTTTAATCAATTCCAAATTCTTTTTGAACAGTTCTTACCCTAATTGCAAATTTTTCATCATTTTTTATGATTTTTTCAGGATTTTATATAAGAACTACACTTCTTAAAAATAATCTTTATAAAATTTCCATAACTTTTTTCGAATTTTCTAGAAGGGTTTTTAATATTTAAATTAGCTCGTCGCCAGTGATTTTGAGCAATGTGATAAGTGTGCATCCAATCTTTTTCCAAGTGAATGATCACTCGTAGGCCACCAAGATGTACGATGTATCTACCTACCCTACCTCCCTACTTTTACGACAAGGTAAGTATTGTGGCAGTTAGAAAAATTTAGAGGCGATACAAGAAGTTATGAACGCATAGGTAGGTAATTTGGCACACGTAAGAATCTTGAGATTCGCATTTTTTGATAAACTACATAGGAAAAATTCGAAAGATGTTGAAAAGTGGAAATTTTTAAATCTTAAAAAAATGAAGATATTTCAAAATATCTACGAAAAATTTAAAGCACTACCAGTTGGGAGAGTAGAAATTTCGATCACGTTTACGCGACAAAAAATTGAGTAGGTACGTCATTTTAAAAGGAGCAAAACCTCCATATTTATGTCATTTTTGCTGCGACAAGTAATTCGTATTTTTTCGACTTCCTTCTTTCCATTGAAATCACCCCCACCTCACGAAAATAGAACGCGTCGCTGCTAACGCGATTTTAAAGTCCCAAAACTGAAATTTTGGAACTGGAACTGGAACTGAAAACTGAAACTAAAAAATTTTGAGACCTGAAACTGGAACTGGAACTAATATCATTTCAGTTTTCCATCACTGAATTGAAATTTTTTTCTAATTTTTTGGATTTATTGAGTAAAGGGCGAAATAAGTATTGGATTTTTGGTCGATTTTTTTTGGGCTCAATTGTGGAGTAAAAAGGTTCCATCAAAACTATGTTTTTTCATGTGGAAATGTGAAAAAAAAATTTTCATGAAACCTTTCTACTCCACAATTGAGCCAAAAAAATTTTTGACATAAAAAATTTTCCGTCACTGCCTTGATTTGATTGCCTGCCAATACTTCAATATGAAAACCAGCACTAGTACTTCCACCAGCAGAGGTGGCGGGCTCCTGTAAACCGCGAACGAAGATCCGTTGGCCTGGCAACAGATCCAGGTAATCGCGTGCGAGACCTTCTTTTTTTTTTATACACTGGCTCCGCGATGTTCCACAGGAGCCCCGTATTTCCACCTCGTTAGGCTTTTTTTTCCCCGCATGCTTTGTAAGTTGCCTACCCTTCCAGCCAAAATCATTAGCGAATTCGCGTAGAAAGGTGACAAAAATCGCTATACGAAATCGCTAGCGTCCTTTGCACACCGGGTAAAGATCTCGTAAAAAGTATCTAGTGATTTTGAAAAAAAAAAATCTAGACCCTATGCATTTTATATCATTTTTACACAAAATTTCGGGATGTAAGCACATCACGCGAAAAAATTACCCCCTCCCCCCTTCTCCCTGGTTTACGAATATCATATTTATAAGGTCTGGAAAAATTTGATAGATTGGTCTGGAAAACCTGGAAAAGTCAGGGAAAATCATTTCTGAAATATAGTGGACACCCTGTTGGTGCACTGACCGTATTTTTGAAAAATAATAATAATAGATTTTCGCAGTCTTGTTTCTGGGTGCTAAAATTGACCATCAATGAGTGTACTTACCATAGATGGATTGTGCAATGAATAAAGCAACTGCAATTTCAAATATTTCTGTTATTTCATCTCTGTTCAGATTAAAATATGATGTTTTTGACAACTTCAAACCGTTTGGAACTTTTACTATGACAGCAATGTTTTCATGGTCGATGATCAATGATAGATTACTTGCGACGTAGTCTAGTATATCCGATTCATTCGATTTTTTCCAAAGCTTCATGCTTCCTGCCACATTGTCCATTCGCAAACCATCAAAAATGATGTTTCCGTTTATATATCGCACGTTGATGTCTTGGAAATTCCACGTTCCATTGATGAGCACATCTACTGATTGAATTGCGGATGGATGTGTGGAATGGACCCATTGGCCACGAATGAAAGCGAAATATTGTCGAGAATCGGCAAAATAATTGGAATTGGGTTTGGTAATGCTGCTTGATAAATCTTTGCCAGCACAAGTATTGAAAAAAGGATAAAATGCCGAATTCATAGTGCTGTTGATTCGATCTCTAAATAATTTGATGAAATCTTCAAATATTTGTTGTCCTATGATAATGCGTTTTTGCCGAGGTAAGTTATCTAAAAAAATCTGAAAAAATTCAAAATACATTGTTTAACATTTCGGTGATATAGTAGGTACGCTTGAATAGGTATACATTATACTGCGTTGAATTAATTTTTTCACCATTCTATCTGCTGTCTTGAAGTCATCGTAGATTTGTACTGTAATTTTGTTTGTCCAGTTAGGATACTTTTGCAACAAAATGTCCAAGTTTACTTGCTTAATGTGAATGTTGGCAGACCCGAGTACTTTTGTTTTATAACCGTCGCGGGTTATTGTGTCATAGAAGAAATTAGCTTGTGCTTTTATGTTTTTGTAACTGATAGTACCAATCTAGGAAAACATTGGATTATAGTTTTGATATTCATATTGAGTAGAGTGAATGATTGAACATACTACGAGAACATAGATGTACCTTTTGATTAACATTACTAGTTCTACATGTAATGTTTTCTAAATTTTCATAAGCTTCCATTTTTATGTTGGAAAATGATGCTAATGAGTTTTCTTGTGGCGTTTTTTCTGAATAGTTCAAAAAATTCTCAAATATTTTCCCATCAAATGGAGCCAGTATATTGTGAAATGTATTTGTAAACTCTCGGGTTCCGTCGTATCGAATTTCTATACATTATAGAATTGAAGAAAAAAAAATGGCAATTAGGCTAAGAACTAAAGAAGTCAATTTTGTGTGACAAATTTTTGCAATTGAGAAAACCTGGTCTTTTTAATTTTAGTAAATATTTCATTGGTTATTACCTACGAATTGCACATGATATTTACTTTGAAATGTTTGCTCGATTCCTGCCGTCATTAATATTACAAGGGCGTCTAGCGCTTTGACATTTGCACTGGAAGCGTTATTGTCACATTGAGATGGTAAATCATACATTCCAGATAATATATATATCTGTATATGGTCGATCGAACTCCTCACTCCTAGCTCGAATGTGTATGCGTTTCCTTTGATTTCCTGATCCAGTTTGATATGATTATAACTACTCTTCTCAGCAATACGTTCCAAATCTAGCTCCACAAAATCTGTTGACTTATTGATGAGTGCATATAGTCGAATAATATAAAAGTCAAAACTAGATTTCCTCGTGGTCACTGGTACGGTATCCCAGTGTACATTAACGTGATATAGGTATATAGTATATTCGGAAGTCATTGAACTTGAATATCTGACCAGTAAACGTGAAATATGATTCAGTCCTGTAATGTTCAATTCATTATAGTCAGAATCCCATGGAAACTCGTCCATGTTTGGTTCCAATTTGAAAAGCGAGTAATTTTCATTTTTTTCGTCAAACTGCGGATTTAGGCAATTGTTCCACATTGATTCAAATACCAATCCTGCAATGATTTCAAATCGTTCCTTAATTATATTATTTATTGCTTGATGCATATAGTTTGCAATTTGTTCTAGATTTGTGTCTCGCGGACATGATTCACCCTCCGATTTTGTTATCTGAAATTCAATTCGGGTTTCATGTAATTACTTATAAAACATAAATCGTATAAAATGAATCATGTTGATTTGAATAATTACCCTGAAGTTTTTCATTTCATTTTGTATAAAATTCGGAAAAACAATTTCTGGGAATTTGTTTGTCATCTTGTTTGAGTTCTGCATTGTGAATTCTACCATAACTCGTGTGAGATTAAAATTGAAGAAAACTTGGCATGATGAAGAATTTTCGGAGTGAAAAATTTTTGCGTTTCCTTCAATAATCGCATTTTTTTCCCGCTGCTCAAATTCAACCTGTGGGTAGTAAGCTATGATTTATGTATACTTAAATTATTTATGGTGTGTTATATCAGTCAATCATTGCTTTGTACATTTCAAAAATATTTAATTTTCTTCGTAACTTGCGCGAACTATATTCGAATTACCTAATCTTCAATGTCGAGCAGAGAAAAAATAATGCATAATGTAGTCAGATTATGTCAAAAAAATGCTTCCGCTCGCACCAAATGTAAAAAGTAATTTGACAATTGATTCTTAATCTAAAATGTATTTAGAAAAAAATAAGCTTGGGTGCCACTTTTTCCGGCCACTCTCTTTCCGTGGGTCCACCTCCCCCTTCTTAAAAATGCGCGTATCTCCTTTTCTATTTGTTCTACAATAAAAAATTCAAGTAAAAGTTCTTTGTTGAAAGCTTCTTTACATTTTTGGTTATTACAAAAATTTGCTTTGGAGCCACCTTTGCGCCCCAAATTTCAAAAATGTGCTTACTTACAGAATTATTCTCATTAGTTATGAAAAATATCAAAGATAGCGCAAAATGTGTAATAACAAAAAGTATTTAGAATAAAATTTCACATCTAGAAAGGTCATCGCAATTCTCCCACTCCTCACCTCTACGGCCCACCCCTCCCCCAAAACTGTTTTAGCTTTGAGAAGTGTGGTTTTTTTTGGCCATGAACGGAAAATTATGATCGAGGAATCAAAGGGTACCCCTGGTTAAGATAGGTGAATCGGCCTAAGAGCTACTTTTTGAAACTGACTATCAGACATTATTAGGGACCCCAAAAAATAATTTTAGACCGTATTTTCAACCCCCCACCTCACTCCCCTTCATCCCCACCCCGAAAATGTCGAATTTTCGTCAAAAAACCCTATCTCGGAACCTAATGAACCAAAAATTCTGAAATTTATGTGGTGTATACGGGGAGTGGTGAACAACTTTTGAGAATTTTTTCAGATTTTTTTGCACTGCCTTCTAGCCAAAATCCCACTTTAAAAACTTGAAATCGCTCTAATTTCGAAACTAAAAGACATACATTTTTTCTTTTTGGCACAAATATAGTTCTACCTTGGTACAATATAATGATATTTTTTTAAGATTTTCAGCGTTGGGAGAACAGACGAAAAATGCGGTTTTCTATTAAAAAATACTCATTTCGTCATTCAAGCAACCAAAAATTTTGAAAACATTTATATGATACGAATGGGGAAAGGTAACAAATTTTTGAGAATATTTTATGTTTTTTTTTGCAATGCATTCCAGCCAAAAACCCACCCTCAAACTTTTTAAATGGCTCCGATTCCAAAGCTATAATGCAAACATTCGTTCTACTTTTTGAAACTAACCACCACACATAATTAAGGACTCCAAAAAAATCTTAGGATGCATATTCCACCTCCCATCTCACTCCGTTTCACCCTCATCCTCCCAATATTTAGTTTTGTCAAAAAATCCCATTTTGGTACCTCAATGAACCAAAATTTTGAAATTCATTTTTTTTGTATATTGGGGAATGATAATCAACATTAAGAACTTTTTTAGATTTTTTGCATCGCGTTTTAGCCAAACACCCACTTAGAAACTTTAAAATCGCTCTACTTTTAAAAGCAAAAGATACTCTCTCATTTATAAATCAGTGAAAATTATCGAAAATCACTGAGAAACAGTCAGAATTGCAGCACAGGAGAAAAGCAGTGAAAAAATTTTTACTGAAAATAAATCAGTGGCAAAAATCGATTGGGAATTTCAAAGAGAATATTGTGTCTATTCTCAAGAAAATCTAAAAAATTGGAGAATTTTGGAATTTTCTAAGGGATGTTTTGAAAATTCAGAAGGAGAAATCATTTGAAAATATGTCTTTTTTTTGCTGTTTTTTAAATAAATTTTCCGAAAAAATTTCGCCCTCGCTCGCTCGAACCAATTAATCACATCATTGTATTGGTAAGCTGCTAATATTTCAGAGTTCCCATGAATTTATTTCTCAGTTTTAGAATCAGAATCCGCGAAATCTATATCAGCCCATGTTATGCCAGCTTCCCACTGTGTTAAAAATACCTTATTAGGTAACTGCTCAATAATCGTCCAACAATTTTATCCGTTCTAACCTGATTTTTCGTAAAAATTTTCACTCTCGCTTTGTTCGGGCAGTAACATGTTTCTCTTCTTTACCATAAAATAACTCACTTTTAGAAAATTTTTATGAAAAATTGTCTTTTTTTAAAAATTAAAGCCGTATTTTCTTCCGTGTATGAAATTTTTTCTGTAATGAATTTGATCTCGTTGATTTTTTTGGGCGGGGGGGGGGGGGGGTCAAATTGAGAAGTAGATACTAGATACCTTAGAAAAAGGTCGCGAAAAAGTCGCGAAATTTGATTTTGAAAAATCGGTAGACACCCTGAGAGTCCTTAATTATGTGTGGTGGTTAGTTTCAAAAAGTAGAACGAATGTTTGCCTTATAACTTTGGAATCGGAGCCATTTAAAAAGTTTGAGGGTGGGTTTTTGGCTGGAATGC
Organism: Pseudococcus viburni; assembly: GCA_033439095.1. Classification (NCBI taxonomy): domain Eukaryota; kingdom Metazoa; phylum Arthropoda; class Insecta; order Hemiptera; family Pseudococcidae; genus Pseudococcus; species Pseudococcus viburni. The sequence goes on along the minus strand of JAVBJF010000484.1, from coordinate 170,714 downwards.
ATTGCAAAAAAATCATAAAAAATTCTCAAAAATTTGTTACCTTTCCCCATTCGTACCATATAAATGTTTTCAAAATTTTTGGTTGCTTGAATGACGAAATGAGCATTTTTTAATAGAAAACCGCATTTTTTCGTCTGTTCTCCCAACGCTAAAAATCTGTAAAAAATATCGTTATATTGTACCAAGGTAGAACTATATTTGTGCCAAATAGAAAAAATGTATGCCTTTTAGTTTCGAAATTAGAGCGATTTTAAGTTTTCAAAGTGGAATTTTGGCTAGAAGGCAGTACAAAAAAAATCTGAAAAAATTCTCAAAAGTTGTTCACCACTCCCCGTATACACCACATAAATTTCAGAATTTTTGGTTCATTATGTTCCGAGATAGGGTTTTTTGACGAAAATTCGACATTTTGGGGGTGGGGGTGAAGGGGAGTGAGGTGAGGGTTGAAAATACTGTCTAAAATTATTTTTTGGGGTCCCTAATAATGTCTGATAGTCAGTTTCAAAAAGTAGCTCTTAGGCCGGTTCACCTATCTTGACCGGGGGTACCCTTTGGTATGGTGAATCAAGACACTATAAGGAACTTTTTGAGCTTGGGAGGTCATCACCAAATCCTATAAGGAGGGGTAGGGGAAGGTTCATTGAGAGGTTAAGCCCTTAATTTTCGAAATTGGGTTGTCAGCCCTTTTTTAGTGCCATTTACATGTGATTGATTCCCGCTGAGTTGAAAAATGTCTTTACTTTCAAAATTAGAGGGAGAGATGTACCTCAAATTTGAGATTTCAAACTAGTTTTTCATATTTTTTCTCAGTTATGTTTAAAAATAGCATTTTTTTTTTCAACAATTCGGGTATACTTAGATTCAGGAAAATGAACAGTAATCCATTTACATTTTGTCATTCAGTGTAATAGGTATATCAACAAAATGGTCTATGCGATTCGGCCTCTGAATACAGCGTGAAAGAAAGTATATGTACTTATCCTGTTGTGAAAAAATTCTATACCTATATTCATCGTCGGATTCCTGTGTTGAAATTAAGCCAAGGGTGAAAGTTTTTCACCCGTTGTTTTTGAGATGATTTCAGGGTGCAGTGAGGCGAAAATTCTTCACTCTTACTTTAATATCAACAGAGGAACTGTTATTTTAAAAAATTAATTAGAATTCTGGAACTAGTTTGGTAATTTTGATTTGATAAAATTTCCTGTACCTAGTGTTCCTGTGGCCGATACAAATTTTTTGAGGTGGGAATAATTTCGATCTCTATTCTAAAGAGAGCTTACTTGAAATAATGCATTGAAATTATGCATCGAAATCGAAATTTCATTCGTTGATTTTTTCCTGATAGGCATTATACGATTAAATGGTTCTTGTTTATGGCAGTTATGTAGTTCAGATTCACAATAAAAAATAAATTTTGTCAATTGATGTTTGCTACCATTTTTTGTTGTAAATTTTCAAAGAAAAAAAAAGACGAGTGAAATTTGCAGTATTATTGATAATTTTTTGTTCGATACGTGGACACAGATTTGTTCTTTTTAACCTTTTTTTTTTTGCATATCTGTAATTTGAATTTGTGTCACAGTCGGCAGTTCCCCGAATATCATATTTCTCGAATGAAAACTTCGAACTTCCCAAATGGATTTGGGAAATTTTCATTCAGGAAAGTGGTATTCAGAAAATTTGACATTCGGGAAAGTGTCTGAGAATCTTGAGGAGCTGAAGTATTTGATAAACATGAAAAATACCTAGTTAGATTAAAAATTGCGAAAACCAGCCCACTTACTATTGAGAGGACATTCTTTATTTTTGTTTCAATTACCTGCAAGTTTTGTCTGAATTCACAGTCAACCCGCTTCAATAACGAAATGGGCAAAATTTCATCGTCGGGGATGAATTTAGTAAAAGTTATGTTCGTGGAATTTATCATTTCTGAAGGCGTTTCAAATGGTCGATGTTTCCTAATCCAATCAGCATGAGATTTTTCGATCGTTTCTTTATGGAAAAATTGAAATAAGTCGAAAAAGTTTTTCACTTGAATTTTGGCCGTTTCTTCACCGAAGTTCGCATTTGACAAGAATGATGCTTTGTTTCTTCCCTGATCTTCAGTGTCAGGCAGTTGGTGGCCGCTGACATCTACTGGAACATTCGCCCGGATTGGATAATCGTGACATTTAAAACGAAGTTTCAGTTTCAACTAGAGATCTGCGCCGCCGCTGCGCCGTGGATAAATGCATCGGCTCAAACCGATTTTTTTGCCTAAACTTTCATTTTGAAGTTGTGGACGTTACAACAAATCATGCACTAGCTCACAAATCATTCAGACCCAAATTGGATTTTGATAATTTAAGTCCTTTATTCCAAGTTCAAAGTTCAACTTTCTCAAAATGTGACAATAAGTTTTGATTTTAATAAAATTTTCCAATTCCATATTTTGAAATTTTTTTCTAATTATTAAGTTAGAAGAAATTTTGAAAAACAAAAGTTGAAATTTTTTTAAAGAATTCAATATTGAAAAAAAATTTAGGAAAAGAGTACAGTAGAAGAAGGCATGAATTTGGCCTCGCCACAGTTTTTGATTTATTCCCCCCCCCCAATGGTGTCCATAGATGCAAAAAATTCTGAAAAAATTTTAACCCCTCTATCTTTTTTCTATGAGGTGGAACTTCGTGCCGAAGAACAGAAAATTTTTTTCACCTCCGTTGAAATTGAAAACTTTTAAGAATAATGCAATGAAATGGCCACAGCTCCGAAAGGGAGGGGGTGGAGGGGTCCAAAAATTTTCAGAATTTTTTTCATCAAGGGACACCATTAAGGGGAGTAGATCGAAAATCGGAGTGGGGACCAAATTCACTACTTATATGGATAGGTATACGCATTTGAAATTATTAGAAACAATTTTGAAATAAAAGTTGGAATACTTAATGTTAAGAAATTTGAATTGAACGTGTTACAGCAAAAATGACATAATTATAGAAAAAAATGCGTTTTGGGGAAATCGCGATTGAAGTTTGAATATACTTTTTTTAATACTAAATAATTAAAGAATTGAGCTGGTGGAAAAAATTTTACCTTAAAATTTCATCTTTTTGCTACAAGGAAACAGCTCGCCCATCACTTGATATCTTTTCTATTTTTCTCTATATTGAAAACAAAAGGTTGAGTTATATGTCCTTTTTGTTGTGACAAAATTTCATTTCGACCCTTCTACGTTTGAAGACGTATAATTTTTCCGGAAGTGAAAATTAAAAAAAATCTTCATACAAAAGTTAAAGAGAATGAAAAAAGGAACATTTTCGCGAAAAAAATTTCAAATTATTTCTCCAGGGAGCGGATATATCGCACTTTAAAAAATGACAACTTTTTTTCCATTTTCTTGGTTACAAAAAAATGCTAAAAATGCATTTTGGACGAATTTTATTATTTTTTCAAATTTATGACAAAAAATTAACTTAAAAAAACACTTCATTCAAATTTCAAAATTTTACATCAAAGATGTAATGAACTTACAAAGGAAGCTACCCGAGGTCGGACACGCGGAATGAAAAATTTTTTTCACAGACTTGTAGAACATCACCAAAAACTTCCATAGCCAAAATTTCAGCCCCTAAAGTTGATATAGGGGGAGCTATGGGAGTGTGGATTTCGAGAAATCGCCTAATACACCGAAAAATTACAAAAATCTAAATAACTCGCGTTCTTATGGCGTTTAGGAGATGGATTTTATACCACGAACTGCCCTTGGTATAGGCCATCTGAAGATGGGATAGTCGCCTAAGTTTGCGTGTAACATCAGGGGATGGGGGATTTTCACTCATACATTGGTCGTTATTACAATTTTTCTACACAGCGCATAAAAGGTATGAGTGAAATCCTCCCCCCCCCCATGTTAACCGCGAACCTAGGTGACTATCCCATCTTCAGATGACCTTCCTGGTATAAAATCCATCTCCTAAACGCCAAAAGAACGCGAGTTAGGTACATATTTAGATTTTTGTAATTTTTCGATGTATTAGGCGATTTTTCGAAATTCAAACCCCATAGCTCCCCCCTATATCAACTTTAGGGGCTGAAATTTTAGCTGTGGAAGTTTTTGGTAATGCTCTACAAGTCTGTGAAAAATTTTTCATTCCGCATGTCCGACCTCGGGTAGCTCCCTTGTTAGGTACCGAAATTTCGAACTTCGCATTTTAATTCGAGGAAAACATATTGGAAAGGGGGAGGGGTTCATTGGATAGAGAAAACTTTAGAGAATACGAATCGCTTGTCGCATCAAAAAGGACATATCCTGAGTTATGCTCTTTTTGTTGTGACACATTCAATTATAAAAATTTTAGTACTTACCCATTGGAAATTTTTTCAACTTTATATTTTCAAAAAATTGTTTCAGCCCCAAAATTAATTCGAATAAGTAATTTAAAAAATATTCCGAATTCAAATTTTTAAAGAAATTTTCAGATTCATGTTTTTCAAAAAAAAATTCAATTCAATAAGTAGGTACAGGTACCTAATTAGAGAAAATTCTAAAAAGTAATAAAAATATGAACTCGAAAAAATTTTAAACATCAAAGTTGGATAAATTTTGAGAAAATTTAAATTTCAAAAAATTTAATGATGGAAAATTTTTAAAATTGGATGCAGCTTTTTTTTTAAAAAAAGTAGAGAAATTGAAAAAATTTAAGAGTTTGAAATATGTAGTTAATGATTTGAAGACCTCACGGGAAGAACGGGTTAACTGAGGGTTTTTTCAAAAATGACTTTTTTTTGCCATTGTGTTCAATAAACCATGTACTTTTATGTGGTTTATATGAAAAATGCCGAACTTTTCAAATTTTGTCAAAAAAAGCAAACAAGAATTTTCAAGAAATTAAAAACACGGAAAGAACGGGTTAACTACTCTAAACAACGAAAAAAAATTGCAAAAAGCTGATTTTTGTTTTTCAAATAGTTGATTTATTGTTGTAAACATAAAAAAAAATCAGAATTCAACAAAAGATAACTCATAGGTGGAAAAAACTGATTAATTTCAGAGAAAAAATATTTCAATTTCAAGAAAACACGGAAAGAACGGGTTAACTGTGTCACTTTACGGAAAGAACGGGTTAATTGAGGCACTTACACGGAAAGAACGGGTTAACTTCTCAGAATGTTGTTCAAACACATCGTGTGTTGAGCGACTTTGAAGCTTTTAAAAAACTTTTGAGCAATATTTGCCGATGTAAAATGATTCTAATTGACATTTTGAAAGTAATAAAATCAAAACGAAACTTGAAAACCCATTTTTCTCAGTTCCACTTCAACATTATCTTTAAAACGTTCTCCTGCAAAATTTATAAAATTTCAGTTAACCCGTTCTTCCCGTGAGGTCTTCATTTGAACTTGAGTGAGCCTAAAATAATAAGGCTTATTCTTCCAATTACACGTACAAAAATATTTAGGGCCTATACCAAAAAAAAGTAGTTTTAGTCTGCGCGAGCCACCGCCAGGTATTTTAGCAGCCGCTGCGCTGTTGATAAAATCGGCTGCAATCGGCGCGCCGCCAGGCACCGACACTGTAGCCACTTTGGTCGCCGCCGCGCCGAAGGAGCTATCATCGGCGCGGCGCAGGCCTCCAGTTTCAACTTAAACGCGTAAGCATTTAGTTTTTTAAATCGTGCAAAAGCCTTAAGGATATAAATTTACTCGAAGCTCGATTAGAAGAAGCGAAAGACTCAAACTTATAAAAATGTATTTAGGTATGATTATTTTACTTGTTATCGCCAGTAGTAGAAGAAATAGCAGAACGATATTTTTTTTCATCGCGATGATAAATTGTACCGCTCAATAAATGAAATCAACACCGTAGCGATCACACGAACGTATAAGTTTTATTTTAAAAATTAACAATCATTCCAGAACCACTTTCAGTATAGCTTGCAAACGACGAAAAAACTCGGAACAAAACAAATTTGAAATGATTTTCCGCGTAATCATGTTTGTCGTTTCCGAAAACAATTTCTCCCACGTGTGAAAATGTGAGAAGCGAACATTGCTTTTTATATATCCATAAAAGTCACGGAAATGTACAAACATTGCTTTTTATATATCCATAAAAGTCACGGAAATGTACAATCAAAGTTCGCTTATCTTCAAAATTTGTCAGTGTTGACTCAAATTTTGACTCACGAAATATTGCAGCGTTTGGATAACGATACTTATTTTAGATTAATTTGGAACGTTAGTGTATTTTTGATAAATTTATAAAACGCAGATAACCTAATTTTTATTATTCATGCATACGCATGCCTATTTTTTGTCACCTATTTCGCTTGGCTTTTTTTGTTCTCTGTCTTTTTTATATGTATTTCAATACCTATCATTTGTCAAGCGATTTTATTTTTATTTGGGGATTTAGGAAGTAAAAAAGTGTTGTAACGAGAATGAAGGGATAATAAGGTTACAGATGAGCAAAGTAATGGTCGATTCAGTCGATTTCCAATCATTCTGAGATAAGTATGAGGGATGTAAGTCTAAGGTATCGCTGAAGAAAATGTTTATCGGAATTTAGCCCTTTGAAAGTAGACAATTAACCAGAAACACATTTTTTAGCGCTGACAAACACTGAAATGGTTTAAGGAAAAATATCTAGAGACGGATCGACTGAAACCCAAGAATGAATTGCGTTTTTTCAGTCGAAAAAAGTAAATTATGTTGAAAAATGTGCAGAGGTGTTGATTTTTTTTTAGAAAATTTGGAAAAAATGACATCTCGAGTCGGAAAAAATATATTCAAGGCTGTACATTTGCAAATCCCTACCCTGGGTTTTCTTTGAAAACACGCTTGAAATTATCACTTTTCCCTGATATGACTTTTTATTTTGGTATCGACTTGTAATGAATTTTTTTTCGAAAAGTGCCTTTATCGGTTGATAATATTGAAAATGATCGTTGCAATTTTAGTGACGGCGCGGAAATCGACGAAGAGAGTTTATCTACGGAAGTATCATATCTGCGGATATGCTGCTTTCTGGAATGCACTTATTTCAGTATAACTTATCACAAATAATATTTTAGAATGCAACATTTTGCAATTTTTATCAGCATTACCTTTTTTAAAAATGTTAATTTTGAAAAATATTTTTTCTCCTGTAAAAATTTCGAAGTGCATAATTTGCCAGTTTTCCGATTTTAATAGATTTGTCGAATGAAATTTCAAATCAAAAAAACTACTTGTACAGATCAACACGGAACCTCAATCGCATCTCGTAGGCCATCGTGTATTTCGATTGTTGAGGAGGGAGGAAGGTGATCTCAAAAGTTGGACCCACCAAAAAAATTTTCTCCAAAATGAATTCCGATACCGAGTGAAATTGTACACCAGATATTGAAGAACAAAAATCTTTCAAGTTTTTTTTTCTAGGATCCAACTTTTGAGATAAGGGGGATGATGGGGAGAGGTTCATTCTGTCACCAACGTTCATTGGAAAGGAAATCTGAATACTTTTGGTGGTTACAAATTTTCCCGTGTCTTCGAAACTTTTCGTTGAAAATAAAGAAAACGTGATTTTGAAGTTTTCTCAAAAAACTTATCATTTCCAAATTTGAGCGGCTGGAGTTGTTTCAGAATGGATTTCGATAAAGATTGAAAATGTATAATTAGGTTTTGAGGAACAACTTTTGTTTGAACATTTTTTTTCATTACGATCCATAGATTGGGCGCGGCAGTACATCTGGTTGAAATGAGGGGCGGCCCCTGGGAAAAAGGGGAGAGGAAAAATAGGCATACAAGCAAAATTTATTTGTTTTTGTGTCTGCAACAAGAATCAATCATAAAATCAATTTTAACAGGAATCCCGCGCAAGCCTTTTTTTGTACAATTGAGACCTGATAGTCTACAGTCCAACTGGTAAAAAGTACTCTAGAAATCGAAATCAGCGTGCTTTTTTTGGGCGCAAAAAAATCAGTTGGCTTATTGTGGTTATGGATCCCATAATATGAAAAAAGTGTATTTTGGATTTTTGACCTTGCACAATAAGGAGCTGGAACCTAAACCCCACCCCCTTTCCCCATTCTTTCAACTTGACTGAGCGCAAAAAATTTGTTCACGGTATGATAGCAGAAACTTCCTCGACTCCAAATATATGTCACAACCCTTGGGCCACTTGCACAATAGGACGCTAGGCCTCTCAATATGCGATTTTTCGCCAAAGGGTATGGCCGGATAAGGGGTGAATTTGGCCCCCGGCGCTTTTGGACTCCTAAACACCTCAAGTCGTGTATATTGACTAGAAATAATTTTTCACAAAATTTTGGACCCCTACCCCCCTCTCTTTCGGAGCTATAGCCATTTTATTGCATCATTTTCAAGAATTTTTAATTTCAACGGAAGTGAAGGAAATTTTCTGTTCTTTGGCACAAAGTTACATCTGGTAGAGGTGTATTCATGATAATTTTTTCAACAATTTTGGTGCACTCCTTCACGTTTTTTCGGTCATTTGAAGTTTTCAATCGTAAAAAATACCATATAAGCGAAGAGCGACCACCCTGGAAAAATTCCTAAAAAATACGTTTTTTTATGTAGAATTGTACTATGTATTTGGTTTTGGCGATTTCTTTGAACTAAGGGCCGAAAATCGCGAAAAACCGTACAGAAATGTTGTAATTTTAGCAGATTTTTCAAATTTTGAGCGCTTTATACAGAAAGAAATAACCAAATAAGGAAACCAATTTCAAATTCGTGTTCAGCAGGTCAAAATACCCCGGTAAACACCCTTTTCGTAATAGTTTTGATTAAAATTTCAAAATTCACCTTTTTCACTGATTTTTAATGAAAAAAAAAGTGAATTTCGAGACTTCGAGTAAAACGATCGCGAAAAACGTATTTTTCGCGGTATTTTGACCTGCTGAACACGAATATGGATTTGGTTTTTTCATTTCGTCTTTTTTCCCTAAAACGCCCACATTTTCAAGTTTGAATCGGGTCTCTCGAGCAAGAAAATTATTATACACAATAATTAATGTCATATTCGGGTTCTACGACCCAAAATTAGTTGGAAACCAAAATCTTTCCATTTAAAATTTTTGAGTCACATTTCAGCAACAGAACCCGTCCAAGGAGGAGTGATGGTGAATTTATTTTCCACGTATCCTCCATTTCTTTGACATTAAATCGTGCCAATGAGTTACAATATTGCGCGCCCAGATCTCGAACAATAATTTTTTGAAAATTTTCCACAAGAATCAACATAGTAATTCGAGATTGAAAAAAGTTTCACGAAAACAGGAGCGGGGCATCGAAGATGCTTGATTTTTTTTCAAATATTCCTAATTGTCATTTTGCATCTCGTTGTTGCGCTGTACAAAATTAATTCATTATTGATTTTCTGGGGGGGGGGGGGGGAGCATTGTTGGTCAAAAACACAAGAACACCTTTTTTCCATTTTTCCAAAAATATAACCGTATTTAAGACCAATAACGTCACTATTAATAGTAATAGGAAATTGGAAATTTAAATGGGAGGATTTCAACTCTAGGACTACCATAAAATCAATGTATTAAAAAAGTGGCAAAAATGAAACCCTATCTGAAAAACTCTCAACTCTAATACGTCTTAGCAGATGGATTTCGGCGAAGACGTTGAAATATACATAAATTAGAGGAAAAGGGTGTGAATGGGGGCTTGGGGATGAAAAAAGAGGTAGTACGTATGAGAAAATGACGAAATGAAAAAACCAAATCCATATTCGTGTTCAGCAGGTCAAAATACCGCGAAAAATACGTTTTTCGCGATCGTTTTACTCGAAGTCTCGAAATTCACTTTTTTTTTCATTAAAAATCAGTGAAAAAGGTGAATTTTGAAATTTTAATCAAAACTATTACGAAAAGGGTGTTTACCGGGGTATTTTGACCTGCTGAACACAAATTTGAAATTGGTTTCCTTATTTGGTTATTTCTTTCTGTATAAAGCGCTCAAAATTTGAAAAATCTGCTAAAATTACAACATTTCTGTACGGTTTTTCGCGATTTTCGGCCCTTAGTTCAAAGAAATCGCCAAAACCAAATACATAGTACAATTCTACATAAAAAAACGTATTTTTTTAGGAATTTTTCCAGGGTGGTCGCTCTTTGCTTATATGATATTTTTTACGATTGAAAACTTCAAATGACCGAAAAAACGTGAAGGAGTGCACCAAAATTGTTGAAAAAATTATCATGAATACACCTCTACCAGATGTAACTTTGTGCCAAAGAACAGAAAATTTCCTTCACTTCCGTTGAAATTAAAAATTCTTGAAAATGATGAAATAAAATGGCCATAGCTCCGAAAGAGAGGGGGGTAGGGGTCCAAAATTTTGTGAAAAATTATTTCTAGTCAATATACACGACTTGAGGTATTTAGGAGTCCAAAAGCGCCGGGGGCCAAATTCACCCCTTATCCGTCCATACCCTTTGATCTTTTTTGGCACAATGATGCCTCTGTATGCGACAAACGCCTTGGAGCGCAAGAAAAATTAAACGTAATGTATACCTAGATTCATTCTGCATCCAATGAGCTAAAGTTTAAGGGAACCAGTTAGCACAAAATTCTGAAACTTGTATCAAAATGGGTTAAAATTTTACAAACAGAACGAAATTAGTAGTTGAAATTGAATTTAAGCAATTTTGACCCTTTATGAGCCTCAAATTGAGTCCCATTTTTGAGTATTTTATAAAAATTGGTATGTGATCTATGAAAGTGGGATAGAATTTTGCCAATTTTCAAAAATGTCATCCAAAACCATTTTTGAGCAAATTTTGAGAATTTCGAGCCCCAAATAGGATTAATTTTTGAGTATTCCTATTTTCAAGAAACTGACATGTAATTTATGAAAGAGGGGTAGAATTTCGCCAAAAATTCAAAAATTCCATTCAAAACCATTTTTGAGCAACTTTTGAGAATTTTGAGCCCCAAATTGAGTAATTTTTGTGGTATTTTCAAAAAATTGGCATGTCGTCGCGCTATAATTAAAACCAGCTAAGTGCCATTTTTTTCAAAATTGAGTTTTTTACAATTTCGAGTTATCTGAATCAAGCTGCATCGATTAAAATTTAAAAAATGTAAATTAATTAATTTAGACCTGAAAAAAATGAGATTGAAATTTGCGAAGTCCATAAGCGTAATGCAAATTTTGTTACGTTTTTTGGCTCTCCTGTGAAAAACAGAATTTGGCACTTAGCTGGTTTTAATTATAGCGCGACGATGTGACTTATGCAGTACAAAATATTTTCGTAGAAAAAAAATGCTCAAATCCTCAAAAGCAGGGCTGCGAGAACAAGGAAAATCTGTTCTCGTTCTCAGTTCTTTCGTTCCCAAAATCAAAAAAAATCATATGTTCGTTCGTTCGTTCGTTCTTCCTAGTTGTTCTACTGGTTCTCCGTTCTCGTTCTTGTTCTTTTCAAAAAGCTTGTTCTTCTGTTCTTGTTCCCGTTCCCGTTCTTTTGATGTTTTTTCAATAATTTTGTAGGTAGAGTTGCGTAAAATCAACTTCAAACCAATAAAATTAAAAAAAAAATTTTTAAGTAAAAAAAAAAAACATGAAAAATTCGGAATTTTAACAAAAATTTACAAGAACGAGAATGAACCTGAAGATCAGAGAGAACAGTTCTCGTTCTTTTGTTCGCGAACCACAACTGAAATTTCTGTTCTTTCTTTTGTTCTCTGTTCTTTTAAATGTTTTTTTTTTTAATGTTCGTTCTTTCGTTCGTTCTTTGAGAAAAAGCTCTGTTCTTCTGTTCTTTGTTCTTGTTCTTCGTTCGTTCTCGCAGCCCTGCTCAAAAGTTGCTCAAAAAAAGTTTTGGATGACATTTCTGAATTTTTGACGAAATTCTACCCCTCTTTCATAAATTACATGTCAGTTTTTTGAAAATAGGTACTTACTTAGTAGTGGGTCGTAATAGAGGCTCGAAATTCTCAAAAATTGCTCAAATGGTTTTGAATGACATTTTTGATTTTTTGGTAAAATTCTATCCCACTATCATAGGTCACATGTCAATTTTTTAAAAATACTACAAAAATTGCTCAATTTGAGGCTCAAAATTCTCAAAAGTTGCTCGAAAATGGTTTTGGATGGAATTTTTGAATTTTTGGCGAAATTCTATCCCTATTTTATAAATTACATGTCAGTTTTTTGAAAATAGGTACTCAGAAATTGATCCCAGAGGGTCAAAATTCTCAAAATTTGCTCAAAACCGATTTTGGATGACATTTTTGAATTTTTGACGAAATTCTATCCCTCTTTTATACATTACATGTCAGTTTTTTGAAAATAGGTACTCAGAAATTGATCCTAATAGAGGCTCAAAATTCTCAAAATTTGCTCAAAACTGATTTTGGATGACATTTTTGAATTTTTGACGAAATTCTATCCCACCGTCCTAGGTCACGTGCCAATTTTTGGAAAATACTCAAAAATGGGAGTGAATTTGAGGCTCAAGAAAGGTCAAAATTGCTTAAATTCAATTTTCACTGATAATTTTGTTGTGATTGTTTGTAAAATTATAACCCATTTTGATAGGTCGCAACCCAAGTTTCAGAATTTTTTTTTATAACTTATTTTATGATGAGATGGGGTGAAAATTACGCATTTTCTCAACTTTGAAATTCCACCACGGCGTATTGTGCTAACCGTTTTCCTTAAACTTTGGCTCATTGAATGCAGAATGAATCTAGGTATACATTGCGTTTGATTTTTTTTGCGCTCCAAGGCGTTTGTCGCATACAGAAGCATTTTTTGCCAAAAAAGATCAAATTTGGCGAAAAATCGCACTTTGAGAGGCCTAGCGCCCTATTGTTTAAGTGGCCCAAGGGTTGTAACATATATTTGGAGTCGGGGAAGCGTCTGCTATCACACCGTGAACAAATTTTTTACGTTCTGTCAAGTTGAAAAAATGGGAAAGGGAGGATTTTTAGGTTTTAGCTCCCTATTGTACAAGCTGCAAGGGGAAAAATCCAAAATACACTTTTTTCATACTGTGGAACCCATACTCACAATAAGCCTACTGATTTTTTTACTCCCCAAAAAAGCACGCTCAATAAACATTTTTTGCCAGTTGGACTGTAGACTATTACTAATTAAATTGGTAAAATTCGAAGCAGTACAATCACAATTTCGTTCATGAACAGCTGATAAATAATATGCAACACCATCTGCCGTGAAAATAGTCTAACCACGTCGACATACGAAAACTAAACGTTGCCATCATAAATTCGTACAGCTTTGTAAGTCTACGTCAGCCTACGTACACATCGAAAATAGGTAAAATATGGAAGAAGGGCGTCATAATATTATGTATACGTTACGTAGATACCTCTACGTACAATCTTGACGTCGAACTTTGAAAATAATAATCAGATTACACGGTTACACATTCGTTAATCGCATCTTACCGTGTATTCGCAGCCGTATACCTTCGTATCGTTTTACATTTCGTCGTCGTCGTTTTCGACGGAAGAAATTTCGAATTTTATGTAAATTCGGCGAAAAGTGTAGATAAGAATGAGGCTGCGTGAGACTTGGAGAGTCACCTTATATACATAAGTACTTGAGACGTAACAACAACAGCAACAACGACGGCGGTATGGCGTTTAATACAACACCGAGGTACGTAGACCTGTATTATGGAAATAAACGTAGATAGAGATTAAGAAGCCGGGTGTAATTAAATATATAGAGGAGTTAATCTTCTTAATGTATAATGCTATTAACGGCGAGATTTCAAACTGATTCGATATGCCGAACAAATTATCACGCTTGAGAATCGCGTAAAGAGGTAAACTATACAGTGTATAATGTGCCTTATAGCATTACCTACCTTTAAGAGTATTATACATGTGTGGTATCTCGATACTGAGCGATTGGGGGGAGGAGAGAGGAGCTCTGAATCATGATTTAATAAATCCTCGAGTGGAAAAAATTCGCCTCATCGATGATGAAAATGCAGTATGCAAAAAGTAAAAAGTTTCGATCTCTTCTTCTCGACGAGCAAGGTTGGTACACAGAGCTAGGAGGGAAAATAGAAATTGAACAGTAGCAAACACGTACACACGTATCGTTCGAGAGTGAGGTTCTTACCGCGTATAATAAATACTTGAAGGGTAGTAAAAGCATTCTTTCGGAAAATCAACCGAAAATTTCCATAAAAAGGAAAATACTGCTCATCGTTACATAAAGCGTAAAAACCTTTATGGAACGATTTTTTTCCTCTTTTTTTCCCCAGCCTGAGGATATAGTCTTATATCTTATTTCTTCTGGTGTTTTTTTTTCTTGCAGCTCGACTTGGTATTCTTTTTAATCAAAATTCTAAAACGTATTTTTTCCCACGTCGAATCCTCGTTCGGGTTTTTCGCTTAATTCGGTTTTGCAATTATAATTAATTCATTGACGCGGCGCGGTCGAGGTTGGAAATTTATAAAGTGCCTTTGGTTTTTTTTTCTTTTTTGCGTATTTTTTGCCAGCTCGTCTATTAAATTGGTGGCTGTTGGGAAATTTCATTGATTTAAGGGGTAAAGTGTTCGGCTTTGAATTTTTTCGCGTTTTCTCGTTCCAATTTCGAATATTTTAATTATTATTTTTCGAACTGATGAGGGGCGTTGTTAGAGATTTTCAAGTATAATTCATAAATACGTTGATACGTAAGTTTTTTTTTGTATCTGTGAATTCAGGCTGTCCACTTCCTGAAAAACCTGAAAAAATCAGGGAATTTTTATGGTCTGGAAAAGTCAGGAAAAAGACAGGGAATTTGGAATTTTTTCTGGTATTCTGTCATTTATCAATCATTGAAAATTATCAAAAATCACTGGAAAACAGTCAGAATAGCAGCACAGTATAATAAATTAGCGAAAAAATTTCACCGAAAGCAAACAGTGAAAAAAATCGCTGGAAAAAAGTGAAAATTCACTGGAAAGTGAGTAATCTGCAAAATTCTTTGAAAGATCAGCGAAAATCCGCTGAAAATCAACGATTTTCGCTGATTTTTCCTGTGCTGCAATTCTGACTATTTGTCAGCGACTTTTCACTGATTCAAAATGAGAGAGTAGAAAAGTGTTTCTTTGCTTTTTTTATTATAAATTTTTGAAAAAACTTTACTGTCTCTTCGCGAATCCTTTTATTCATCATTTTTTGTTGAAGGTGATGTACGTTCAAAAAAAATTTAATATTTAAATATGTACATGTCTTTGTTCATTAAATCACGAATTTTTCCAAAAAAATTCCCTCGTTACGCTCGGGAGTAATTTACACTTTTCTTTGTACAAAATTTATTTGAAATCTATTTTTTTTTTTAGAATTGTACTTTTTCATAAGCTGTGATGAGAAAGAAATGCCAGATGTTGAAAAAAAGAGAGGGAAAATGGAAGAAAATTCGAAATTATTGAATTGGTCACGTTTTGGAAACCCTCAGTAAGGAAAATGTGATAAATTTTCATCTTTTGAATTTTGAAAGTCCTTTTTTCGCAGGAATTTTCGCCCTCGCTTCGCTCAGGCTCAACACATTGATTTGTTTCGGAAAATTAATATTTTACCTCTAATCGATTCGTTATTATGACTGCAACAAACCGAAAAAATGCAGCGGCTTGCGTGGAATTTATAAATTTAAGGCTCGTGTTTTGGGGGGAGGGGTGGGATGGAGCAATAAATTGAGAATAAATTTTAAAATTTTTGCCCGGAAAAATTCGAAAGTCACATGATTTGCATCGTAACATAATTTTTTAAAAACTTTATAATTTGTCTTTAAAATTGTTTTTCCTTTTTATTTGGAATTTTTTACTAAAAAATTCAAGTTCTCAATTTTTGGGAGTGGGGGAGGGGGAGTTGAAGGTGTAAACATTTTCAGAATTGAATTTAAGTCGTTTTTGTATCTGAAAAAAACGACTAAAAATTTCGTAAAAACAGTATTTAAAAAAAAAATCATTAGATATCATATTACGAAAAAATTACCCTCGCCTCCATGCTTCATGAATATCATATTTAAAGGTCTGGAAAACTAAAAAATTGGTCTGAAAAACCTGGAAAAGTCTGGGAAAATTATTATTCTGAAATATTATGGATACCTTGAAATTGTTTTTGGATTGCATTTTTTACTGTTGAAAAATGGTTTGAGATTTTGAAAAAAAATCGGTGATTTAAAATTTTTTATGAATTTTTTGAAGTTTTATGATTACTGATCTATTTGGAACAATTTTACGATATTTTTACCGATTTACTTTCGAATGACTTTCGATCTTTTAAAATGTTTTTTCTAGTTTTTGCAATTCTTCATATAGTTTTGTGATTTTCCATTTCCCCTTCCTCTCCTTCCTCACTTGTATTTTTATTATTTTATACCAAGTATATTTTTCAAGTTGGCAACTTTGAAAAGTCGATGTATTCCTCAGAGTCGACGATTTCGTTTCACGTTTTCATTGTTTTTTCAATTCGCAGTTGGAGTCTGATTTTTTAATTATTGTTCGTGCGTGTAATTCAAATTATTTCACTATGAGTCAATCTGCAGGTGTTCAATTGTTGCTGAACAATACGATTGAATTTTTGAATGTTTTTCGAGCTCTAGTTCGAAATCAATGTTTAATACAAATTTATTAGGAATCAACGAATTACGCAAAATTATATTGCCGTGAAGAGGCCCAACCTTGCTAAATTTTTAGTGTTCTTCATTCCTTGAATTTTTGATTCATACGAATATCATCGAAACTTTGCCAAACGCACCATCATACGTAATTACGTACCTACAAATATTTACAAAATACACGAATTTGTATTAAATTGTGGTTTCGTGCGACATGATGACGATGTGTTGATGAGATCTGATTGGATGTGCCAAATAATGCGGTATTCACATAGATATACGAAGGAGTTGATCGAAAATTTCCGATATTTTTCAGTAATTGAATTTCAGTGCTGTTTTTTAGTATGAGCCTGAAAATATCTAAGTACTGAATTTCTGGCAAAGGAAAAGAAAATTATATCGAAAATTCGAGAAAATCAGACAGTGCGGTGTGCTTGTTGACGTACAAACGTTATCGAAAATGTTCGAGTATCCGAAAATTTTATTGATTTTAGGATTTTTAGGATTGCAATACTGTTTCGTATCAGCGAGCAACTATCCTTTTGGCAAGAAGACAGTAACGGCCGACCTGTTTGAAAAGTAAAGCTTGGTTTTTGTTATTTTTTGAGTTGGAGGAAAATACTGAAAAACGCGGATAAAATACTGTTTTGATTCAACTTTCAGCTCATAAAGTTAATTATTTTATTTTTTGAATTAAAAAAAGAATTGAAAGTCATTTTTTGTATGGAAATAGCTATAACTTTTTTTTAAAGAAGTATTTTTCTAGTAAAATTGATTAAAATTGTATCTGTAGATGATAATTTCAACTCGTTAAACCGAAATTGCATTTTCGGTCTCGAGCAAAATTTTAATTCTTCTGAATATTTTTCAAAGTCGTGAAAATGATTCCGAGCTAGTGATTTTTTTTTTTTCAATTCCAGCTGCATATCTCAGATGTATTTTTTTGGCCAAAATACCTACTCTAATCTATTCCAGACCCTATTTCTAACAGAATCTGTCTATAAAATGAAAAAAAAAGATGAAAAATTATCAGTATATTAGGTACAATTAATGGTTATTCCACGTCAGTTCGTACGCAAAGTGGTAGGTGGGGTCGGCGATTTTTTTCATTTTTTTATGTGGGTAGGCCTCGACGAGAGATGACGATTTCCGCAAACCGCAGCTCTCAAAGTCTTTTTGGAGGGCTGCCACGAGCATTTAAAGTTTTAAGGCAAAGTTGGATATGGTAAATTTGGGGCGTGGATAACTCGAAAACCATGATGGGTTGAAAATTGAAACTTTTTCTAATGTGTAGGACCTTTGAAGATCTTTTTTACCGTTTTTTGAAAATCAGTGTTGCCACTTTTTTTAACACGAAAAATTAGCTGTAAAAGTTGGAAAATGACATTTCCCTATGATGTCAATCGACAAAAATTCTGAAAAAAATCTGTAACGTACAACTTTACATGCTGATTAATATATTAAAAAATTGAGGCGACGTTATTTCGTATTTTCGAGAAAAATAATTCCAAAGATTGGAAGAAAATACAATTTTTTTTTCAAAGGGCAAAATTGTGTAAATTGATTTTTTTTTTGTTAATTTTACACAATATTAAAAGAAAAAGTCGGTAAAAGCATTTTAACTCCATTCAACACCCGGTAATATGCGTGAAAATGCAGAGTTATTAAATGTCAACTTCAAAAGTTGGAAAAAAAAACATTTAGATTATAAACAAATTTTTGGGGCTTGAATAATTTTTGAATTGAGTGACTCTGTCACAAAAAATCCATTAACTCAACTTTAACTCAAGTTAGAAAGCTGTTCTTATTGCTTGAACGCGCAATTTTTCATAAAAAAATCGAAATATATGCGTTTATAGGACGTTTTTAGTGTTTTTGTAACAAATTTTTAGGGGGTCCAAATTAGGCGCCCGAAAAAAATTCTCTTTGAAAATTGACCATTCGAAAAAAAAATGGAATTCCATCTATCATTTTAGGGATCAGGTTAAATAAGACGCGTTTTTATACAGACTCCGTGGTCTCTGAAAATATACCGAAGTTACTCAAAGTTGAACTTAAATGTCAAAAGTTCACATCTTTTGAAAAAAATCATTAAAATTTCTCCTTTCATCGTTTTTTGGTCTCATTTTGAAGAGAATTTCTTCAGCTTTTTCGTGATATATCATAAATTGAATTTTGCTGAAAATCGCTAAAATTATACGTGCTGAATGGAGTTGAAATGCTTTTACCGACTTTTTCTTTGAATATGGTGTAAAATCAACAAAAAAAATTAATTTACACAATTTTGACCTTTAAAAAAAAAATCGTATTTTCTTCCAATCTTTGGATTTTTTTCCCTCGAAAATACGAAATAACGTCACCTCAATTTTTTAATATATTAATCAGCATGTAAAGTTGTACTTTACAGATTTTTTTTCAAAATTTTTGGCGATTGACATCATAGGGAAATGTAATTTTTCAACTTTTACAGCTAATTTTTCGTGTTAAAAAAAGTGGCAACACTGATTTTCAAAAAACGGTAAAAAAGATCTTCAAAGGTCCTACACATTAGAAAAAGTTTCAATTTTCAACCCATCATGGTTTTCGAGTTATCCACGCCCCAAATTTACCATATCCAACTTTGCCTTAAAACTTTAAATGCTCGTGGCAGCCCTCCAAAAAGACTTTGAGAGCTGCGGTTTGCGGCAATCGTCATCTCTCGTCGAGGTCTACCCACATTAAAAAAATGAAAAAAAATCGCCGACCCCACCTACCACTTTGCGTACGAACTGGCGTGGAATGACCCTTAAGTATATAATTCTAAATTGTATGACTTTAATTGTAAGGATATTCACTGGTAAGAATAGTGAAATCGTTTTTCCTCAGATTTTCAAAATTTTTATGGAACATTATTTTCAATACTTACCTACTTCAAAAACATAATTTTTGGGCGAAAAATAATTTTCCCTTTTTCTCTTTTCACCAGTTAAAGTGTCCGCTTTCTTGGAAAATCTGGAAAACCTGAAAAAATCAGGGAATTTTCATAGTCTGGTAAAGTCGGAGAAATGTCAAGGAATTTTGGATTTTTCACTGGAATTTTTTAAAAATTCAAAAGAAGGATAAATCATCTAGAAAAGTGTTTGTTTGCATATTTTATTATGAATGTTTCAAAAAAGTTCGCTCGAGCTCATCATATAAATAATATCAGCAAAATGATCGATATTTTTCCCTACTTTAAATTTCCTGTGTATGTTTTACCAGTAATTTAAAAAATTTACAAAACTACTTGACTTTGAAAAAAAATGAAAAATGAAAACAATACCAGATTTTTTGGGTTTACTAAAAATTCCGATAGGAAATTGAGGTTAAAGGTTTCACAAAGTTTCAACGATCGTAAATTTTTTAATAAATTTTCTGTTAAAAAAATTCTTGTAAATTTTCAATTTTTAAAAAAATTTGAGGGAGAAAATTGAAAATTAAAAATATTCCGCCACACTTGTTTTTGTCGTGATCGTGTGTTTCTATTTTTTTTAAATTTGGGTTGGTATGCACTATCACAGGAAATTGAAAAGAGAGTTATCTTGATCTTGCTTTGATCCCACTTTCTGTGAGTACTGCTTGTGAGAGATTTCAATTTTCGGGATGGAATAATTTTGATCACTATGGACTTATGAAGGGAGTGTAGAAAAATTATTTGCCGATGATTTTTTTTTTACAAGCACCGAATAATGCGTCATGAAATTTTTTTAAAATTGTAAAACAGAGACTTACTCCCTCGAGTGATGCGTCCTTTCTCAGGTTTGAAAATTGCATATTTTTAGTCCAAAAAAGCCGAAGCCAAATCGTATTTACTCATCTAGTCACGTTTTTCAATATAGATACACGTACAGTAGAATGTGCTTCGATCAAGATTTAGAAGCAAAGGTGGCATCATTTTGTGGAGACAATGACGTAGGAGGTGGTGGTGGCCGATGCGTGAAGAACTTTAATATTTTGTTGAGAACCGATCATGGACATACCACAGTGCAGCAGCGTACCGTTGTGGTATGTTACAAGAATAACCGACCTTTCAAATGCCTAACTGGAGGTGAAAAGGCCATAGAAGTGACGATATGGGATTACGAAAACGCTGGCGATCCTTTGCAGCGAGGGGTGATGGCGTGTAGTCCAAAGAAGGTTACAGATAAGTTACGTTCATCGAGTGGGTCCGATGAAAGCACAGGATGCTCTAATTGTTTCGGACTTTTTAAATAAGTTTCCGTTACGAGATTATTATTTACGTCTCTTTGGAAGAAAAATTAAAATGAATAAAAAATTTTAAGACTGTATTTATCAAAATCTGAAATTTTAATGAAAAATAATTAATTGAGACATTTCTTAATGTGAAAAATATGGTTCCAGTCTGGCAATTAAATTTAAAAGCGGTTCGAAAAATTTAATAAAATCTAGAAAGTGAAAATTTTGGGCTCCGAAATTGTTGCACTCTAATCTCCATGCTATTTAAGTACCTATATTTGAAAAAAAATTCTTACAATTCGCGGATGTTTATCATGATTTTATGAATGTAAGTGTATATGTGTAAGAAATTTTGAAAAATTACTCATACCTATCAATTAGGTAAATAATTAATTTTTTATTAATATTCTAATATCTTTAAGTACCTCTACCTATTGAAAAAAATGAAAAATACCAATTACTGCTGACACCGAAATCGAAAAAAATTGTATGTCGAAACCAAATAATATTTCGCCATTTGTTATCCTAAAAAAAATCGATTGAAATTTCGATGCTGACTCATTCCATGTCAACTCGACCAGGTTTTGACCTTGGGTTTTTCGATTTCGCTCAAAATTTTTTACGAGTCCTCTTCAATGGTCTACTGAAGGAATCACCGTCATTTCGATCCTAATACTTCAGGGTGCGGGGGCTGGCCCTTGTAATTTTCGTATAATTGGGATTTTTTGCGAAATGGCTGAACTTTGAAGGTGCATATCTCGAGATCGGTCAAGTCCAAGATAAATCTGTTCATGCGGTTCTGTAGAGAATTGAAAGTAGATTCAAAATTTATAATCACATTTTGAAAAGTTCGAAGTTGAACTTTTGTGATGAAAGCTCAACTTTCATGATAAGTACAAAACATGAGGGGTCCCCATTTAAAAATCTGAAAAATTATTATGAAGAGAACTTTTAATGCATTTTTCAACTAATTACTTTTTAAGATGGGATCTCAATACCCCTGAGGGGCACAGAGGTCCTCAATTTTAGTAAAAATTCAAAAAAATGGAAAAGGTGAAGTGATACATCGATTTCTACTAATTCAAAGGCGCTGAGTTCGAATATGTGCTCAGTTTTTTCAATCGACCGCTCTGAACCCCAAAAATAAGCAAATATTCGAACTCGGCGCCTTCAAAAACCCAAAAAATGACACGTCACGCGTTATTTTTCATTATTTTGAATTCTAATTCTGACCTGAAAATGGTGAATTTTCCGGAAAAAATGACCAAATAAAAAAACCAATCCCATATTCTTGTTCAGCAGATCAAAATACTCCAATAAACACCCTTTTCGCAATCGTTTTGCTCAGTTTCAAAATTCACTTTTTTCGCCATGAAAAATCAATGAAAAAGGTGAATTTTGAAACTTGAAGCAACACTATCGCGAAAAGGGTGTTTATCGAGGTATTTTGACCTGCTGAACACGAATATGGGATTGGTTTTTTCATTTAGTCATTTTTTTCTGCATAAAATGCTGAAAATTTGAAAATTTGAAAAATCTGCTAAAATGACAATATTTTTGTACGGTTTTTCGCAATTTTCGCCCCTTAGTTCGAAGAAATGGCCAAAAACAAGTACACAGCAAAATTCTACATAAAAAAACGTATATTTCAGTAATTTTTTCAGGGTGGTGGCTCTTCCCTTATTTTATGATTGAAAACTTCAAATATCCGAAAAAACGTGAAAGAGTGCACAAAAATTGTTAAAAAAATTATCATAAATACACCTCTACGAGATGTAACTTTGTGCCAAAGAACAAAAAATTTCTTTCACTTCCGTTGAAATTAAAAATTCTTGAAAATAATGCAATAAAATAGCCGAAACTCTGATAGGAAGGGGGTAGAGGTTCAAAATTTTGTGAGAAATTTATTCTAGTCAATATACACCATTTGAGGTGTTTAGGAGTCCCAACGCGTCTGGGGCCAAATGGAAGGATGTTATAGAGGCAAGATTTTCATATTTTGGTTTTCCCAAGGGATTTTTAACAAATTGCTCCTGGTGGAATGACTATTCTGTTGGAAATTTGGAGTTATGCCAAAATTAAGATAAATCACGCAATTTTTTTTTTTCGTTTTTGGCTTCCTGGCATCATAAAATTATTCTAGGGAGCCAAAAACACCCCAAAAAATTATGCTAGATCTTGCATAAATTATGCCAAATTGGCAACACTGGTTCCAAGGGAGTATTGTTTTTCTTCGCCCTTCTGTAGCTACGGAACTGTTTAAAAGCAAAACTTTAAACTCGTGTTTTTTTTTTTGAAAACTTATTTTTGCACATCAAGTGGTTTTTTGTCCAGGGTCACATATAAGTTACAATTTAAATCGCTTGATAATCTAGGTCATAAGCGCACCCAAGGGGGGCTCAGGGGGCTTGAGCCCCCCCAAGCTCGGACAGGAGATTTTTTTGATGGAAAAATGTAAAAAAGTGAATTTTTTTGCTCTTAAAACATGATTTTTCAAAAAAATTTCGCCCTCGCTTCGCTCGAGCAGTATTTTAATCCTTCTATTTTAATAATTGATGATTTTTCACCGATTTTTCGGTCAAAAATCACTGATTTCTCAATCAATTCCCAGTTTGTTAGAAACAGATCAATAATTTTGACTAAAAAATCAGCAAAAAATAACTGAAATTCCGTAATTTTTTAATTTTACTTGGCTCAAATCCGTTTATGAATTATCAACCTAATGAAAATACCCTGACTACGCCAGCGTCACGGAAATAACAAGTTACTGAATTTTTTCATTGAAATTCCCCCCCCCCTATTTTTTCCAGAATTCTGAGCCCCTTCCTTAAATAATTTCTGGGTGCGCTTATGATGTAGGTTATCTACTGGTCATGAAAGTCATGAATTTTTTGTGAAAAATTCGAAGCATTTTCAATAATTTTCTCCTTTATTTAAGCACAGCAGAGAATACATTATTTTCATGAAAAGAACAACAAAAAATCGTGGAATAGGTCATGAAAAAAATCATAAAAATTCGAATAGTTAATCCATTAGACACTGTGTAGTCTGTAATGTGGAAATTCATGATTGAAGTTGTTTTTATACGCAATCCTCTGGCTTCTAGTTCAAACTTTATTCGTATATGTACCAGGTACCTGTTTTCAAAACTAGAAAATTTTCCAAACATTGCTTCTGTAAAAATTCAGTACCACGGTGGCAAATATCGTTGAAATTTTCCTTGCCTCGAATGTATGAACTACACTAAAACTGCTGTAACTTTTTGCTTACGTACAGTTCTACACATAAGTACGATTCGTACAAATAATGATGGTACGCGATTTCGTGCGACATTTGGTATGACATCACAAAACGAATAGAAAACTGTAAGCAATTAAATTGGTAGTGTAACATCATTCTGCACGTTACGATTACTCGAATTCTTTTTTTCTCACCTGATTAAATATCTCACCGTGTGTACGATACTTCAATTATTTAACTTTCTGCAGTGAAGGAAAAGTCATGAGTTTTTGTGAAATCGAGATACCAAGCAGTGCAGTGTTCACGTAGATACGCGAAAGTCGTCATAAAAAATGTTGAATAATTTAATATTTTCATTGGTATTCGGGTTTTTGCAATTTTATTGGGTGGTATTAGCTGTCCAATATCCTTTTGCTAAAACAGCTGTGTCCGTCGATGATTTTGAAACGTAGGTATTCAATAACTTTGAATTTTTCATCTTCTCGGTACATTTTTAATGTTGGAAAGGCGTTATAGTCTACAGTCCAGACGCAGAAAAGTGCTCAGGAAAGTGAATATGCTATGCTTTTTTGGGGAACAAAAAAATCAGTTGGTTTTTTGTTGGTATGGGTGGGGTATTCACGAAAATGAGCATTTTCGATTTTTGTCAGGTCACTATAGGGGGCTGGAGCCTAAAAACCCCCCATTTTTTCAAGTTGGCCGGGAACAAATTTTTTTTGCCATTTTGTAGCACATGCTCCCCCGAGTCCGAATATGTGTTTCATTTCCTTGGGCATGGTCACAATGGTCCCCTAGGGCCCCCAAAGTGCGATTTTTGGTGAAATTTGGCCATTTTTGAAAGTAAAATGATTGTGTAGACGTCATAAAGCTCGCGGGACAAGAAAAAACCACCTTCATGGGAACATGAACTCATTCTGAACCGATTGAGCTTAAATTTTTGGAAAACGGCTGGCACAATGAGCCGCAGGCGAATTTTAAAGACGCGCCCCTCGGCGATTTCTCAAAAAAATAAACAGCTACAAAATTTTTACAAAATGGCTATGCACGCGTGTAACATATCAAAATGGGGTAAAATTTCGCGAAAAATCCGAAAATGCCAATGAATTTTGATTTTGACCCCTTCCAAAAATTTTAAGGTGTGAAATTTGGTCAATTTTTGATAGATTTTGAAAAATTGTCGTGTTACCTATCAAAATGGGGTAAAATTTCGCGAAAAATCCGAAAATGCCAATGAATTTTGATTTTGACCCTTCCAAAAATTTTAAGGTGTGAAATTTGGTCAATTTTTGATTGATTTTGAAAAATTGTCGTGTTACCTATCGAAATGGGGTAAAATTTCGCGAAAAATCCGAAAATGACAATGCATTTTAATTTTGACCCTTCCAAAAATTTTAAGGGGTAAAATTTGGTTAATTTTTGACCATGGGGTAAAATTTTCCGAGAAAACCAAAAATACCAATAAATTTGTAATTCGACCTCTGTAGACTATTAGAAAAGTCGCACGTTTCGAAATTTTCAATAGGTTGTAATTTGTCCACTTTTCAAAACCGAAAATTTAAATTATAACTACGTTCATCTGTCTTAGCTTTGATTGTAATGAATTGATTACTTTTTTTTATTTAGATACGTCAATTTATGTCACAATCCAGATTTAAAGGAAAGGATTTTGGATTTATGTAGAAAAGTGGGTGCCGATGATGGCCGATGCATGGAAAACGTTAATGTAATGTTGAAATATCAATATACTGAAGGCGAACATCAGCGTACCATTGGAGTATGTTTTAAAGCCAATAAGCGATACAAATGCTTATCTGGAGGTAAAGAGAACATAGAAGTGTTGGTATGGGAGTATGGAGGGTTTGCTTACCCTGGAGGGCACCCGGTGGTATTGCTTTGTATTCCACATCAGATGACAGATATGTTACGCTCGTAAGTGACCGCAAGTGTCACCAAATTGTATTGGGTCGTGTAAATAATAAACTATTGTAAGATTATCTTTAAAAAAATTGAGCTTCCAACTCAAAGCAGGATTAAAGCTTGAGAAACTTCAAAGTGGGGTCATTTTTGAGAGAAAAAAAAATAGGTTTTGTCACTTTTAAGTGTAGTTACCTGCTGGCTCATTCCATGTCAACTCGGCGAGGTTTTGACCTTGGGTCTTCCGATTTCGCTCAACATTTTTTTACGAGTTCTTCTCGATGGTCTAATGAAGGAATCACCGTCATTCCAATCCTAATCCTTCATGGGTGGGGGGGGGGGTGGCCCTTGTAAGTTTCGTATCATTGGGATTTTTTTGTGAAATGGCTTAACTTTGAAGGAGCATATCTCGAGATTGGTTAGGTCTAAAATGAATCTTTTCGTGCGGTTTTGTAGAGAATTAAAAGGAGATTCAAAATTAATAATCACTTTTTGAAAAGTTCAAAGTTGAGCTTTTGTGATGAAAGTTCAACGTTCATGATGACTACAAAAGATGAAGGGCCCCATTTAAAAACCGGAAAAATTACTATGAAGAGAACTTGTTATGTATTTTTCAACTAATTACTTTTCAAGATGGGATCTCAACTTAGTTTTCTTATTCGACCCCTCTGAACCCCTCTATCAGCTCCCTAATGAGGTCAAAATTCAAAAAAATGAAAAAAAAGTGTGACATGTCGTTTGTTGGGTTTTTGAGGGCGCTGAGTTCGAATATTTGCTTATTTTTGGGATTCGACCCTTTAGTCCTCCCTAGCTTTCAATTTTGAAAAAAAATAATTGTTTAAATTTTTTAGTAATTTAGGAGTCAGTGTGGGGAACGAAGGAGGTAACTCGAGAAAGTAAGTTAATAATCGAGCTCAGCACCCTCGAATTAGTAGAAATCGATATGACACATGCTATTTCCATTTTTTTGCATTTATTGTGTTTTTTCAAAATTGAGGACTAGGGGTGCACCCAAGGGTCGAATCCCAAAAATAAGCAAATATTCGAACTCAGTGTCCTCAAAACCCCAACAAACGACACGTCACACTTTTTTTCATTTTTTTGAATTTTGATCTCATTAGGGGGCTGATAGGGGGGTTCAGAGGGGTCGAATAAGAAAACTAACCACATATTCAAACTCAGCGCCTTTGAATTAGTAGAAATCGATGTATTACTTCACTTTTTCCATCTTTTTTGAATTTTGACTAAATTTGAGGACCCCAGTGCCCCCAGGGGTATTGAGATCCCATCTTGAAAAGTAATTAGTTGAAAAGAACATAAAAAGTTCTCTTCATAGTAATTTTTCAGGTTTTTAAATGGGCCCTTCATCTTTTTGTACTCATCATGAAAGTTGAGCTTTCGTCACAAAAGCTCAACTTTGAACTTTTCAAAAAGTGATTATCAATTTTGAATCTCCTTTTAATTCTTTACAAAACCGCATGAACAGATTCATCTTAGACCTAACCAATCTCGAGATATGCTCCTTCAAAGTTAAGCCATTTCACAAAAAAATCCCAATTATACGAAAATTACAAGCCCCCCTTCCCCCGGATTAGGATCGGAATGACGGTGATTCCTTCATTAGACCAAAATTTCCCTTTTAACGCCCCCGCTGTGATGCTACAACAGTAAGCATACTTTGTTTAGTCTGAAATGATTGACTCATCTATTGACCACTTTTCAAATTCGCATTCCTTTTGTCTCCATACAATACATTACGTAGAAGGGGGTGTCTGTAGAAGGAAGTTTCCCTCAAAGTCGTAAAAACTATTTCGAGCTGCTGAAAATCGTTTTCCCATCGCTATTCGAGTAGTTTCATAAAGGAAATCCACCCTCTGCAATGAATTGTAGCTAGATACCTCGAATCGATATTTTGACCAAAATTCCAAAAAAAAGTACTTGGTATAAATTAATGAGTCCGGATAAAATTTGATGCAAAGGTGAATTTTTTCATGAAGAGTGTTAATATTATAAATTATTCTCATTACAATCATAATAATATTATAAATAATATAATTTTTTTAATGGTTTATTTATTGTCGCGTTACAGCTTATTGATTACCTATTCATTAAAATTTTATTTAGAATTTTTCATTTTAATGTTATTAATACCTAAATATTTATGTATTTTATGATAATATAATACATTTTTAAGGTTTATAGATTTTATAATATAAGTAGAATAATTTTTATTTAAATTATATGTGTTTTGACTGGAGACCCGGAACTCGATTTTTAGCTTCTGAGGTTCATTTTTGCACCTTGAGAAAAATTTTTTTAAACGTTGAATGTTCTTGATGGACAGGAAATAATGCGATTTTAATTCTCCTGGTTGCACTTAGCTTTCATCAATTTTACTTTAAAAAGCATCGTTTTTCTATAAAAATCACATTTTCGCTGAGGGATGATAATTTTAATTTTTTTTTTCAAAATTTCTTTAAAAATCGAAAAATCAACTTGCCTAGTTGAAATTTCGGTTACAGATGTTTAGTCTTCGATCCAACAAAAAATTGCTAGAGTTTCTGCACAAGCAAATTCGAGAATTTCACTATTCAAAAGCTTTGAAAACGTTGACTTCTGGAAGAAATCTAACCATCCATAGCGATTTTCCCCGTTTTGGAAGGTGGAGTGGGGGGGTGCCCTCATGAAAAAATCAGCACGAGGTCGTGGTAACTCCTAGAAGTTAATCACCTTCCACAATTTTTCGCTGTAACACTTTTGACAGCCAAAAATTGCTTAATTTCTCTTTTTTTCTCAATTGCCTCAACTAATGTTCAACTTTACTCAAGAATACCTCAAAAACTACGCCTGTCGGGAAAATCTGAATGCACCTATCCGATAAGAAATTTAATTCTCTACAACTTTTGTCATGGTCATTATGGTTGTAAAACGCTTAGGTTTCTCAGAAATCTCACTGCGATTTTTTCACATAAACGAATGATCATATTGGTGTATTTTGATGTCTAGAATCAGAATTTGGCCATGAGAACTGAAACACGGAACTTTTTTTTTTGTCGACTTGTGTATATTATTTCGTTACTTCGTGAAAAAACTCCACTTACATCGCCAACTGTGATACTACAACAGTAAGCATACTTTGTACAGTCCGAAATAATTGACTCATATTTTGACCACTTTTCAAAATCGGATTTCTTTTGTCTTTCTACAAGACGTTCTTTAGAAAGAATTTCCCCTCGAAGTCGTAAAATGATTCCGAGCTGCTGAAAATCGTTTTCCCATCTCTATCCGAGTAAGTAATTTAACAAGAAAATCCACCTTTGCAGTGAATTCTAGCTGGATACTTCAATGTGTTCGGCTGAAATTCGCTAAAGGTGGATTTTTTTCATAAAGTATTTGTCTGGAGACCCGAAACTCGATTTTCAGCTGCTTGAGTTCATTTTCACCCCTTAAGAAATTTTTTTTTAAATGTTGAATGTTCTAGAATGACAGGAAATTGTGCGATTTTAATCCTACAGGTTGCATTTAATTTTCATATATTTTACTAAAAAAAGTATTGTAAACCTATAAAAATCTCATTTTCGCTATCAGATAATAGTTCACAATTTTTATTTTCAAAAATGGGTTAAAAATCGAAAAATCAACTTGGCTGGTTGAAATTCCAGTTACAAGTGATATAAAATTGTTCTTATCTGAATTTGAGTCGGATACGTCGAGTGGTTCCCTATCTAATTTTATAAATCAATACCTAATATTATAATGTTAGAAAATTGTATATTTAAGAAGTAGTTATTGTCGTACAATACACGAAATTTATTTCGCTTACTCGTGATTGGTAATTCACATTAGGGTGGAGTGAAAAAAATCGATGGTCTTCGATTTTGCTCATTTTTTAATATGTTGTTCCTTTTGAGTTGAAACCTCCTCACACAAATTTTTAGCCCCTAGGTCACTCTGGAGGGGAGCTAGGGGGTCTCAAAGAGGGGTCATTTTCGAAAAAAACGCGGTTTTTCGCGTTTTTGACCCCGAAAACCCCCCCAAACAAAACTCGTTACGTCGGTTTCTAGGTGCAATTTGAGATTCTGCGTCGATCTGTGCAATCGGTTTTTCGATTTGAAGCCATCTTCCTTTCCCCACCCTCGCTTTTACATGTGCAGATTTGCGTTTTTTGAGTATCATAAAATCGTTTTTCGCGTTTTATGCAAAAACTAAGCTTCCTACGAAAAAAGTGTAGTGACCAATTTTGTGGAGCGTGAAATTTGCCACCTAGTACATGTAGTAATATTTATGTCGACTCGATATTACGAAAAAAAAAAAACAAAGAAAACGAAAAGGCTCTAGTGCAATAAGGGGGTCATTTGGCCTCAAGTGGAACTTTGTAAAAAATTTTATGCCATTCGATTTGGATTGGTAGAAGATGATTTTAGAGCGCATGAGCGAATTTTTATCTCACCCCTGGGGGGCTGGGGGCCCAATAGAAAAAACACGTTTCAACTCGTGTTCAAAAAGTGCAGTATGCCTGAGCTAACCGCAGGGACTACACCGGACTACTGCAATGGTGTAAGCATTAAATTCGCTCAAAACATCATAGTCGTAAGAAATTAATGAATAAAGGTCGAAATGGGACACGGTGAGTGAATAATAATATTTTTAGCAAGAAACTATAAAAAATGAGAAATTGATGGAAAACACTGATTTTAAGCAAAAAAAAATGATGAATTACACCAGTTTTTTTGATGTTTGACCACTTTCCACCACGTGAAAAAATCTGAAAAAATTCTCAAGAGTGTAAACTACATTGGGAAATTTTAATTTGAAAAAATTTTTGAGACAGCTCCAAAGCTGTGCTCCCCAGGGCGATTTGAAATTTTCAAAGTCAAATTCAAGGTCATTAAAGTGGTCGAAAAAATCTGAAAAAATTTCAGAGCACTCCCCTCTAGTACCTCTACCTTTGTGCCAAGTTTGAGAAAAATCGGTTGAAAACTCGCGGAGAGAGAATTTTTAGAAGTTTCTAGCTTTAGAATCACGTATTTTGGGCCCCCAGCCCCCCAGGGGTGAGATAAAAATTCGCTCCTGCGCTCTAAAATCATCTTCTACCAATCCAAATCGAATGGCATATAAATTTTTACAAAGTTCCACTTGAGGCCAAATGACCCCCTTATTGCACTAGAGCCTTTTCGTTTTCTTTGGTTTTTTTTTTCGTAATATCGAGTCGACATAAATATTACTACATGTACTAGGTGGCAAATTTCACGCTCTACAAAATTGGTCACTACACTTTTTTCGTAGGAAGCTTAGTTTTTGCATAAAACGCGAAAAACGATTTTATGATACTCAAAAAACACAAATCTGCACATGTAAAAGCGAGGGTGGGGAAAGGAAGATGGCTTCAAATCGAAAAACCGATTGCACAGATCGACGCAGAATCTCAAATTGCACCTAGAAACCGACGTAACGAGTTTTGTTTGGGGGGTTTTCGGGGTCAAAAACGCGAAAAACCGCGTTTTTTTCGAAAATGACCCCTCTTTGAGACCCCCTAGCTCCCCTCCAGAGTGACCTAGGGGGCTAAAAATTTGTGTGGGGAGGTTTCAACTCAAAAGGAACAACATATTAAAAAATGAGCAAAATCGAAGACCATCGATTTTTTTCACTCCGCCCTAATTCACATCCAATCAGGGTTGTGCCGAATCGCGTTCATTTTGATTCGAATCACGAATCACGAATCATCAACATGATTCGTATAAATCACGAATCACGAATCCTTTCCTGAGAAATGATTCGAATCAATGATTCGAATCATTTTCCAAAAAATGATTCGTGATTCGTAATTTTCGAATCATTTTTCGAATCATCTAATTCATTTGAAATTGTTCAGTTTCTCCGATATCTGGACATTTTTTGACTTCTTTTTTTGGATATTTTGCTACTACACAATATAAACACACAAAAAACGCCACTTTTGGGCTAAGAAACGACGTTCCATCACACTGTCATCATGTCATGTTTCTGGATTTTTTGCAAAAAAAAATTTCAATTTTTGAGACTGAAATTTATCCTTTTTTAAAAAGCAAATTTCTAATTTTCTGACACTTTTTGTGTATTGATACCATGATGGTGAAATATCCAAAAATTTACGCCCAAAAATTTGTAAATTTTAGAGACACAAAGAAAATTTTAAAAAAATGAAATGATTCGTGAAATAATAGGAAAAGTACAAAAATTTTCGAATCGCGAATCACGAATCATCGGAATGATTCGAACAAATCACGAATCACGAATCATTTTCTCTCAAATCATTCGAATCATTTTTCGAATCATAAAATAAGTGATTCGAATCATGATTCGAATCAAAAATGATTCGAATCGGCACAACCCTGCATCCAATACAGAAGACTCCGTTGAATTTTTACTATTTTAATTTTTAATGAATTTCGATATTTTTAAATGTATTTTGTAGTCGTTGCAATTTTGTCATCCATTTTGTGTAATTTTCATTTCCCCTTTCTCCCTTCCCACCCTCATACCTATTTTTTTATTTTGCACCAAATATATTTTCCAATTTGGCAAATTTAAAGTTTCAATATTGTTTTTACAATCAACAATTGAAACCCTCAGATCTAGACGAGGGTTAAGTCCATTTTTGGTATTTTTCAGAAGAAGCAAAAAACTGTTTTATACGAAAATTAAAAATTGGTGGGAACCACGTTTTAGGCCACTAAAAGGGGACCACAAAAGACTGTTTTTATTTTTCAAAACCATTGCGAAAAAATTTTAATGTACCGGAGGTATGACCGCTCGAAGCTGGTTAGACTTAGTCCCCCTTTAGTTCTCATTGGTGACCAAACTGCGGATTCAAGGTTCGCAATCGCGTGGGATTTCTTCCCACACTCGAATACATCATTTTAGTGTTGATCCCATTTGGATTGCCCGCAATCAGCCTGAGCTATATAAAAAAACTGAAAAGAAAAAAAAATTGTTTTTGAAATCGCCAATTTTTGGCCAAAACTGTGTTATAAAGTGGAAAGATGAAACTTTTCGAAATATTTATTCAATATTCGTACAAAAATATGAAATTGTGAAAAAAATGTAGTCTATTTTTTTTTTTTAAATATGTTGAAATACGAAATTTTTTCAAGATGTTCCCGGGCACGTAAGTGCATTTTCAACCCAGTCGATCTGTCATTCTTCAATGCATCAATTTCCATCGCCAACTCAAATATGCCAGAAATGGACTTACCTAACCCCTATCTAGTTCTGGGGGTTTCAATTTCGTTTCACTTTTTTCCAGGGTTTCAAAACGTTGTATTTTGGTGGTTTTGTTTTCGTTTTTAATAAAATTATAACGTTTTCGTTTTTTTAAAACTTTTTTTTTTCGTTTTTGATTTTTTTTTTGAAAGTAAAAATGCGAATACGTAGTAATGAAATGAAATATTACGATGAAAAGTCGAAAAATTTATCAGAAGAGCGAGAAATGGGCAAAATGACATGTTTTTTAATGAATTTCTTCATAAACTGGAATAAAAAATGAACCGTCATTACTTCATAATGCCGAAAAAAAATCAAAAACTAAAAAAAATTTTGTTCGACGCTGTTTGTAAAATTTTAGTCTCATTTTTTTGTAAAATGTTGGAAAAATAACGGGGTTTTCCGTTTTTTGTTTGTGTTTTCATAAAGTTTTCGAAACCCTGGAACGACATTTATTCGATTTCTTTTTTCGCGGCTTTCTCTTGTGAGTCATTCCACGTCAGTTCGTTCACAAAGTGGAAAATGGGGTCGGCGATTTTTCTGATTTTTTTCACGTGCGTAGAACTCAATGAGAGATGACGAATGGCGCAAACCGGAGCTCCCGAAGTCTTTTTGGAGGGCAGCCATGGGCACTCAAAGTTTTGAGGTAAAATTGGATATGGTAAATTTCGAACGTGGGTAACTCGAAAACGATGATGGGTAGAAAGTTTAAACTTTTTCTAATCTGTAGGGCTTTTGAATAGCTTTTTGGCGATTTTTTAAAATCAGTGTTGCCACTTTTTTAATATCAAAAATTAGCTAGAAAAGTTGAAAAGTGGTATTTTTGTATGAAGAACCCCTTCGAAAATTCCCAAAAAATATATATGGTACAACTTTTCGTGCTGAACAACATATTAAAAAACTGAGGTGGCGTTATTTTTTAAACTCGTTTTAAAAAATGTCAAAGTTTATGAGAAAACGTAATTTTTTACCCCAAGTGCTGAAAATTTCCCAAACTGGTTAAATTACATTGTTTTTACTACATTTCCATCGTATATTAAAAATTAGTCCACAAAACTATTTTTATCAAGTTGATCTTGAATTCCATGTACCCCAAAGGTAGGCTTTTTGTCACTTCTCCCTTCAGTAGCAGTCCTACATAAAAATAGTGTACCTTGTAAGTATGGGCACATATTATTAAAAACCAATAATAACATTTAAAACTAGAAACTTGATTCGTTAACCAATGTTCATGTTCTTGAAATATGTTTAAAATTCGAATTCTGTCATTACCGACTGGATAAAATGAACTAATTTTTAATTTACGATGAAATTTTTTCAGCACTTGGGGTAAAAAATTACGTTTTCTCATAAACTTTGACATTTTTTAAAACGAGTTTAAAAAATAACGTCATCTCAGTTTTTTAATATGTTGTTCAGCACGAAAAGTTGTACTTACCATATATATTTTTTGGGGAATTTTCGAAGGTGTCCTTCATACAAAAATACCACTTTTTCACTTTTCTAGCTAATTTTTGGTATTAAAAAAAGTGGCAACACTGATTTCAAAAAAATCACCAAAAAGCTATTCAAAGGCCCTCAACTTTCTACCCATCATCGTTTTCGAGTTACCCACGTTCGAAATTTACCATATCCAATTTTACCTCAAAATTTTGAGTGCCCATGGCTGCCCTCCAAAAAGACTTCGGGAGCTCTGGCTTGCGCCATTCGTCATCTCTCATCGAGCTCTACTCACGTAAAAAAAAAAAAAACAGAAAAATCGCCGACCCCATTTTCCACTTTGTGAACGAACTGACGTGAAATGGCCCTTGTACGTATCTTTTGTATGAATTAATTGCCATTTAACCAAAAATTGAAGCATTTTGCTAGATGAAATAGTTTGAAAAAATTCGATGGATGAAATCCTTAAGGTATGTGTGCGATTTCGCCTGTAGTGTATTCAAATACCAGAAAAATGAAAAACGAAAAAAATTGGCTTGTTTTTGTTTATCACTATTTTACTAATTCAGTTTTTGTTTTTTTTTCTTTTGTTAAAAATGCTAAAAAATAACGTTTTCCCCCTTTTTTCGTTTTCGTTTTTTTTTTTCGTTTTTGAAACCTGTCGTATGGATAACCTACGCATAAAATATTATTCTAAGAAATAACTAAGCATAAGCAGAAGGATTTTTTATAGAAAGTGATTTGTAGCTGAGATGTTGAGAAATAACTTTTGTGGTTAAGTTTTTTCTCTAGAACCCATAGGAGAGGCGTTGCACGCGTTTTTAAGAAAGGGGTGGTGGACCCTCGGAAAGGGGGGAGGGGTAAAAAAAGGCATCTGGGCTAAATTTGTTTGTTGTAATGTCTAGAACACGAATCAGTCATAAAATTGCTTTTTACAGCTCAGTCGAGCGGATATGAAATTGAGACCTGACTAACAGGAAGCAGATGAGAAACGAAAAGAAGAACTTCTAAAAGCAAAAAAACGAGAAGAAGAAAATTGCCAGAAACTAAAACAGAAAAAAAAACAACATCGAACACGACCTTAAAATGCTCCTTGAAAGAATCGCAAAAGAAACTAACTGAAAAACGAAAGACGTATGAAGAAATTTTCTCACTGGGAAATAAAAAACTCAAAAGAGCTGCAGATAAGAAAAATTTCCTGGAATTGAGTGTGGCTCAAGAACTGCTCAATACTGCAGAGTCCCTCAAACTGGAAGAAAAACAGCTCATGACTGAAACATCCGAAATCCAAGACAAGTTAACAAAATCGTTAAATGACTATATTCGTAGTTGTGAAAAGTCCAGTTCTAGTTCGAACTAAAAAGTAATTTTTGCGTTTATGTATTACCTTTTTAATTTTTTTTGTGTGTTACGTATTTTTGTTTTTGATTATTTTTTAATGAACATTATGTGAAATAATTATTTTTTCATTCATTCATTTAAACGTATTTTTTTTTTTTTGGGGGGGGGGGTAAAAGTTATGGAAAAAATGGTACTTTTTGGTGGTATCACGTGAATTTCCTGTGGACGATTGCCCGCGGGCAATTCCCCGCGGGAAATTTCCCGCGGGGACAATTTCTCGCGACTCAATATCGTGCGACGACAATTGCTCACAACGAAAATTGCTCGTGGTTGAAGTTGCAGGCTGCGAAAATTTCTCGCGACGAAAATTGCTCGTGGTTGAAGTTGCAGGCTGCGAAAATTTCTCGCGACGAAAATTGCTCGTGGTTAAAATTGCACGATGTGAAAAATTCATTCTTCACGGAAAAAATTTGTCTTATGCAATTATCCAAGATAATATTTAATTTGAACGACTGCCTAGGTATAATTTTAAAATACCAAATCTACAAAAATGAAAATAACTTTATTTTCCCACGAGCACATGTTCAGAAAAAAATATTTTTTGATCTTTTCAACTTTATTCTTCGAACGATTCCGACACATTTTGCCATAACCTTCTTCGAGCAATAATTGTCTCTCACTTTACATAAAACATTCCTGTATTTTAGAAAACTCTTCAATATAATACCACTTCTCCAACTTTTCTTCATTCAAATCTTATTTAGATCTGCAGACATCGAAAAAATTGTAGTGAGAGCAGAAAAAATGATGTTTCAGAGTGAACGAAGGGATATTTTTTATTTTGAAAAATCATACTCAAAAAGTAAAAAATGACTATTTTTCAAACATTTCAATTCGGTACTTGATATTTTGAACCTGTGAGAGGAAAGGGGCCTTTTCCAGTGTTACTTCTATTCGTGTCGCGAATATTTTTTCGCTCATATAGGTATGTAGCTACTTTTAATAATTTTAAGATTTTTAAAACTACCTAAATCGTTTCGAGAATAGCATTTCTTTTAAAACTAAAAATAATTTTGTGAAACACCGATATTTTAACCGCGGGAAATTTCATTTTTGTTGCGGGCAATTTTCGCTGCGAGCAGTTGTCGTCGCACGAAATAAAATCGCGAGGAATTGTCCCCGCGGGAAATTTCATTTTTGTTGCGGGCAATTTTCGCTGCGAGCAGTTGTCGTCGCACGAAATAAAATCGCGAGGAAT
Organism: Pseudococcus viburni; assembly: GCA_033439095.1. NCBI lineage: Eukaryota > Metazoa > Arthropoda > Insecta > Hemiptera > Pseudococcidae > Pseudococcus > Pseudococcus viburni. Next base: position 133,490 of record JAVBJF010000484.1, on the reverse strand, counting down.
TGTCCCCGCGGGCAATTTCCCGCGGGCAATTGCCCGCGGGCAATTGACAACGGGCAATTGACGTAGACTCCTTTTTGGTTCATATTTGGTTCATATTTTGCTCAAAAAAGGTTCGTAAAGTTCGTAATTTTATTGCAGAATATCGCTCCGATGCCTGAAAGCACAATCCGAAATTCTACTTCAGTAGACACCCTACTTAGTTATTACCTGAACCCAATGCGGCAATTCATAATTGAAATTATGTGTAAGTATTCAACTCTCTAGCTTCTGAAAGCTTCTAGCTCAAATCCTTGTTCGTAATATGTACTTGTTTATTCGAAACCAACGCAATTTATCAAACATTACTGCTGTAAAAATTCAATACCACGTTGGGAAATATCTTTTAACATTTTTTTGCCTCGAATGTATGAACTGCACTGAAACTACGTAAAAAAACCTTGACTAACATACAATTGTGCAAACAAGTACGATTTGTACTATTAGTAATAGTTCGCGATTTCGTGCGACATTTAATAAGACATCACAAAACGAATGAAAAACATGAGTAATCAAATTGCTGGTACATATAACTCCATTCTGCACGTTACGTTTACTCGAATTCCTTTTTTTTTTCACTTGATTAAATATTTCACTTTGTTTGGATACGATACTTGAATTATTTGACTTCTGCAACAAAAAAAATCACGAGTTTATAACCAAGTAGTGTAGTGTTAACGTAGATATGCAAAAGTTATCATCAAAAATGTTGAAGTATTTGATATTTTCATTGGTACTCGGATTATTGCAATGTTTTTGCCTGGTATTAACTGATGAATATCCCGTAAAGAGAACAGCTGTGTCGGTCGATGATTATCAAAGGTAGTAAAAAACATTGAATTTTTATTTTTGCATTTTTTTGAAGTGTTGAAAAAGCGTTGGAAAAATCGCTCTTTTCGAAATTTTTAATCATATATATTAAAATGTTTTCTCATTTTCTCAATTTCCAACCAGAGACGAAACTCGCGTGAAAATCTCGGTGGGTGAGAATAAAAAATTTGCCAAGTAAAATTTGTTTTAATATGGAATTTGGCCAACCAGTCGTATTGAAAATAAAAAACAAAGGGTACCGGCGGTCAAGATAGGCGAATCTGCCCCCGAGCTGAAATTCGAAACGAACCGATGGAAGTTGGTTCTTATGGTCTGAAAACCTTGTGGAAATTTGTTTGGCCCCCTAACCCTCTCCTATCCTTAATTATGGGCCAAACCGTACTTTTTTCCAGCCTTTTCATCAAGAATTTTTATTTTCGCGAGTTTTCAACCAAATTTTTTCAAACTTGCGTGGGTGGTACACTATACTGAGGGGTATTAGTGAGTGGTTTGAAACAATTTTTCGATAATTTCTTCTAGCTAAAACTCGTGTTTGAAAACTTCAAATAGGGTTTTCCACATGATGGTTCAGAGGTGCAATTCTGAAAAAAATATATTTCATGTACCTAGTCCCTATGTACAACGTGATATTTTTTTCAGAATTTTCCAGGTGGTAGAACATCTTGAAAAATGCAAAAAACCATTTTTCCACAACGTTTTTTACCCATAAAGCGGTCACTTTTGGTCGGAAATTTTTTTGTGTAATTATACTCCAAAATACGTATTTATACACCACTTGTCTGATTTTCACTTCATTTCATTCTTTTTTTGCAATTTTTGTAATTTCAAGTACAAATAAGTACAGCAGAAGGCTTAAAATTGAACTGGCAATGTTCTACCACCTGGAAAATTCTGAAAAAAATATCACGTTGTACATAAGGACTAGGTAAATAAAATATATTTTTTTCAGAATCGCACCTCTGAACCATAATGTGGAAAACTCGATTTGAAGTTTTCAAACACGAGTTTTAGCTTAGAAGAAATTATCGAAAAAAAATTTTCAAACCACTCACTAATACCCCTCGGTATAGTGTACCACCCACGCAACGTTGAAAAAATTTGGTTGAAAACTCGCGGAAATAAAAAATTCTTAATGAAAAGGCTGAAAAAAAGTACGTTTTGGCCCATAACTAAGGATAGGAGAGGAGTGGGGGGGGGGGCAAAAAATGCTCCACAAGGTTTTCAGACTATAAGAATCAACTTACATCGGTTCGTTTCGAATTTCAGCTCGGGGGCAGATTCACCTATCTTAACCGCCGGTACCCATTCGTGCTTTTACGAGCTACTTTTTTGGCTTAAAAAAACTATATTTCTTGATGACCTCCTCCCGTCTAAAAAAATCTAAAAATTTTTGAAAATTCCATTCGAGATCGCAACTATGTGCCGTGATAAAGGAGAAAGACAATTTTTTCCTTAGGAAAAGAGTTCATGCCATCATTTTGAGAATTGTGTAAATTTATCGAGCAGGAACGAAGCGAGGGCGAAAATTTTTGAAGATGAAGACATCCAGAAGCTAAAATTTCTTCATTAAAATTCGTAACTTTATCGTTCTACTTTTTTGACTTAAAAAAAAAACGAAAATATCTAATGAGCTCATATCCTTCCAAAAATATCGAAAAAATGTTGAAAATTTCATTCGAGATTATCACTAATACATAGTAAGTCTGCTGATAAATAAGGAAGACTATAATTTGTGACTGTGACCCGTGCAGGGAAAAGGTACCTAAAGTCGGAATTTTCAAAAATGAGTTTTTTTTAGCTAGAATGATAAAGGAGGCCATAAGGAACATATTGAGACCTTGATGAGCATCTAAGATTGATTTTTCGGCGAGATATAGATATTTGAAGTTGGAAAATTCTTGAATTCCAAAAAAACAAAATTCTGAGAAAACTCGTTCGAAGATTTTACGGGAAACTAGTTACCAATGTCGATCATCACGAAAATATTTCATTTTGAGGACCACAGAACATTGTGAAAAAGGGCCCACACCATTGGCCTCCCTTACCCCTCCCCTTCCCCCGCCGCGCCCCTGTGGTCGTTGTGATAAATAAAGTAATAGCCGATATTGGTGTCGTTTTCATATGAATCAGACCTTCTGAAAACGATTTTGAAGTCCAATTCCCATTTGAACCACCACCACAACCCCCCCCCCCCGTAATCGTCAAATTGGTATACCCAATTATACATTACATAAGGGCTATTCCATGCTAAAACAGACCAAAAATGAAGTCGGGTCTTCCGATTTCGCTCAGATTTTTTTCATGAGTTCCCCTTGGTGGTCTATTCACAAAACCACGATTATTTTTTTTCTAACCCTCAAGGGGGCTGAGGGGTGGGCTTCGTAATTTTCATGCAATTGTGATTTTTCGCCAAACTACCCAACTTTGAAGGCTTATATCTTGAAATAGGCTGTACTTTGGGAGAAACCGTTTGCGGGGCCTGAAAGAGAATTGAAAGTAGATTCAAAAGTGATAACCACATTTTGGAAAGATCAAAGTTGAACTTTGGTGGCGAAAGCTCAACTTTCATGATATGCACAAAATATGAAAGCTACCATTTGAAAATCTGAAAAAATTACAGTGAGTAGCCCTTTTTACCCTTTTTTCAACTGAGAAATTTTCAAGACGGGATCTCCAGACCCCTGAGGGTACAGGCGTCCACAATTTTGACCGAAATTCAAAAAAATCGATAAAGTCGAGTAACACTTCGATGACTACTAATTCGAAGGCGCTGAGTTCGAATATGTACTCAGTTTTTTCATCCGACCCCTCTGAACCCCCCTATTAGCCCCCTTGATAGGGCCAAAATTTGAAAAAATGAAAAATAACATGCGACCAGTCGTTTGTTAGGTTTTTGAGGGCGCTGAGTTCGAATATAATGACTACTTCTCCTCAAATTCGTATTTTTTTATTACGTTAAAGCGCGAGGAATGGGGTCAAATCAAAAAGTAAGTCGATATTCGAATTCTACGCACTCAAATTAGTGAGAATCGATATGCCACACGCCATTTTAATATCTTAACCCACTTTTCCCCAAAATTGGGGGGGAGGGTATTTAAAAAAAATTATCGTCATTTTCGAATCCAGCGCGATATTTTAACCCATTTCAATAGGTCACACGATTAAATGAAAAAAAAATCAAAATTGAGGAGGGGCAAATTCGTGGGGAGGAGAGGTGGAAAACACCAAAAAAAACATCATCATTTTCGAATTATGACAAAAAAATTACCCCCCCCCCCGTCACATTTGAGAACCTGGGGCCAAAATAGAGTGAAAAATGGCCAAGAATGACCAAAAGTTACCTTTGAGGAGCCTTAAATTGCAGTTGTACAGGTGTGCAGTGAAAAAAAATGCATATTCAGCATCAGGGGACACTACTCCATCAAACCGCATTTGAATTTTTTGTCCCGGACCTAGGCCGAAAGGCGAAAAATACCCCCTTTTGACCTCCCCCCCACTTCATGTGCAGGGTTGAAAAAAAATTTTAATCATTTTTGGGAATCCTGAACTGGTACCTGCATTTTGTCTAGCAATTTTTTTGTCCCATAAAAAAAAAAAAAAACAGTAAAATCAACTTCTTGAGCACTTTTTGCTTGTTGGTCTGTAGACTATACCTATTATTTTTAAACATTCTCCAAAAATTTTGAATTCTCGTATTAAACCTCTTCGTACCCGAATCTACTGAAACTACATCGTAATTTTTATTCATTTTTTTAATTATTAAAGTTCGGTTCTAATTGTATAAGTGGACGTATATATGTACATGTAGATTATAGGTCAAAATTGAAATAAAAATAAGTTTCCACTTTTTTCATGTCTGATAAGAATGTTTATTTCGCACCCTTTTTTGGGGGGTTATTTTTAAGCATGATTTTTTTTTATTTGAAAAAATTTCCCCGGAAAATTTGTGAGTGCGAACATTTTAACACATGAAAATCATCGGTGGAGATTTCAAGTCATCAATATTTCTCCCCTTCTCCCTCATCGAGCCCATTTTTTTCAAAAATTGAGGAAAGTGTGAAAAATTGCAGTCCATGGTATTTATTATGGTAAAATTACTCGAGATAAATTTCTTAATTTTTTTAACGTGGCTTGACAAATTTTACGGTCGAGTAGGGAGGGGTAAGAATAGGATTGAGATTTTTACCAAGTCGTTTTGAAGTTTGAAGACAGTTTTTGGTACTACTGCCTCGTAAATTTCGAAAAAAAGAACATTAAATGTCGCCTCTGTTGCATCAATCAAGCAGCAGGAATAAATCTAATAACTCTCGTTTTGCGATGTTTTTCATCGAAGTACCGTATCTTTACGCCTGTCAAATACGCAACTACATTAACATATGTTGAAAAGGTGGTATCTGGATCTTATCCAAGGAAAAGTGAATGGTATTACCATGTTTTACAGTGTTATTCTCTCGTATTATATTTTTCCATCATTTATTTCCCCTTCAAAATTAAACGTCGGTTGTTCAATATATGCAATAATTTACGAAACACGAACGACTTTATTCGTACATTTTGATAATATGCAATAAAATGTGCAATATATAAAAAGCAGCGATCAAAAAAACGCATGTCTTACAATCCCCTCGAACATATTCGTATAATCGTAGTATCGTATACCGAGACCATCGCGTACATAACGAAATAAACCCAAATAAATATCGCCATTCGTGTATAGTGTTTATTTCGGTACAACGGTTCGCGAAACAAGAAAAAGGAAGAAAATATGTATTAGGAAAAAAAGAGAGAAAAAAAGGCAAGGCTGCGGAATACGATAAAATTTTCATAGAAAACGTCACAGTTTACGACTTGGAAGTTAAATTTTGTGGAAAAAATTATGGTTCGGAATTGTCTTTAACGTATGTATTTTCAAATAGGAAAAACGGTAATTCCAACGTCTTTTCCAGATGTTTCCAAAAAAAGCCATTAAATTATACTTTTATTATACCGCGTGCCTTCTTTTGTACTCGCTAGCAGCATCTTCACTGCTAACGTCTTCTTATAGTAATTTATGGGCTTACTTTGTCACGATAGTAAATCTTCGAAGAGGAGCGAAGGAGTAGAGAAAAAGAAACGTGGATCATTGAACGTGTGTAGAGAGAAGAATATGTATGAAATGTAGGTATAGGTAATTCTACCTACGATGCAGTGCAGGTACCTATGGGTTTGGGTATAGTATAATTAAGGGTGGTAAGCCAATCAACAAAGCTTAAAATTTGAATGAGATTTTTTTTATAAAGTCTAAACTTGAACTTAGCCGAATGGCCGAAAAAATCAGTGGCTTAAATCATTATCTAGGTACTTATATTTTTTCACCAATGAGAAATTGAGAAATGAGAATACCTGTAGTAGGTCCGAAAGCATATTGATTTTTTACTAGCTCCTAATTAATTTTGACGCAAATTGGATTTGGACGATCAAAGTACATCAGACCTGGGCATGATCTAGATCATTTGATCTTAAGATCGAAGATCATTATGTCAAAATGATCTTGATCTTGATCTAGATCATATTTTATTTTTTGATCTGACCTGATCTAGATCATTTTTTTTTAAATTAAAAATATCATTTTCAAGATAATTTTCTAATTTTTGTATTTCCTCGTAATTCTGGATAATTTCGTCTGTAATCTTGGTATTTCTATTTTGTAATTTCCCAAAACCAATCCCCCCCCCTTGGCGTCAGGAACTTACGTGAAAGAAAACCTTCTTGGAGCATTAAAAATCAAATTTTCTCAAAGCTTCGCCCTTTCTTCGCTCGGGCATGAATGAAATCATAATTATGTAAAATATTTAAATCAACTATACAAAAAAAGGCTCTCTTCGGATATTCTAAGTCTCTGGTCTATACCCACTTTGCACCCTCCCAAAAAAAGCTTCTGTCACCACTGCTTGGATTTTTATTAGTAAGTACTTATGTAAGTTTTTTGTTCCAAAATTATATTTCCATCGAAGTTTTTTTCCTAAACATTCTATGCAAATTACATAAGAATTTTTTTTTCAACACCTGTGCGACTCCTTATATTTATAAAAATGATACAAAGTTCAAATTTAGTGTTTTTATAGTAAAAGGATTGGGGGGGGGGAATTCAAAATTTCTCAACAAATACGAAATTTCAGACCCCCTCCATGAGAAATTTCCTTTCAATAGAGTCCGATTAGTTTTTTCTTAGCAGGCTTACTTTTCAAGATATTTTAACTTATTTTGTTGCATTGAAAATATCTTCAAAACTCAGCGTCATAAGAAAAAAACTAATTGAACTTTACAGAAAGGAAAACTTACGCTCTACAATTTATTATAGCGCCCTACAATTTATGTTCCATCCATTTTTTTCGTAGAACCCTTTCTTTCGTCAAAAAATCTATTTTGTTCATGAAAGTTTAAGAAACAAAAACAAAATCAACTTTTTAGCTAAATTACAATGAATATACAGAAAAAAATCGAAATGTTCTGATCTTGATCTTTTTTTTTGATCTTAAGATCAAAGATCATTGTGTTAAAATGATCTTGATCTTGATCTAGATCATATTTTATTTTTTGATCTGATCTGATCTTAGATCATTTTGTAAATGATTTGCCCAGGTCTGAAGTACATACACATTTATTCTGCGTACAATTTTTTTTAATCAAATTTTTAAAATTTCTTCAACTCTAAATTTTTTAAAGGTGTATCCAGTTCAGTGGCGTAAATACGGGGGGGGGGGGGGGGGGGGTTTGGGGGCAAACCCCCCCCCCCCCCCAGAAGCCCTTCAAAAATGCATTTTTTATTTGAAAGTGTTTGTGATCTTAAAACCATATTTTTTCGATAGCAATAACGTATATTCTACAAAAAAAATTTGCCCTCGCTTCGCTCGGGCTGAGTTTGCTACTTTCCTAACTTCATTAAAAATCAAAATCACCTCAATTTATCTACTTTTGAAACATTTTCTCACAACAATTTTTTGAATTCAACGTGAGAAAACTTTTCATGTCAGTTTTTCACGACCCTCTCCCTTTTACTTTTCTTTGTTATGTAATAAAAACTGATAATTGAACGTTGAAAAATGTACCTGTGGCGTCGGAAAATGGAGTTAGAGGAGTACGTTGTACTCCCGAAATCGCGACCAGGGTACAAAATATCAAATGTACTTCCTCCTCCCAAATTACATCACGTAGGGATTTTCAAAGCATTAAAACGCGAATAAATGTCTTTTTTGGACATTAAAAACCAAATTTTTTCAAAGCTTGGCCCTCGCTTCGCTCGGGCATAATCAGAATCACAATTATATCATCTATTTAAGACGACGTGCGAAAAAAGGCTCCCTTTTACCCCCCCCCCTTCTGGTATTCCAAATCTCCATACCCAATTTTTACCCTCCCAAAAAAAAAGCTCCCGACGCCAATATATCTCAGACCCCCCCCCCCCCCCAGAAGGGACGTCCAGTTACGCTACTGATCCAGTTTTAAAATTTTTCCATTCAACCTTAATTTTTTCAATTTTTTTAATTTCATATTTCTTAAAAAAATATTTCCAATGATTGATTTAGAAGAAAACTCATACGAGTATGTACGATACTTACTCACATTTTTCATACGTTGTCGATGGAAAACCTCCTACCTGTACCTACTACGTATCGTTTTATGCTTATTAACAGATACGCTCTCTATCAGAACACTAGTGAGTCAAAAAAATAGTCAACTCATTTCTGATAAAATTTGTTCTTAAAAAAAGAGAAATCGCAACGAAAAATTATTCGACGTATTACAAATGGCAATCTCGCGGCAAACTTTGTCAGTTTGGTGAAAAAATTCTGCGGAAATGTTTGTGAAAAATTTGATACCTACTTTTTTGGCCTTTTTGTCCTGTATTTTATCAACATGTCCATGCGATACCATGACAATGAGAAGAGAAGTCAATTTCGATCGTAATAAGTATTGCAATTTTTTCTTTTATTTTTCAGGTTTTCCATCCATAATCAGATTTTTTAAAATAATCTTTGTTTTGCTCTTGCATTCAATGACAAAAAATTGCGAATTTTTTCGATTTCAGAATATATGTTCATCCTCGCAGTTTTCTTACTAATCTGAAGACGTAAATTTATCTTTCATTTAAGTATTATTTATTTTCTTACTTTTTTTCAGTTCCATGATTTTGAACGGAGAGCTTACTATTCTGAATTGTATGCAACTTTGAAGAGACTAAAAATTTGAGCAAAAACTGTTTGTTTGAAAAATTTAAATTAAAAATCACTTTTCAGAAAGATTTTGATCATTTTTACAAACATACTTAGTTACAGTGATCTACAATAATTCAAGTCATTACGATTGGCATAAGTCTTAAAATCCATTTTGCTTTTAAACTCAAAGTAAAGGTTTAAAAAATGCGAAGAATTGAAAAAAAAAAACAGGTTGTTTTATATAAATGGGTGATTCTAAATTTTCGCAGAAAACTCTGTACGGAGTAATTATCTCAGAAAATATACATGCTGGAACAATGCGGTTGGAATGTATAGATAGATAATCATCCCCCCTACATATTCCTGCGAAAATAATGGAGCAAAAAATATTCCTGTCCCCGAGGGGGCTAAAAAAGTAGTTCAAATGTCCTCGTCGTGGCCTGTACTTGATTTCGCGCTGAAGTCAAAATACTTCTGTTCTCTCCTATCGCAACTTTCCAAGCTGAACTATTGCACCAACTTAATGCAGAGAGGTCCCATATTACTTATTATGACGTTTAAAACATATTTCAAAGTCGATGAAGCACATTTTTAAAAGCTCAAAGTAGCGTACGGAATTTTTGGTCCTTCGTCGTGGCTTTTTTTCTCGAAAGGCTGAGAGAGACAGTTGGTTATTTTAGAATACAACAATTGGTCGAGTCGATACCTTGACATCATAAAATTACTGTCCAGCTGTAGATTTGACTTCAGTGTTCATAATAATAACGATTTCGTGAAAAATGTTTCCAAATTTATAATTCGGCACACAGAAATGTCCTCGTCGTGGCTCTTCATTGTGAGGCTATACCTCAATTTTTCATTTTTTTCAAAGCTGCCTCAAAATAAGAAGGTGAACCAGTTTTCGATGCAATAGTTGGTTTTTCCTCAAAACGCATTATTTTCTTACAATTTGGACATTTCTACAATTTTGTCCTTCGTCGTGGATGTCCTCGTCGTGGCATTCCCCATTTAAATTACATGGGGAAAATATATTTTTGTTTTCCAGTTGTGTGAGCATGTGAATGTTATCTGGCACACTAGTATTAACGACTCTGATCAAAATTTTTCAGAAAAAAATGTTTAAAAACTTTTAAAAATTCCTGGACGAATTTCTGCGAAATTTTAGAATGACCCACATACAAATAAAATTGTTTGTGAAAATGTTGAGGAAACAGTTGAAATAGGAGAAATTTGCTGCCTGACTTTTCATGTGCATTTTTTTTTTTGAATTTTCCAATATAATGGAGAAAAGGCTCGGTGGGATGTGGGGTCATACCAAGAAAAGAACCCATATTTGGACTCGGCGACTCAAAAACCATAATAGGCGATGTGCCACATGATGTTCTCCAATAAAATAATATTGAAAACACAATAAACGACATACCTAATTACCTACCACTCAAGTTCTTCAATTTTTTAATTTCTTGGGGCCATCGGATACTCTTTGAGGAGATTAGGGGAGGTTCAACTCCAAAAATAAGTTAATATCTGAATTTGACGTCTCAAAAACATGACAACTAATGCCACTAATTGATAATTTTACGAAAAATTTATTTTTATTTTTGGTTGAATTTTTCGCTTAAAAACAAACTTCAAATGAAGGAATTTGATAATAGGTACTGAATACAAAATATAATTAATTATTTTCAATAAAAATATGTGATTATTTTAATTTTAAAAGTCACAAAAAATTATACTTACATGAATTATAGACTGAGTTAATTAGATACTGCTCAGTATTTCAACTTTGTTCTTTACTGAAATGTACTTCGTAAAAAAAAAAAAATTGAAAAAAGAAAAATTAAGTAAATTATTAATGATTTATTTTGAATATTTAAAAAATCATAAATTTTGTAAGATAGACAGGTATAATTATTGTTTGCGGAGTGAATACCAAGCTGCTGAAATTTTATTTTGAAAATCAAAAGAATAATTGATACGAAAATTTCAATAAAAAATGATTTTTCTACAGGAAATCGGCGCTGATATTTCAACTCCTAAAATCGTATGAAAAAGGTATGATTTAAATGGACTAATTGCTGGTTTTTTTTCCTAAATCAATTAGGTGAAAAGTGACAGTGGACATCCATCGAGAAAAACATTATACTTACTTACCTACTTACATTTAGGTAATCAATTTAAAAAATAATTTAAATAAATTTAATAATCTTGAAAAAATAATCGCGATGGATATGAATATGAAATTAAAATGATTTTTTTACTTGAGTAAATCTTTTACCGATTTTTCTGGTATACATGCGATTTCGGTGTGGGAGTACGTCCATACTAACCCATAATTATCTTTATTGTAGCCAGAGAGGCATTTTTCAGCCTTCATGTTCTGATCATAACACAGTGCAATGTCATTAAATAAAAAATTCCCGATATGTCCATCTCCTTCATCATCTTTCAGTTGTAGATAAGCATGTTTAACACATCCATAACCGCCGCCGCCTAAGCTCGCACAAATCGATTCTAGCTTAGCCTTCAAATTTTCATTGGTGCATATTTTACTGTATCTGAAATCAGGAAAGGAAGAAATTTTGAAATTTCGTTCCAAGTTTTTCGAATCGTTTCAGAAATCACCTTGCAGGTATTCTAACCCTTTGAAGACTGTGAAAAAATTGCTGATCTAAAAATATTTTCAAGTTATAAAATTTTCAAAAGTGGAAAAAGTAAAGGTGGAGCTGTAAATTTTTTTTGAAAAGCCCTCACATTTGTCTACATTTATACCCAAGATTGATGAAAATCGGTTGAATCAATCCTGAGGAAAAAATTAAAACTCAATTTTCACTTTTTGAGACTCGACTCAGGGGTCTGAAACTCGGAGTTATGTATCTCTAGGGTACCTATATACCCTCTAAGTATCATTTTAAGATCGCTGGGGGGAGGCAATTTACCCTACTTACCCGGTCATGCCCTTTTCTTTTTTAAAAAAAATATTTTTTTATCTTATGTAAGCATCGTGACAAATTTTATTAAAAATTCAGATAGATAAAGTTACTTGTTTTCCGCCAAATATTTAAAAAAAAATCCACAATTTTTAATCTCTAAGAAATTTTATACGAGCGATGTAGAATACCAGCTCAAAAAATATGAAAATAAAAAAAAATTAGAAAGATGTAAATAAAACGATAATTTATGACCTGAAAGTACCTATGTAAAAAAAATTCAATGGAGGGTATTTCTTTCAAGATTCAGAAAGTTTGAAGCTAAAAAATTTAGCGATTACGAGCAAAGAAAAATAAAAAAACATCGAAAAAGTTGTTATAAAAATTTACGTGTAGAAAAAGAAATGGGGAAAAATTAAGTTATTACGTTCGAAACTGGCTCTTTTTCACCACTTTCACGGTTCCGCAGGAACATGCTGATAAAAAACAGATCAAAATGCTCAACAAAAGTATCGAATTTTTTATAAACATTTTTACTGAAATTTTTCACCGAAATGGCACAATGTCGCGAGGTTGTAATTTGTTGCACGTGAAATACAATACAATTTTTGGTTGCGATTTTATTTCTTATAAGGAAAAACTTGAGAAGAATTGGTTTGACATCATGGGTTTACTGATGCGAGTGAAGTATGTGCTAGGAGTAGGAACCCATGTTTGTTCAACAGGCGCACCTGTTGAAATAATAATACTGCTTGCCAGATCTAGTGAAGATCATTTCAAAGGAAAATGATCTGATCTAAGATCATAACGAAGATTAAAGATCAGATCGTACGAATTTTTTCTGTACCGGTGAAAAAAAATGAGAAAATGATTAGACTAGACTTCAACGTTTAATACTTATCAAATTATGAGAAAGTAAAACATGCATTTTAAATCAGTGAGTCGAAAAGAATACAAAAATTCTTCAAAATTCAAAATTACGAATCGAAATGATCTGCATATCTGGCTAAAAATTGAAAGTTGACGATTTTTTATTTCTTGATTTTTTTGTCCAGGAATGTTCGTTTGAAGCAAATAAGCCTAGGTAGACCTGAAAAAAATCAGAAGTTTTTGATTTTCAGTGGCAAATACAGTGTGGGCCGAAGTGGGGCAGACCCATTCTAAAGCTTGGCCCGACCAGTTATTTTCCAACAGTTTTTGATTTCTTTCTATAAAAAAAAAAAGAAAAAAAAAGAAAGATAGGTAAATCATAACTTTTTTTTACAGATAAGACAAAGATTCTCGTTGAATTTTTAATTGAAAATATGGAACTTTACAGGAAAAATGACTTTCATAATGAACTGTAAAATGAAGCGATTAAGATATGTACCAAAAATGATACAGAAATTGAAAACCTGAAAAACATGTTCAAAAAACTTCGAAAAAATTTGACGATTTTGTAGTAGAAGCTTGTTTTGAATCTGATGAAGATAGGGTCAAAAGATGATTTTAAAGTAAAACTTTTATAATCTGCTTTCAAGGTTTTAAATTTAATTTAATGGTTTTTTCTTTCAAAACTGTATCGAATTTTAACATTTCTCCAACAATACAATTTTTCCAACTTCGATTTTTTTCAAATTTTTTCAATTTTTTTTCCAAATTCTGTAAAGTTTGTAATAAAAGTCACGATTTTTTTACAAATTATCCTACTTTGGACCTAATTCTCTCATTCTGAGGATGGGATTTAGTCACTCATTATTAATCTCGATTTTTCCTGCCTCCTCTCCGTTCAGTCCAACCCTACTTTTCCGAACAAAAAAAGGTTTCTTCATCTCTGGCCCTGTTATCCTGTTAGGTACTTCTCTATTCACTATACTCTTCAGAGACGAAACAGAGAGGTTCACCCCCCCCCCCGTTTTGAAATTTCCTTCAAAAGTGTCGATAAATTTTGTTATAAGTCGACAAATTTTGACGCGAATTGGCAAATAATTTCAGAAAGTCGGCAAGTCTTCTTCAAAAGTCGATAAATTTTCTCAAAAAATTGGCAAAATTTGAAAACGTGTCGATTTCTAACAAAATTTTTTGAATTTAAATAAAATTTATCAAATTTTTGAGAAAATTTGCAGGTTTACAAAATTTGACGAATTTTTTTAGAAATTTTCTCATGAAGTTGGCAAATTTTGATGCATAAGTACATGCACGAAAAACTTTGAAGAGCACTAAAATTTAATTCCAAAGTTATCGAATTTTTTTAGACGACAAACCATTAAAAAACGAACAATTTTCTATTTGAAAATCATCAATTTTTCAAATCTTAGCCCTCGCCCCTGCTTCGCTCGGGCGTATAAAACTCAAAAAATATACCTAATAAGTATCACATAGAGGTTGAGGATTTTGCTTCCCTTTCAGTACTAAAATACTTATTTAAAAAATGAAGAAATTTCAGCTTTTGGATGCATTTTTTCTTGAAACATTTTCGGCCTCGCTTCGCTCGGGCTCAGTAAATTTACACAATTCATTCTCAAAATGATGGTATGATACATGCATCATAGTGGGTCACTTTTTTCGACTTCAGTCACTTTTGGTTATTTTTCACGTTTAAAAGCTCACGCTGGTTACTTTTTCCCCTCAAAAGTCACTTTTTCTTCGCACTTCCAGGCAAAAATTTGAATTTTCACGTTGAAATTGCTATTTTTTCTAAATTTTTCGAGAAAAAAAATTAAGAAATAGATTTTTGCTATAGTTTGTTTGTTATTTTGACGAAGGAATTTAATAAATGAAATTATTTACGTCTTTTCGGTTGATTCATCTTTGAAATGTTTGCAGAAAACTACAAAAAAATTTGCCCCCCCACAGAAAACTGTAAGAAAATTGGCCTTTCCCACGAAAAAATTGAATTTTTGGTTACTTTTGGTTACTTTTTACTCAAAAAAAGTTACTGAAAGTTGATAATGGAATATTTTCAAGTGAAAACAATTTCTTTTTCTCATTTATCGCGAAACTTAGTGACAATCTCGAATAGAATTTTCAAAATTTTTAGATTTTTTTGGGAAAAAGAGGAACCCATTAAAGAATATCGTGTTTTTTGGAAGTCGAGAAAGTAGCACGTAAGAAGCACGAATTTAAATTAAGAAATTTCGGCTTCTGGATGCATTTTTCTTGAAAAATTTTCGCCATCGCTTCGTTATCGTATGGACTCATTCCCTCTCCTGTCCAGACAATTGAAAAGGAAAAAATTTGTTCTTCTCATTTAACAAGGGACTTGGTGGCGATTTCGAATGGAATTTTCAAAAAAAATTTCGATTTTTTTAGAAGGGAGGAGCTCATTTAAGAGTATAGTTTTTTAGAAGTTGAAAAAGTGACACGAAAAATTTACGAATTTTTGCGTCTTATTTTCAGTACAACTGGTGACAATTTTTCACTTTCTTAAATGTTAAATTTTAATTTTCACCCCCCCCCCCTTCACTAGAATTTTGCCCAAGTTTCATCTCTGCGGCTCGTATCAAAATTAGCAAAATTTCCATCTCGAAAGGTCATTTTATCGCAGGCACTCGCGTACATCTTGATCTCGGTACAATACGTACATTTTTTCGAATCAATCTACAACCTATTACTAAGTAATCGCGAAACATTACGGTATGTCTCGACAATGTATCATACCAAGTGCTAAACAGCTGTTAACGCTGCGCTGCCTCTCTGTAGGAAAAAAAAACAATCACACGCGCGTACGATGCTGCAAACAATACATCATCGTTCTATTGTGAATATTGTTTCATTTCTCATAATTCTCGTATTCTCGAAAGAACGAACAGAGAAAAAAAATAATAAAAAAATAACGACAATACGTACCGCATTCTGTGATCTTTACGTAGGTACATTCGCTTTGATTTTTTCTCCCTTCATCGTCGCCGTCGTCGTATCAGAAAACCGAATCATACAATTTTTTTTCCCAACTGTTTATCAATTACTCGATGATTTTTCCGAGATGTACTGTACCGAAAGGCAGGTATTATCTCTTTGTTACATGGACGTACTTACGGTTAGAATGACGTATGACGAGGCAGAGCAGGACAGGGCAGGGAATGGCAGGGAACATTCCACGTACCTATGTGTTTTGAATTTGAAATAAAATACAGATTCTGTCTCATTCTGAGCTCATACAGTAACAAATAAACACTTCATTAGGTAATCTCTTCCAAGTGTTTGGATGTTCTCGACTGTAACGTTTTGCAATTAGAAAATTATACGATTGTTTTTACATTCGAAACCCAGGCAGAGGTACCTCCTTCCATAGCTCGAATTCAAAAAGAAACATAGAAGGTAAAAAATCGTGTAGCCACACACGATACAAAGTTACAGAAGCGTGTACCGATTATTTATGACGACCGACATCAAAGAGATGGAATTCTCTTGTGATGTTGAATTTCGAGTGTCATCTCCAATAGAGTATTTTTTTACTTTTTTTTTGCTTCTTTCGAGTGTTAAAATTGCGTGAGAATATATCGCAAGTTTTTTTTTATTGAAAATTAAATTAAACGTTTCTGTTTTTATTTTTTTTAGGTGTCAAGATGTCGAATTGGAATTGAAATGAATACGGTAATGAGCTGTGAAACAATTATCGTAATTGGGTTATGTTTACTGTATCTACCTATATCGTCGACTCGGTGCTTCGGCCAATCAGCGAATCACGGACTGGAAAATTTTTTCGCCAAATGGAATCAGGTATGTAGACCTGTTGGTAACGTTATGGCTAAGTACGTTGTTGAAAATAATGGTAAAATATCTCTAATGAATAATGTATTCGGTATGCGTTTGTTAAATTACTGGTACGAATTTATTTCGATACGAGCCACGAAAGTAGAATGCTTTCTGGCCAACCGTCGTGTCCTAGATTACGCAATGCTCGGAGTACCGGGAAGTAAATCACAAGAAATGGTAAAAAGAAAAAAAAAGTATATTTAATAAATATAAAAAAATAGAGAAGGGGAAAAATTACAACAATAAAATATATTTTAGAATACAGAAGATGGAAAAAAATAGAGACTATTTTACACCATACTGGCTTGCTTAATGGTCAAATTCTGAAAGGTCGTAACGTAAGAATGTATCTGGTCGAGGTGTTTTTCTTCTTGGGACGGAGTTACAGATAATAAGCCGTCGTTTTCCAGTCGCCCTGTGGATCATAAATACATATAAAAATGGTTTCGCGTGAATGGGTTTATATAATGCACCCTTTGAGAAAAAAATTGATGGGTGAATTTACACGGATGCGTTTCAGGCATCGAACTTGAAAATACTGATTTTTGAAGTCCTAGGGGATCTTTTTCAAGTTCAAATATTTTCAAAATTCTTTCCAAGTTTGGATTTTTTCACCTGACTCGAAAATTTTTTCTTTGAATTTTTTTCATCTCCAAATTTTCCTCTCTAAATTTTTTTCAGCTCTAATTTTGTTCTTCAATTTTTTAAAACTTCAAATTTTTTAATTAAAAATTCTTGAAATTTTTTTCAACTAATAAATATTTTTTCTTAACTTCTTTTTCAACTCTAAAATTTCACGTTAATTTTTTTATTTTCAAAATTTTTCTTTTGTTTTTTTTTTTAAGCTAGTAGGTAATCAAAATAATTCAATCGTAATTTTTTTCGGGTTTTTTGTTTATCAAGGTGCATTAATCAACATCCTAAAAAGTCCACCTCGAGAGCCACCGCCAAATTAGGAGGAAATGCTGGCTGAAAATTGATTTTCCGCGAATGTCTTCTCGAATAAGCCATAAAATTGAAAAATGGTTGTATAATCGTGATCTACACACAATTTCTCATGAAGAAGGTTCAATTTTTTTTAAAACCTCCGCTTCTTTTGTCAAAAATTAAATATTCAAGAACCTTAACTCTCATTTCGAATCAGTGAAAAGTCTTTGATAAATAGTCAGAATTGCAGCACAGGAAAAATAAGCAAAATTCTTTGATTTAATTTTAGTGACTTTCCAGTGAATTTTCACTGATTTTTCAACTTTTTTTCTCATTGTTTGCTTTCAGTGAAATTTTTTCCCTGATTTATTACTGTGCTACAATTCTGACCGTTTCCAGTGATTTTCGATAATTTTCACGGGTTCATAAATGAGAGTAATTTTTTATAGTTTCAGTACTCTCTCATTTCTAAATCAGTTAAATTTATCAAAAATCACTGAAAAACAGTCAGAATTACAGCATAGTAATAAATCAGTGAACATTTTTTCATTAAAAGGAAGTCAGTGAAAGAAAATCCCTGGAAATCAGTGAAAATTCACTGAAAAGTCAATGATACTTTATGAAATTTACTGAAAATTCGGTGAAATTCTTTGAATAATCAGTGAAAAATCGCTGAATTTCACAGATTTTTCCTTATCAGTGATTTTTCACTGATTCGAAATGAAAGAATATTTTTTGTAATAATCAAAACTACATTACACTGATGCTATCCAAAATTTTATCAGTGAAAAAAAATTACAACAAAAATTTCAGCTCCTAAGTCAACCATGAATGAAGAGGGGGGAATAGGCAACATTCAAAATTTTACAAATATTCGTGTTTGGTATAAAAAAAGAAGGTTCCCAGGCCTTATATGTAGTTTTGATCAAGTATTCCAAAAAATACTGCAACTATATCAAAAGTAGTTGTTTTTTCATCCTTAATTTTTGGGTTTTTTGAAAAAAGTTGAACCCTTCTGACTCTAAATTGTGTGTAGAACATAATTATTTAGCGATTTTTCAATTTTGATGTTTATTAAAGAAGATATTCACGGGTAATTGGTTTTCAGCGAGCATTTTTATCTGTCCTGAAGAGTAGCAGACCCCCTCCCCCCTACCGAAGTGGACGTTTTATAAATTAATTGGTGGATCATTACACAAAAAAAAAAAAAAACGAAAAAAAATTCAGGATTGACTTATTTTGGGATGCACTTTTTTTCTAAATTTTATCTAAAAAAATTTTCAATTATTATTTTTTTCAAATTTTCTCCAGTTTTCAATTTTGTTTTTTCCTAAACTTTTTCTTGAAATTTTTCAAGTCCAATTTTTTTTAAATTTCTTTCAACTACCTATGAAAAATTTCATCTCAGATTTTTTAACATTACCTATAATTTTTCCTAATTTTTTTCAATTTTAAATTTTCTTCTATAGTTTTTTTTTGAAATTTCACAGCTCTAAATTTAAAAAAATCCTATCAACTACATATGTACCTTTGAAATTGTATCTCAAAATTTTTCAATTCAACATTTTTTCAAGCTAGAATTTTTTTATCAATTTTTTTCTGCTCAAAAAAATGTTGAAAAAAGTTTTATTTAGAAAAAAAGTTAGGTTAAAAAATTTCCAAGTTGAAACAGCTGTGAAAAAATTTCAATTTGAAATTGGGAGATATTTTGAGAAAAATATTGGTTAAAATTAATTTTAATAGAAAAATTGAACTTGGAAAAAATTTTGAAATAATTTTTCATTAGATACAGAAAAAACATTGGATGCAAAAGAGTTGAGAAAGTGAACGAATCAGTCATTCGCAATATTTTTCAGTTCAATACCTAAAGCGTATTTGAGTAAATTTAGTCATCGGAAAATGAAAAGAAGAGGCCATATGCCCTATTGTTTGCTGACTATCTCCAAATCTTACCAGATAACGAAGGCGAAGGCCCTTGAGAATTGCTGCACATTTTCGTACTGTATCCAGAATCGTTACAAGGTATATCGACTTTTTCACCATCTTCGTCGCTCGACTCGCAGCTATCGGCATCTTGAAGCCTCGTATTCTGCCACAAGTTGATATTGGCAGCGGTATCGAGGCACCCGGAAGAGAAATATTTGCGGCGACCACTTCCCAGCATCTCTGGCTGACAACACGGACTAGAAGTATCGGAAGTATTTTTACCCAGCGGTTTATCGCCTCCCCCTGGATCTGGGTTCGGGTGGAAGTAGGATATGCTTTGACGAGAATCTGGGCCCGTCGAAGGGGGTTCTTGCTGAGGCGCGTTCGAGTCGAAAACCGAATCGAAGCTGCGAGTTTGGCTGAGTGGTTCGTGGCCGGTGGCGATTGCTGTGATATTGGCGCAAGTGCCTTCGGAACCTGCCGGAGGTTTGGTGCTGCCGCCGGTGGAGTTGTAGTGGCCGTTCAGACAGTATTCTAAGGTGTTGAGACGTTTGTTGATGGCGTCCTCGGTCCGATGAAGTTGTTTCTTGATTTTTTTCGCCTTTTTCTCGATTCGTGATTCGAGCTCGTGGAAGAATGGCGCGCAGTAGCATGAGTAGCCTACGCCAACCGGACCCTGAAGGTGAAAGTAGAGAGTTAGGTAATTTGAACCGGTGAAAAGGTGTTTGAGAAAAGGATTTGATTTTGCGAGATGCTGAGACTTACTTTACGAATGTTTCCGGCCAAATCGAGGTAGTATTGTTCGCCTTTTTGCAAAGGCTCCGGAGGTAACGAGTCTAAATTTGGTTCTGGGAAATCGGTACTCTCTGGGTAATAATGGCAGCCGTAGGGGGACCATGGTATGGCGACGTTACCCGATGCTGCTGCTCCTGCTGCTGCTGCCGCCGCCGCCACCGCCGCAGATGCCACTTGAGGAGCCGCAGCTACAGCAGCGGCGAGTTTTTTATGACTCCCGTGAGGTTTGCTGGTTGATTTCGTGGCGGTCTGTAAAATTGAAGTGGGTTATGAGATTATTGGGAAATTGTGGGTTGAAGTATGATTTAAGATGAACTAGTTCGTTATTTTTTTATTAGTGAATTTTTGAGAAAAAATTGATTGTTTCTGTGCTATTTTTTGCATTAAAATTAAATCCACGGTTTCTTCTCAATTATGATTGAAAAAATTTCTTTCGATAAGTCACTCGAGTGTTTCATTTTTTTTTTTCAATTTAACCCATTTCTGTTGAAAATTTTAAAGAGTAAAAAGATGGCGAAGTCATTTTCTTTTTTTTGTTGATTTTTTTTACCTAATTAGCTTTCTTAATGAGTAAGGCTCCTACCAATGATTTTCATCAATTTTTCATCACTTCTCGATATTTTTGGGGCCAATTTTTGGTGGTTTCTTGACACTCGACGGTTTTAACAAATTTTTCTTCATTTCTCAATTTTTTTGTGGGGAATTTTTGTAAATTTTTGACACGAATTTTTATCAAAGAATGAGAAAGAGGGGAGATGGTTGAGAAAACTTGAACTTCATAATTTTATAAATTTTCGCAGTAAACGTTTCGGAAAGAAATTCAAGTGGATTTAAAAATGTCAATTTTTCGTGGTCAATTTTTTGTTACATTCTCAAATTTGGTACCTGTTTTTTAAGCGAGGAATTTTTGAAATCTTTGAACCTTTTATGAAATTATTAAAGTTTTATGTATTACTTTACAACATTTGATTTTGGTGCATTTTTTGAGAAATGAAATTTGAGTTTGAATATCTCATTTATTAAAATTGACTTGCTGCAGAAATGAAACTTGGGGAGAAAAGATCAAGAAATTATCGTCATGTCTCAAAAGTTTTTAAACGAAGGAAACGAAAATTGAAAAAAGTGTGAAATAATTGTTAAGCAAAATCATTTTTGATTTATTTTTTCCATTTTTAAGGTACGTAGATAGTCAACATTTTTTAGTTTTTCTCTGTGAAATGTTTTCAATTTTACTCGCATATTTTTAAATTTCTATTGGGGGGGGGGGTGTAAGGGATTGTACTTAGGTATCTATCGAAAATGTTGAATGGACCTAGAAATAAAAATTGACGAAATGTGAAATAATTGCCAGAAAAAATCATTTTCGATTTATTTTTCCTTCTTTGGGGAATCTTTGTAGAAAGATGGGTTGAATTTTTCAATTTTTGTTCAAATTTTTCAGTTTGACAATATTTTTTTCGATTTTCTCATTTTTAGAGGATTTTTAAATGATGTTTGATGCAGTTGACTCGCAACAGAGGTGATAACCGGGAGGGGGGAGTCGTGTTCACTTACTAAAAAATTGGATTTTGAAAAAAAAATTGAAAAACTGTAAAATAGCTAACAAGAAAGAATCATTTTCGTCATGTTTTTCCACCCTCCCCCCTCCCCCACCTAAACTCAACAACGAATTTTCATTCGCAGTGGACTGACGAGAAATCAGGATGAGGGTCACTCTTTTTCAACGATTTCCTGAGGATTAACTATTTTTATTAACGAGTCATAATTTTTGAAATTTCGGTGGTGTTTTGGTAAATTTTTTCGATGAAAAATGGGACAAAATTTGAAAATTTAATTCAAAAAGCCATTCTCAATTGATATTTTTTCAAACGATGAATTTAGAAGCCTCTCTCCTCCTCCCAATCCTATTTCCCTCCTCATTTTCATCCTCTCTCCTCCTCCCAATCCCATTTTCCTACCCTTTCATTTTCATCCTCCCTCCTCTCACCTCTTTCCTCCTCCCAATCCCATTCCCCCCTCATTTTCATCCTCCCTCCACGCACCTCTCTCCTCCTCCCAATCCCATTTTCCTCCTCCTCCCAATCCCATTTTCCTCCTCTCCCCTCATTTTTATCCTCCCTCCTCACACCTCTCTCCTCCTCCCAATCTCATTTTCCTCCCCCTCTCCCCCATTTTCAACCTCCCTCCTCGCACCTCTCTCTTCCTCATTTCCTCTCATCTCCACCCCTCCATATTACCCCCATACTCATCACCCCCTCACCATACCCCTCCTCTTCCCTCTACATTTCCGTCACTCCCCTCACAGTTTCCCCTCCTCCTCATCCCATTCTTCCCTCCCCATTTTCCCTCCTTCCCATCCCCTCTCCTCCCCCATTTCCCTCCTCCTCTTCTCCCCACCCACAAAAAAAAATACTAATACCTACATTTCGGTCAAATTTTCTCAAAAATGATTGACCATATTTTTCATTCTCTAATTTTTCTAATCCATCAAAAATCGAAAAATTCTACGCGTACGAAAAAATTCGAAATAATACCTCGTGATGTTTCGTCTTTTTCGCCGCTGTCGTCGTAACGTTTTCTTTGCTGGTGACATTATTTTTCGGTTTCTTCGGAGCTGACGGAGGTTTGGTTAAAATATCCAAAATTTCATTATGCGATTTTCTCACAGCTATTGCCTCGGCGGTTTCATTTTGCTACGTAAAACAAACCCAACGTCAAGGTTAATTTTGGGGAAAAAATTATTCCTGGCCGCACCTTTTGGATATCGTGGAGTAAAGCAAAAAAGAAGAACGCCAGCCAGGCATAAGATACAGTACCTTATTTACGACGCTTTTATCGCACTTCGACTCCAATAGAATCCGCGTTAATTTTCTGCGGTTCATTGCGGCCGCTATATGCAAAGCGGTATCGCCATTCTGCAAAAAAATAAGATAAGAAAATTTTCAACCGAAGAATAGCCGAATATAAGGATAAAAAAAGATAGTAGCACTCAAACTAGGGCGTGAAAGTTCCACGCCGAAGTATTTTGTTGGTGAAAAAGAGCGCGTCAATGGAATCACGCAGCATGTCTTGGAAAATGTGTAAATAAAAAAAAAATTTACTCGAGTATAAAATTAAAGTGAAAAAGCAACGAAGGCGACGAAATTAGGAAATGCTTTCGAAAAAGCATTTCCTCCTCTTTCGCAGCCTCTTTCTCTTTCGCTCTTCACAGCAAGATTGCGTAATTTGTGCGTAACCTCGGCAGCTTGGCATCGCCAGCTTGTAGATTGCAGGCAGCTTCGAGTCATTTCTAAGTCGATATTGTTCAGTGAACATTTTACAATAAGTAGTATTATATTCTCATTTTTCTTTTCCTTTTTCCTCTTTGTTATCGTAAGGTAATTAAATTTACGTAGGTAACATGTTGGAAGAGCCATCGATGCGAGCCGATAAAGATAGGATGTATTGTGCCCTGATACCCATACATGCACACCGACGTATGAGTAAATGAGCAGCGTGAGATAATATCTCGTCGTAGTGAAATTCGAACGTCTGTGTGATGACGATGCGATGGTTCGAGATTAATTGAAATTTTTGCATTGGATTTTTTCATATGCCTTAGAGAGGTCGAAAGAGATTGAGTTTTATTTTGTGTGTGATGATTTGATTCTGAAATACCTAAGTCCCTCTGTCGAGAAAATGATGGTTGTTAACTCCAGCGAATACATTTTTCCGCTCCTGGTTTTTTAAAAAATTTCTGTCGATTTTAAATTTTGTGGAAAATAATTCTGAAGATTAGATACGTAGGTACCTAATTCTGTTAAGTAATTGGTCATGAGAATTTTTTAGAAAAATGAGCAATATGTCCAGAAATTGAAAACGTTTTCCCTCAAATTAGGGTTGAAATTTGTTTTTAGAAATCAATTTTTCGTGTGAAAAAATCCTCAAAATGAATCGGTTAAGTTGGATAAATTTCATTCATTCAAAAAAAAAAAAATGTGGAAAATGGATCAGGAATGTAAAGGAAGGGTGAATGGTGAGTGAAGAGGATGAATTCTCCTACTTAGAAATTTCTCTATCGAGAAAAAAGGGGGTAATTTTTCAACAATTTATAGCAATGTTTTCAAAGGAAATTGATGATTTTTGCGAATATTTAATTTTTTATTCAATTTAATAAAATTTTTGAGAAATAGGCAAAATAACTAACATTGTTTAATAGTTCTAAAATTTAAAATAAAATTGAAAATTAGACGAATTTGAGAAATTATTTACATAATAATAATTATAATTATGTACTTTATATACAGTTTATATTTATTTTTTTTATCCTGAAAAGAAAACTCATCAAAAAAGAAGAATTACTGTTGATTTTTTTTGGTAAAAATAAATTTTTTTGCAAAAGTGCAGTATCGTTAAAAGATAAAATCGTAGTTTTTTCTGTCTGATTTTGTTTAAAATTCTTATTTTGCAGACTTCGAAATATGCATATTTTTAAAAGTAAATTACAATTTTGATAAGAACATAATTTTTTAGGAGAGCATTTTTTGTTTAAAAAAATGCAATTGTAGTAAAAATGCTCTTTCATTTGCTGGAACACATTTCTTTTAGAAATAAAGTTCAATCTCTGGTAAGACGTTATTAAAATCCAATTTTTTGGTTAGAGTGAAATTTTGGATTTTTAAAATTCTTGGTAAAAATGTTTTTTTTTTTTTTTTTTTTTTACAAAATGCAATATTTTACTGAAAACTCAAATTTTTTGGTTAAAATGCAAGTTTTAGAAAAAAGTTGAATGTACCTATGTAATTTAGGGAAATATTGATTTTTTCGCACTTAGACCTATCTACATACTTACTTATAGATAGGTACCTACAATATGTACATATTTGTCAAAAAAAAAAAAACACGTATGTAATGTGAGCCTGGATATAAAAAATACCTTGAGGGGTCAAGGTGTCAACTCAGAAATCAATTCTAAGGGTGGTTTCTATATTCAGGCTTACATGAGATTTTTTGCCAAAAAAAGTGCTTACTTTTTTAAAAATTTAAATTTTTTCACAATGCCAGCTAAGTAACAATTTTTCTAATAATCGTAACTAGGAAATTCTTATTCCTTAAGAAATTCAAATTTGAAAATGATGAAATCTGATTTTTTTTCATTCAAAGTTCACATTGCTCAAAAACACATAGAAATTTTTTTTGATTTTGAATGGAAAAATATACTGAAATGCTCATTCAATTTTTTAGGCTATGTTGAATTTTTCCATAAAAATTACATTCATTATTTTCTAGTTTTCGGAGTTCAAATTTTGAAAAAAATAAATGGATTTTTCAATTTTTGATTTTCCTCTGCACAAACTCACTTACCACTGTAATCACGAAATTTGAATTTCAAAAATGATTTTTTCAGGTAAATCACCTCCTTTTCTCCACCCCATCGTTAATTCGTTACTTTTATGGTCTATTCTGTCTAAGAATGACGTTATCGTCATCCAATGGTCATGTCAAAAATTCTTAGCTGTTGGTTGTTTTTGTTCATGTGTAGTTGTGTGCATTTGTATATGTGGCAAGCATTTTTTTTAATTTCTTGATGACGTCTGACTTTTTTTGACTTGAATTAACTACACTTTTATTTTCATTGAAGAAATGTATCGAGAATCGAGGTTACGAAAATGTTCGCACCTTCAGGGTTGAAGTCACCAAAAAATCGGACAAAAATTATATTTTTATTTTTGTTTCCAAATTTCTATTTGGTTCGTGATAATTTGAGGAAGAGAATCACGATTCATCTTCCAAGTTGGAAAATTTTTTAGTAGGTACCTACCAAATTTTTTAAACTGTGAAATTGTTTTTACCTACTTCATAGTTCATACTTCAATTTTCCCAATCTGGATTTTGCCGATTTTTTTTCAAATTCAAATTTTTAAAAATTCCAATTCGAAAATTGTTTCTAATAATTTTAAAAATTTTCGTCAAATTATTTTTCAACTTGGAATTTAAAAAAATGTTAGAACTTCAAGTTTCTTCCGACTAAATAATTGGAAAAAATTTTAATGAATATGAAATTTAAAAGAATCTAAGGAACGAAATTGGAAAATTTTTGAGAAAAATGAATTAAAACCAGTTTTACCGTTGGAAAAGAAGAATTTTCAGTTGAATACAATTTTGAAACAAAAAATTAAAGAAATTGAAAAAATTTAAACTTTGAAATTGGAATAAATTTGGACTTAGATCGTTGAAATTGCGTTTGAGGCAAAAATAATTATAAGTTAGGAAAAAATTAAACATTTTGAAGTTCAAAAGTTGAAAGAATGGTGCGGATGGAAAAAATTTTCCAAGTCCAGGAATTGAAAGAACGAAACAAGAATTATTTGAAAGGACCGACTCTTCCAAGTCATGGAAAATTACAACTCCCTCTTTTTTTTATGCAATTAGAAATTTTTTCAAATTCAAATTTTTAAAAATTCCAATTCGAAAATTGTTTCCAATAATTTTAAAAATTTTCGTGACAAAAAAATTTCTAATAAAAGACAATTATTTTGAAAAGTGGAAGTGTGGTGGGAGGGGGGGTGAACATATAATTATCAGCCGCATAGAAAATCCTAAAATTTTCCTTCCAAACTATATGTTTTTTGGCCATCCAATTAGTTGGAAGGACCCCCCCCCAATCCTCTTCTGCATGGCTCCAAAACAGGTAGAATATCTATATCAAAGAAAACAATGTAACTAGTAGCGATGATGGAGGTCCCATAAGACCGACAAAGGGAGGAAAGAGGCACGTCGTCTGTGAAAAATAATTACATACTCGAAATACTTTCGCCGAATTTGTACCTCAGATCGTTAGATCTGACGACCTTTAAGAACTAGACCAGGTTTATAGATAAAACTACATAAGCCGCAATCCAACTCGTAGCCACACGTATATAAATAATTCAAGGACCACGCGCGCATTCACGTAAGAGTAAGAATTTATGTAAAAAAAAAAAAAGTAAAATAAAATAAAAACCACTAAATTGTAAAGTACCCAGCACCAGATAGACGAAGAGAAAGAATCTAAAAAAGGAAACTGTCGCGTACTTTGTTTTGATCCGAAACATGACACTGAGCGCTAATAAGAATACGCATAACTCCGGCGTGGCCATATCGTGCACTCGTGTGTAACGGCGTATCTCCATACTGCAAAAAAAAAAAAATGAAAAAAATGAGTAACGATTTATGAGAGTTTTTTTTTTCATTTTTTTTCCTCTTCTGTAAGTACAAGTAGAGTTATCGTACAGCCAACGAGTTAAAACTAAGGTACACTTAGACTCGCGTAGATAAACTACATTTTTAAAACTCGTACCTTACCTACCGAGTACCTAGACCATATACAAACCTTGCAATCTCGCGCATAGATAAACTACATTAAAAAATATCTATTTACACTCTATTTATTCGTAGACAGTCTCGATTCTTACAGTTTTTTTACTTCTTTTTTCCGCGTGTTAAATACTTAAATAGATCTGTCAACATAGTTTATGGGGTTCTCACGCTTTTCATAATATGTATACAGTTCTTCGCGTCGTGGCAGTACTGGAATTCAGTATGTATAGGTATTTCAGAGTGATATACCTACACCTAGCTATTTTATGGATTTTACTTACGTTGTTTTGGACGTCGGCGTCACATCCGGCCAGCAGAAGTTCTCGGCAGCTTTGATTGTGGCCATTTTGGCAGCATAGGTGGAGGGCTGTGAAGCCACCCCAGTTTTTAGCGTTTAAATTGGATTTGGCATTGCAGAGCTCGGATACGGTTTGGCTGAAACCTTTCCAAGCTGCCTCGTGCAGGGCTGTGTTACCGTGCTGGAAATTTGAGAAATTTATGATTTGATGAATTTAAGATGAAGGTTCATAGAAAGAAATTGGTGATAGGGATGTACGATTGTAGGTTCTCTTATGGGTGCATAATATGTAGATACAGGGTGACTCAGAATTACTGAACCCAAAAATTGCCTCGTAAAAAACGTTCAATGAATAAAAAAAAACTCCTTTATAGTACAGACATTTTAGGTTTTGACCCCAAAAAAAATAGCAGAAAGGGGAAGTTTCGTATATAAGCTCAGTAAAGTATGTATTTTAATATTCCCGAACTTCCCTAAAATCGGTGAATATTTTGACCCCTTTTTGAGGGGTGAGGGGGTTCAAATTTTCGTTTTTCGGCTATAACTTTCAAAATTACGTATTTACGAAAAAAATAGTTGAAACAAAAATTGTACAGAATAGAAAAACAAAAAAAATTGTTATTTACAATTTTTTCCTAGGACGTCATGGGAGGGAGCTAGGGTCTTTGGAAAAAAATCAATTTTGAAAATTTCCCATTACCAGAAAAAATTACCTCCTCCAAGACCACGTAGAAAAAAAGTAAAAAAATAAAGTGTTCGTCTTTTAATGCTCTACAACATTTGTTTGAACCAATTTTTCGAATTTTGCACTGTAGCTGAGCTACGCTTGGGGAAAATGCGACTTTTTCTTCGGAGGGTCCACCCCCTCACTTTGAGATCTGGGGTCAGTTATACATTTTCCTTATCCTACATAGTAATAGGATGTACTATGCAAAAGAACCGCTCCTAAAAGTCGATTAAACCGATTTTTGGTGATTTTTTCTGGTAATGGGAAATTTTCAAAATTGATTTTTTTCTAAAGACCCTAGCTTCCTCCCATGACATCCTAGGAAAAAATTGTAAGTAACAAATTTTTTTGTTTTTCTATTCTGTGCAATTTTTGTTTCAACTATTTTTTCGTAAATACGTAATTTTGAAAGTTATAGCCGAAAAACGAAAATTTGAACCCCCTCACCCCTCAAAAGGGGGTCAAAATATTCACCGATTTTAGGGAAGTTCGGGAATATTAAAATACATACTTTACTGAGCTTATATACGAAACTTCCCCTTCCTGCTAATTTTTTTGGGGTTAGGGCCTTATTTTAGCTGAAATGTCCGTATTATTATAGCATAGTTGACGCTCCTTTCTCTTTGAAAAATTTGAAGTCATCCCTTGAAAAATTTTAAATTTTTTTTCATAAAAATCAAATTCCAAAATTTTAAAAATTTTAAAAATTGAAATATTCAAAAACAAATAGCTGAACATGACAGAGTTTTGGGATAAGGATCAAAAATCATTGAATGCAGATTTTGTCTAATCAAAAATTTGAGGGGGGCAAAATTTACGAAAAAAGACGAGCTTTCATGAAATTGGCCACACTGCATCTCCCCACTCAATCTCAACCCTTTCCGGATATTGAGTGCGTTGGCAGGGTATCTAGCAGGTTAAACTGTTCTGATAAGTCAAACTTTTTTCAAAAAGGTCATAGCGGTCCTGAAAAGTCAAGCTTTTTGACCAATTTACCCTAATTTACTCAAAAGGTCAAGCTTTTTTCAAAAATATAGCTAATACAAATTACGTTTTTTCGAATTTAATATGTGTTAGTTAAAATTTTAATTTTCTACAAATAGCTATACAAGCACGCAGATGTATAGATTTTTTTGGGGGAGGAGGACTGGGGTACAGACTCATAACTTTTTCGGAGGGGGGGGGGGGTGTTCGGAAAAGTCATTTCAAAAGATCAAGCTAAGTCAAGCTTTTTGCTCAACAAATTTTGTTGGACATCCTGATGGTTGGTATTGTCTCTCGAATCTAAATGTAGGCAACCCTTCGTTCAGGCCAGTGTAGGACAAGGAGAAACGATTCCTCCTCAAACAAAAAAAAACTTGAGTGCCAGGCAGTGGCAGGATTCAAAATTTTGTTTGTGCTTTAGGCTCAATTTTTTGCGTCCTTTCAAACCCCCTCCCCACCTCTCTCCTTTTGTTCCTCCATCTTCTTGAATGTTCGTGATGTTTTAAAAAGTAGGCTTCAAAAATCAAAATTTCGCATTTTTCATAGTCATACGGCTTGAGAATATTTCTACTGATTTAATTTCGATTCATTAAATTTGCTATTTTATATTTTACTAAAAATTTTCAGCTTAAAAACATTGCTTGAATTTTAAAAATTTCAAAAGTTAGAAGAATTTTACCCAAATTTGCTGAATTTAATTCGGTGGGGGGGGGGGGTACTTTTTCGTTAATTTTGTTCGCGACGATTCTAATATTCATACTTCTTGACAAATTCATCAGCAGTTGAGAAAAAAACAAGAAAATTAAAACTTTAAAACATTCTATGACGAGACATTTTCAACCTTTTTGGAGGACAGTTGCCCCCTTTGCCCCTTTTTTTGGACATATTTATAATTTTTTGCTTTAGATATAATTTCCCTAGACTTTTTAACTGTAAAGGTATTTATATTTCCACCAAAAAAAATTAAGGATTGGTAAACAAAAAGTGTTCTTAAATAGGTAACTTTTTTGACGAATTCCGCATCCATTTTTTTTGCGCCTAAGGGCGCCTTCGGGAAATTCGTCGCTGATTGCAGGACTTTTGGTCACCCTGTAGGTACTTAAATGAAGTATGCCTTACCACGTTATCGGCTGAATTGACATCGGCGCCATGTTTGATTAGCAGTTTGACTATTTCTAGGTGGCCATCAGCGGATGCGATTTGTATTGCTGTGTAGCCGATCTGAAAAAAATTAAAAATTAAAATTAAAAGAGAATAATTAAAAATGACAAAAAATTTTAATGTCCAAATTTTTGAATACCTATTTTGAAATTCTGAAAAAATTTCAAATTGAATTTTCAAAAATGTAACATTCCAATAAAATTTGGAATACCTAAGAAATGGTAAAAAAAAATTCAATTTCGTAACATTCATTTTTTTCAATAATAGAAATTTGTAGGTACAGCGAAATAATAAGATTTCATTTTTTTTTTTACAAAGATTTAAATATTGTTGAGTCTGGCATTTCGATATAAAAAAAAAGGGATACAAATATTTTAATAAAAAGTAAAATGTTGAAAAAAATCTCAAACTCGAAAATGTGAATTTAAAAAAGTTAATTAATGGGCAGAGACGAACCAAAGTTGCTTTATTGAAGGGATAATAAATTGAAAAATTTCGATAAATGGGATTTATTCCAATTTTTTGAGCTCGAATATGATGTTTCCAATTTTTCGATTAAAGCCAAAATCTCCCAAAAGTATTTACAAATTCAACCCGTTGCCTTTTGATGGGGCAGTGTGCTTCTCTGCTCCTTTTTTTGTCCAGCCCTGTCAAAAGATTACATTTTACTCGAGTATAAAATTCATTTTTTGTATTTTTTTCTTGGGTGGAGCGAAAAATTCAGTGTTAAGGTTACTGACTCAAGTTGATAAGATTTTTTTTGCAATAGGTATGTTTCCTGAATCTCTCCCAATATTAAATCCTGCCCCTATCACCGATAAAGAAATTTGGACTAAAAATTCAATTTCAGAAAATTTTGAAATTTTTTCCATCATACCTATTTCAAGCCTTGTTTAAATTATTCAAATTAAGATGAAAACTACAAATTCAATAACTTGTCTGTTATTTTGTCAATTGCCTTGAATTATGAGAACTTGAACAACTGACAATAATCCCACAGCTAATTTGGAATTCAAAAAAGCCACAAATTTTTTCTAAAAATAACTCGTATAAAAACCATTTTTAAAGTTGCAGTTGGGAAGAAGGGGGATTTGTAGTTTCAAAATTGGTTAGGAAAGTAGTAAGTACTTTCTTTTTTTAATTATTGTATGTAGATCAACCATGAAATTTTCAAAAGTCTGACAGGTCTGTTGGTCCTTTTGGGTACATTCGCCATTGTTAGGTTACATTCAATCATATTCTTCTCCTCCCCCTCCCCCTTCTTTAAAAATCCAAAACTCGATTTCATCCTGTTCCAATCGAACTCACATGATGAAAATTAGTAATTATGTTATCTTACACACGATTATAAGGAAACACTTTTAATCGCCGGTAAAATCTCCTCTTCTCCGGTCTTTCCACCTGTTAATTCTTAAATACTTGAACTTGAGTCTCCAGATAAAAACCTCGCACCGGTATTTTCATCGCGAAACCCATCGCTATTAATTTCTTTTCAAACGAGTACACATCTCGTTCGTTCACATCTCACATATGGAGCGTGCGCTGTTCAAGGCGGCGGCGTTAACAGGTGGGTATTAGCGAGAAATAGGCACATTACATACATATACTTATGTATACCAGTACCTCTGTACTGTACCTACATATTATACTCTCTCTTTAATTAACCCGGCACGAGAGCACAACTTATCGAAGCCATATAATACACATCTTACGAGCAATCAGTAGATAGATAGGTTCGTACAAATATGTGAAATTCATCGCTGCCATCACGACCACCAATGAAATTACCTATTTTCTATCTTATCTCCAATACAAGTAGAACTGTAATATACCTAAGAAAAAAGATCTTGGATTTTGATGAAAATTGGCGAGGTATTTCACTTTGAGTGGGAATCCTACCCTAAAAAATTGAGCATCACAGCTCTGGCGAAGCTGAAGAGCTAAAGTGGAATCATCTTCGCAAAAAAAGTGGTTTTCCCCACTTTTGTGTAGTGCTACCTGCTGAAAACCTCGGTTACTCCAAAATAATGGCGATTGCAGTTTCTACGAATCGATGCCCTGATCCATTGACCACTACTAAGGATTTGAAAAGTTGCAGATTGCAAATTGGAGGAATTTTCGATTCTTGCCAAATTCAAATCACTCACTCAAACACCTCAAAATCGAGCCAAATTTTATTTTTGTTCACCTTGAATAATTTTTGTTGAAATTTTTCAAAAAATTTTCATGGCAGTGCTGCCAATTGCAATTTGATTTACACGATATTTTTAGAAAACTTCAGTTGGGATCACTGTGGCAAAAAATTAAAAAAAAAATTAATTGATTTTAATAGGTAACGAAAAAATTTTTTGACTGACTTTTCAAGTCACTGAATGAATAATTTGAATTTTATGAAAATTTGTATCTAAATCAACATGCAAATTTACTGTTTTTCTTTGATATTTTTTACAATTTTTTAAAATTTTTTATCATCTTTTTATCATTTTTTAATGCTTTGTTTTCATTTTTTTTAAATTTAACAGCACTTCTATAATAGTTTTTTTTTTTCAAATTATTCTGGGTGGTCAAAAAAAATAGCTAGATTTCCAATTGCTTGAGTGAACAATTTGAATTCTGAAACAGAGGCGTCGTCAAAGGGGGGCAGGCCCCCCCCGGAAAAAGCTCTGGCCCCCGCTTGGCCCCCCCAATTCATGTTGTGTTTATAAATTTACGTTACAGTTACATCAAATAGGGATTTTCAAAGCATTAAAACATGAAAAAACGTCTTTTTAAGGCATTTAAAATCCAATTTTTTCAAAACTTCGCCCTCGCTTCGCTCGGGCACTAACAAAATAACACTTTTTTAATTTAATTGAGACGAAAGTGCGGAAGAATGCGTCCTTTTTACCACCTCCCCATTTTTAGCAGGTGAAAAAAGTCAGTCCCCCTTTTGACTTCGAAAAAGCAGAAAAATTGTCCAACACATGGCCCCTTTTGTGCCCCCCCCAATTTTCCATTCTGTCGACGCCACTGTTCTGAAAAAATCAAATTTCTTAAATTCACGATCTGCAATTTTTCAACCCCGGTAGAGAGCAAAAACTAGTATCTAATTTCGAGTTCAATGGTTCAAGGAGGTGTGATAACGCGAATCACAAATTTTAGGGCTCGCAGAGGTTCCTAGCATCCTAGCTGGTGGCATTACCCAGAAATAGCAAAAACCTTCATCATTTTCAGAAATGGCCCATGCAAATTTATGTGCAAGTGACCCACTTTGAGCTCTGTTAGCTCTGTCCCTCTTTCAGCTACAAGGCTCAAATTTTCTTTGGAAGGTGCTCTACTCAAAGTTGACTTATTTCACCAATTTTCATCAAAATCAAAGATATGCTCTATAAATCTGAATCAGTCAAAGTCGAGTCGAATTCTAACAATTTCATTCAGTGAAATAAATTTTACAGAAAATCACTGATTTTTTCAGTCTGATTTCTCAGCCACTTCTTAATTTGACAGAAAAAATCAGTCATTTATGACTGAAAAATCAGTAAAAAATCACTGATTTTCAGGATTCCGGGTCGATTTCTCGAATGAGATTTCTCGAATAGTTGAATTCCTAAATGGAAAAAAATTCCGAAAAATTTATTCTCAAATCTATTTTCCCGTATGATTGCCCCGAATTTGTTTCCCCGAATGCAATTCCCTCGAATTAAATTTTTCCTGGAATTCAAATGAAAATACCATGGAAATTGAATGAAGTCTAACCTGCGAAATACCATCACTTCCAGTGGCGTAAATACGCAGGGGGGAGACAACCCCGCAATAACGTATATTCTGCAAAAAAAAAATTCTCTTTGCTTCGCTCGGGCTGAGTTTGCTACTTTCCTTATTTTTTAAAAATCAAAACTATTTATCAAAAATCAAAATCATCTCAATTTACCTACTTTCGAAAGACTTTCTTACAACAATTTTTCATATTTCAACGTGAGTAATTTTCAGCTTTTGGGAATTTTTTCGAGTTTTTCTTTCTGGCTTCGCTCGGATTCGAATATTTCTACACTTCTTTGAAAGTTAAAAATATTTTTCAAAATTGAAGTCTCATTATACCCAAATCTCAAAGCATTTCTCACAAGAATTCTTCTGCTTTAATAACTTAGTTTTTTAAACTGAATTTTTAGGTTTTGAGTTTTTTGCCATTATTTTTTGCTCTCATTTCGCTTGAGTTCGTGCATACTTTGAAATAAAATTTCACTGCAGGCTTCAAAAATGTGACATGTCAGTTTTTTCACGGCCATACTCCCTTTTTTTTTGTTATGCAATGAAAACTGATGATTAAACTTTGTGAAATATATTTGTACTTACTACTTGGTATTCCATCATTAGCGTCGGGAAGTGGAGTACAAGGGGTACATTGTATCCCTCCCCCTCCCCCCCCCCGAAAATCGGCAACCGGGGTACAACTGCAACGTATCAAATGTAACCCCCAAATTTTGAAAATTAATTTTTAATCGAGAAATGTAAATTTTACATTTTTTGTATTCAGGAAAATTTCATTCGGGAAAGCAGATTCAGGAATTAATTTTTCGGGATTTTTTCTATTCGAGAATTTGGTTGTTTGGGAAATGGGTGGGAACCGAATTTCAGTGAAATTTATCATAGGTAAAAATTGACCCGGATTTTACTGATTCATATTTGTGACATTTCATAAGAAAAAGTGGCTTGGATCCAAAAGGTGGTTTTTGTAGAACAGTTCTAAGTTTCAAACTAAAGTATTGACTAACCAATGATATAGAAGTTGGGTGATTTTTGGGACATATTTAGTAGGGAGGAAACGGAATTCAATCATCATATTTTTTCTTTTTTTCTCTCAAATCAGTGTTACCAAACAAAAAGCAAAAATTTACCTAAAAATAAATTTTTTCAATTTTGATTTTTTTTGGCTGGAAAACGTTGTAAATTAGACCAGAATGACATTATACTAGGTTTACAATCCGTATTGCTTTTTTATACCTTCTTTATAAGCGTGTAAGCGAAATTTTTGGAGAAAAAATCTAGAAAAATGTTGGTATTTTTTTTTTAATTTTGATTTTTTTTCGCGGGAAACACTATAAATTGGAGTAGAATGACGTATAATAGGTCTCCAGTCTATATTGTTTTTCAATACCTTCTTTATGAGCGTCCAAGTGTGATTTTTTTTAGTAAAAAAATGGAAAAATCAGGAAAATCTTATGGAAAAATAAGTTGATTTTTCCTTCTCTGAAATATTAGGAAGTGTTATAAGAATGGAATTGTCCACTTTTCGATCGGCCTGTGATTCAATTTTTCATTCCCCCCTCCCCCTCCCCTCCAAAACTCTGCATTTTTCTGAGAAAAAGCGCCCATTTTTTAAAAATGAGTTGATTTTTCCATCTGGAAAATCGCGAAAACTGCAATAACTCATACAGAAAAAACCGAATTGAGCTGGAAATTGGTACACAGACACTATGTGACATAACTCTCTAACATACTAAAAAATCACATTTTTTGATCGATTTCTCTACTTCCCCTAAAAATTGACCCTCCCAGGCATCAAACAGAGTCACCTTTTTTTAGTGACTTGTCCCCTATTTTCATGGTTGGTCACTAAAAGTCACTTTTTTCATTCTGAAGTCACTTTTTTCAAAAATTCAAAAGACAGTACCTATCCAAAAAAGTGTTTTTTTGCTTCTTTTATCATAAATTTTTCAAAAAGTTTTGGCCTCGCTTCGCTCGGGCCAAATAATTATTATACAATATGACACAGAAGTCTTGGTCACTTGAAACACTTCTCAATATCTCAGAACTGAAAAGAGATACCAAAACGGTTCAAACAGCAATGCATTCCTGGCATCGAGAACATTGAAAATCAGCAATTATACTTTCAGCCCAACGTATAGGGTGTCCACAAATTGAGAAACCGGTTTTTGTCAAAAAATGGGGGGTCCGGTTTTTTCATTTAAATGAAGTCTACACACTGGCGCGATTAGAATGTGATATGTTTTTTTGAAACCGGTTCAGCAGTTTCGAACCAGTTGTCAATAATATCCAAAAAAGTGGAGATATGAAGAAAAGTTTGAGACAAAAGTTGTAGAAAATTGAAAATGAAACATTCTTTGTTCCATAACTTTTTTTCCATTTTGCAATGGAGAGAAGTTATGGTACAAAGAACTCTAGTATATTTTTTTCTTTTTTAAGCCATAACCTTTCTCCATAGATAGACGAGAAAAAAATTACAGAACATAAAATGTTCAGTTTTTACTTCTCTACAACTTTTATTTCAAACTTTTTTTGATATCTTCACTTTTTTAAACTGGTACAAAATTTATCCAATTTTTAAAGTTTTTTAGGTGGTTTTTTTATTCCAAGTTGATAACCAGTTATAAAAACGTGGAGATAACAAAAAAAGTTTGAAATAAAAGTTGTAGCGAATTAAAAATTGAACATTTTTTGTTCTGTAATTTTTTCCTCATCCAGCAATGGAAAAGAGTTATGCTTTGAATAAGAAAAATTTACTTCAAACATTTTGTACAACAACTTCTTTCCATTGCAAGATGAAAGAAAAGTTATGTAACCAAAAATGATTGTCTTTTTATTCTCTACAACTTTTGTTTCAAACTTTTTTTCATATCTCCATTTTTTTGAATATTTTTGTCAACTAGTTCGAAACTGCTGAATTGGTTTCAAAAAAACATCACATTTTAATCGCGTCAGTGTGTAGACTTCATTTCAATAAAAAAACCTGACCCCCATTTTCTGACCCAAACCGGTTTCTCAATTTGTGGACACCCTATACGTCGGGCTGAAAGCTTGAATATCGATTTTCAATGTTCTCGACGCGACGCCAGGAACACATTACCTTTTGAACCGTCTTGGAATCTCTTTTCAGTTCTGATATATTGAGAAGTGTTTCAAGTGACCAAGACTTCTGTGTCATACTGTATATCTCACGAATTTTTATATTCATCAATTTTTGCTGATCGTAACGTACCGAAAAAATGATATTTGAATGCTTGTCTTTATTCATTAAATTATAAATTTTTCTTAAAAATTTCCACGTTAAACTCTCGAGTAATTCATACTCTTTTTCTACAGAATTCATTGAAAATCCTTTTTCTTTTTTTCTTTTTTCTTTTTTTTTTAGATACCCTACTCTTTAACAAGCTGTGGTGAGAAAGGAATACTGTGATGTCTTTGACCACAATGTTGAAAATAAGAAAGAAAGTATAGAAGAGAATCTGAAATTATTGGTCACATTTTGAAAAATCGCAATGAAGGAAAAGTGTTATATTCCAATTTTTGAATAACTTTGGGTCTATAAATTGCCGAAAAATTGGTCAAAAAAAATTTCTTTTTTTTCAGTTAGGTAGGTAAATCTAGGTACTTCAAACTTATTCCAGAACTCTTAATTTTAAGTGAGGATTTATTAATAAAAACAAATTTTTTTTAGAACCATCGCAGATAGAAATACAGTTATGAAAAAATAATGGGGTGGGAAGGGGGCATGGTTCAGAAAAAATTAAAAATTTGGTCACTTTTTATAAAAAGTCACTAAAGTCATTTTTTTCCAAAATTTCTGTTTGATGCCTGCCCTCCATTAACATCGAAATGATAGTATAGTCGAATTACTGCATCCGTTCGCTTAGAATGTAAAAAGCAATTTGACGACTGATTCTTAATCTAGAATATATTTAGAAAAAAATAAGCTTGGGTGCCATTTTTTGTAGCCCCTCCTCTTCCTAGGGTCCATCCCCCTTTCTTGAAAATGCGTGTATCTCCCCTATTATTGGTTATGTAAAAAAATGTTTCAAGTAAAAATTCTTTATTGAAGACTTCTCTACATTTTTGGTCATGACAAAAATTTCATTTGGAGCAATCCTTACGCCCCAAATTTCAAAAAAGTACTTTCAGAAATACTCAAAATCGAGTTTTTCTCATTTATTATAAGAAATATCGAAGATAGCGCGAAATGTGCAATAACAACAAGTATTCAGAATAAAATTTTACATCTAGAAAGTTCATCGCAATACCCCACCCCTCAATCCCAAGGATCCACCCCTTCCCCTTTTCCAAAAATTTTATTTTGTCCAATATGGCAAAGTAAGTGTGTTTTTTGGTCATAAATGGAAAATTATACGAGAGGCATGAAGTTTTGTACGGTGAACAAGGATACCATGAGAAATTTTTCGAGCCTGGAAGGCCATTGCCAAACCCCATAGGAGAAGCAGGGAAGGTTCAGCCCCTTCCCCATTTTACGTAATTGTGCTATCGTATCTTTGTTGGTGTCATTTCTGTATCATTGAATCCCGCTAAAATCAGAAATGTCATTACTGTCAAGATTCGAGGAAAAGAAGCCCCTCAAATTTGAAATTTTTCTACACAAATTTTCGTATTTTTCCTCAAAAATACTTAGAAATTACATTTTTTCAACTTCCTGGGTCCAAGTTTACTGAAATTATACCATTTTTTCACATTTTTATGCAGAAATCACTTTAATGTATACGAGATAATATTCATCAGTCGAAGTTTTTAAAACGATTTCTCAATACTACAGGTCGAAAGCAATAAACACAGATCCTGAGACACCCCGCAAACCATCTCTGGAGAGGGATAGAGGAGGGTCATTTTTGACTAGTATTTTGCACACTTTTGATTACTTTGAAATTGAAATTGTAGTTTATTGCCATTTTTCATCACATAATCGAGAAGTAAATCACCAAATAATTTTCTGGTGTTCGTGAATCCAAATTAACCCAAATAAGTAAATAAATTTTCATTCAAGTCACGTGGAAGGGCGGTGGGGTGACTACATCGACGAAAGAGAAAGGTGATATTTTGACAGAAAATCGATACGCATATTCAAGTCAATGTTTTCGAAGAAGCTGATTCCATTTCGATTTTGCAATTAAAACTAGTGGATGAGAAAGGACGAACCTATGTAAGAGAGGGGGTAATATTTCAACAAAAAAATTATTGACATACATGTTGAGATTTGGTTGAACGAAGTTGTAAAAAGGTAGTTTTTAAGCATTTTTGAGGAAAAATGTGAAAATTTGAGTAGAAAAATTTCAAATTTGAAGTGTTCCTTTTCCTCAAATCTTGACAGTAATGACATTTTTGATTTTAGCTGGATTCAATGATACAGAAATGACACCAAAAAAGATCCGATAGCCCAATTATGTAAAATGGAGAAGAGGGCTGAACTTTCCCTGCCTCTTCTATGGGGTTTGGCAATGGCCTCCCAGACTCGAAACATTTCTCATGGTATCCTTGTTCACCGTACAAAACTTCATGCCTCTCGTATAATTTTCCATTTATGACCAAAAAACACACTTTGCCATTGGACAAAATAAAATTTTTGGAAAAGGGGGAGGGGTGGATCCTTGGGATTGAGGGGTGGGGTATTGCGATGAACTTTCTAGATGTAAAATTTTATTCTGAATACTTGTTGTTATTACACATTTCGCGCTATCTTCGATATTTCTTATGATAAATGAGAAAAACTCGATTTTGAGTATTTCTGAAAGTACTTTTTTGAAATTTGGGGCGTAAGGATTGCTCCAAATGAAATTTTTGTCATGACCAAAAATGTAGAGAAGTCTTCAATAAAGAATTTTTACTTGAAACATTTTTTTACATAACCAATAATAGGGGAGATACACGCATTTTCAAGAAAGGGGGTGGACCCTTGGAAGAGGAGAGGCTACAAAAAATAGCGCCCAAGCTTATTTTTTTCTAAATATATTCTAGATTAAGAATCAGTCGTCAAATTGCTTTTTTACATTTGGTGCGAGCGGAAGCCTTTTTTTGCAGTAATTCGACTAAAACTGTGAATCGCTCGCGAACATTTCGACATCACCACCGGATTCTACACATCAAGAACTATCAGAAACCATCAAAATCTCGATTTTCATTTTTTAGACGTAAGCCACTTTTTTTATGACAGGTCACAATTTATGACTGAAAAATCATTGATTTTCAGTGAAATTTATCACAGGTAAAATTCGACTCGAATTTAACTGATTCAAATTATTATTTTTTTTTTTCGCTCCATCTTTGTACTTATCTAAGAATCAGCTATCTACAGATTAACACTCGATGCAAATGACCCAACGTGCAAAGAATGGGGGAAAAAACGAAACCATCGCAGCTCAACCGAAACATATCTAAGAAGCAGATAATATTATCCACACTTACCGAATCCGGTGTATTGCAATCATATAATCCGGAAAGTAATAGCACAGAAACAATATCCGAATTACCATACTGAGCGGCTAAATGCAACGCGTTTCGTCCATCCTGCAAAGCAAATTAATTATATGGTTAAAACTACATACAACCACATACAACATAATAATCTTATCGCTTCTATTCTCATGTAAGAGTACATCGTGTTGGACGAATCTTTTACTTATAAGGTGTACTGAGACTGAGAGAGAGATACGTGTAAGTTTACTCGTTCGCATTATATTATTATATGATTATTATTTATCGTGTACACAATGTTGCGAATAAGCTATAAAACATACATAAAAGACGTATATACCTGCGTAG
This sequence comes from Pseudococcus viburni, assembly GCA_033439095.1. Lineage (NCBI taxonomy): Eukaryota > Metazoa > Arthropoda > Insecta > Hemiptera > Pseudococcidae > Pseudococcus > Pseudococcus viburni. The sequence continues at coordinate 92,066 of JAVBJF010000484.1, read as the reverse complement.
GTATTGTGACATCATTAGAAAGTGATTTTCACAGAGCTTTTTCGTTTTATATATATTTATTATAATGTATACCATAAGTATATTTTTCAAACGTGTCTGTAAAAATCGACTGGCTACATTAAGGTGTTATTATTTTATTTTGAGAGTAAGAGTCGAGTCGCCTGCGACGACTATGGCTCGGTTTCGTATACTCAGCTCATACTGGCACATTATGCAAAAAGCATTCTCTTCTATGCATATTACTTTCATCGTGCTCGCGTAGAAAAAGAGAGACGACGCGAACCCATAATACTCCTGGTTTGGAGCTCGTGGTGTATTTTTCAATGATGGAATTGTTATTGCGTGACATTAATGCAATGCGCGAAAACCCAATGGCATTATCGATAAGATAATAAGTACGTTGGATAGTTTTCATAAATTATTTATATTGCTTTCTTTCTTCCCCGCGTTGCGCCTGCCCGGACCTATGGAAATGGTTCCAGGGCAGATTACCTATTTGCGTCATTGAGCCCGGTATTCTCCAGAGGAGTACTTATAATAATGGTCGCTGGTCCAACGTATACCTGCGTATTTTCCCCCAAACGACCAAAAAAAATTTTGGCGGCAGCGCAGAGCGTGGTGAATCGGCATTATGAAGCTATTCTTATATGTTCGGCGTCTTAGCACCAAACGTGACTATGATCTTAAAGTATTTCCCGTTAGAGAACTAATCAAAGATGGGCGTAACTGGTCGTCTGTGTTGCGAACATCATATCTGTGATGGTGGATAGGATACGTATGAGTATGATTTTTATCAAAGGTGATTTGTTATTTTTTTTTTGGAGGAAATGTTTAGAAAGCTGGGGTGATATGGGCTGTATGATAATTGGATTTTAATAATGGAATAAGATGTGTACCTTGTACCTATATACCTACTTTTTAATAGGTTTGTTGTCGTTTGAATTATTCGTATGTGAGATTGGGGGTCCGTGCTTGGGAATCTGCTTGTTGAGAGTGATCAAATTGAATGATTTTTATAATCACGGTCGAGATTCTTGGAATTTTTTCGTTGTACGAGTAATGATGATTGTGATGAAGTGATGAGATGACGAAGATGAGGTATTCCAAAACTTTAAATGTTGCATGAACTAATGCAACCTCTTCCGGGGGGGGGGGGGGTGGTAAGAGAGGTGTGGCTTCAAAGCTCACATTTGTCAGAAAAAATCGATATTAATTTTATGACTGATTCTGATATAGAATTCAACATTTTACAACGTGTCATGAACGATTTTTTTGCTTACCTCACGTTTTCAAGGCTAAAATCACCCTCAAAAATTGGCTTTAGAATCAAAACTTACATTTTCCATCTACAAAAAAATTTCGTAGAACTAAACTTGTAGAGCTTTAAAAAAGAAGCATTTTTTGTTTCTTGACATTTTCGCCCTAATTCAATTGCCTTCGAGTTATGAACCAGTTTTAAAAATGCATTCCGAAATTAATGCAGTTCGAAATTTTCGAAACTGGTTCATAACTCGAAAACGATTGCACTAGGTGAAAAATATCAAGGGATGAAACTCTACAAATTTGGTTCCACAAAATTTTTTGCAGCTGTGAAAAAAATGCAAAAAAATGCAGGTTTGAGACAAACCTCACACTTGCCATTCTTCCCCCTCCATTTTAAGACGAGCTGGTGTTCGTAAAAAAATCGTTTTTTCAGGGAATCCTATTTTTAGGTCCTACTTGACAATATAACATGTTTTCTGATGGTCGGCAAATTCACTAAAAAAGTTTTTCGCGATTTCCCAAAAACAGCTCCGATCTCAAGTGTGAGTTTTGATTCTACACCTCTTTGCTGATACCTTGAATTCAGAAATGTGTGAATTGGTTCCCACTTTTTTCAGGGTATGTATGAATTGATTTCGAAATTCGTTCAGCCTGTTACCGTTACTCAGGAGATACCACGAGGAGGTATTTCCAATATTTTTTTCCGAGTTACAATTTTTTTCCACCCCTAAAATTGTTTGCTCAAAAGTCAACTCCAAATTTTTTCAATTCTTTTTAATTTAACAATTTTTCAGAATTGTTTTACTTTCTCATTTTTTTTCAAACTTTTGTTTCTCAAGAAATTGAAATTTGTTCCAACTTTAATTTTTTCCTCAAAACGTTTCGCAATTTTAACACTAAAATTTTTTAAAACCAGAACATTATTTAACTTTTTTTAATTTTATATTTTTTTCTTTTTTTTCAATTCAATATTTTTATCCAGTTTGGAACTTTTTCAAAACCATGAGGTGGGGAGTTCGAAAAAAAAATACAAAGGAATTCAAAGTAGAAAAAATTGGAAAAAAATTAGAGTTGAAAAAAAATTGAAGAAAAGTTTCAAGATTGAAAACAATATTCAGAAAAAGCTCAGAAAAATTATAAGCAAATGAAAAAATCTGAGAAAGTTTTAGTTGAAAAAAAATTTGGTGTTGAAAATACTTGAGACAAAATTGATGAAAAAAAAAAAAGTAGTTTAAGTTTTTAAAAAAATGGGAAGATTTTGAGCAAAAAATTCAGAGTTGAAAGAAATTTTTGAGAAAAGGGCTAAAAAAATGAAAATTGATTCGCTTATTTTTCCACAATTATGAACATTTTTTTGGGAATCAACTCACTTATGTACAGCCTTTTTTTTTCGTTCATTGAACAGATTTAATGTCTATATCGTAAAGATCAATCATGGATCTTCTAATACTCCGAATTGAGTTTTTTTTCCCTTGGAATTTTCATTTAATTTTTCCCTTGGAATTTTCATTTAATTTTTTCAAAGTTCAAATAATTTTACATAATTTTTTTCAAGTTCAAATTTTTTCATATTATTTTTCAATTTTAATTTTAAAATTTTTTCAATTTAAATTTTTTCCCAATTTCCAAGTCCAAATTTTTTCAAGTTTACTAAATTTTCTCACAGAATATTCGAATTGTGTTAAGTCCTGAGTCAAAAGGTACTAATCGTAAGCGAAATGCTGAGATTTTGATATCTTACGAGCTGGTAACCCAAAATAATCTTCAAAACACGTAAATTACTGATTCGTAGATCAGTATTACTGAAGTACGTATAGGTACATACAGTTTTCGTATCCATAATCCCATCTTGAATTTTTTTACTATCAGAATTTGAAAAACTCAGCACAGAAATCATGCAATATCAGTATAACAATTACCATTTCATGTAACTCAATTATCTATTTCCAAGTCCACCATTCATCATCCTTCATATCCAGAATTCACATTCACAAACTTACCATACTCATGTTTACTTGTTAATTGTATTTATTTTTGTTTGTACTTCGCATCTTATGTACTAAGAAGTAATTAATATTCCTGTTCGTCTCCCCTCCCCTCAGCTATCAATAAACCATTGGTATGGCAGTTGAGAAGGAGGTATGTAATAGGCTAAAGAAATAAATTAATTCGTTTGTTTTTCAAAAAAAAAAAAAAAAAAAAAAAAAGATATGGGTAATCGTATTTTTAGTCTGTTTTTTGTGAAATTTCCCTTGTCGTTAGGTACCTTTTACTTGACAAGGCTCATTTGAACTTTAAAAAGTTTTAAATTTGAAAGTTGAGGAAAATTTTGAAAAAATTTGAACTCAAAAAATGATTCAAAAGTAGGTAGGTACTTGAATTTGGAATTGAAATATCAAATTTTGCTCTTGGAAATATAAAAAATTGAACTTTAAAAAAATTGCGTCAAAATTTTAATTTTAAACTTGGCGAAAAATTTGAGCTTTGAGGTTGAGAAAAAAATTCAAAAAGGATCTGAACTTGCAAAAAATGATGTAAAAATATTTAAACTTGGAAAAATTCTGAATAATTGGAATTTAGAAAAGTTTTGAAAAAATTTGAACTTGAAAAAATTACATAAAAATTCAAAGTTGGAAAAACCCGAACTCAATTCAGTAGATATGAATTAAGAGGTCCAAGAAAACGACATTATTGATCTTCACTAAAAATATATAAACATTGAATCAGTTAAAATAACGAAAAAAGTACAAGCAACATTTATGGTTTCATTGAGAACTCTCTTATCTACATTTATGGGTTTGAATTTTGAGATTTTTTTTTCAGAAATACATGTATTTGATTGAGGATGTGTGGAGGTGTTTGAAATATGTCTACCTATTACGGTTCTCCGATGCATTTTCAGCGGATAAGTACGTACAGAGCTACAGAATGACGAAAATTTTACCGTTGTGCGGTTGCAATATGACAGGAAGTGAGCAGAGGTGGACAGGCTGGACATTTGGACAGGTGGCTGTGTCAGCGAATGATTTAGTGCAGAAGAAAGCTCGCTAAGAGTGCCCAGATTGTCGGATACCTGCTGATTGTGTGCGAGTTGTGTGCTGTATTGCCTTTTACAGAGAGCCAGAAAGTGTTGCAGCGAACCGAGATATAATTTGGAGATGGTGAGATGGCCGGAAAAGTGTGTTTTTGGGATTGGATCGAATTAATTTGCGATGTTGAAATATTTAATTGAGCACATGTTCCTAATTTCCTGCTTGAATAGTTGTTTTTTTTTTTGGTAGAAAGAAAATGTTTGTTTTTTGATTTTGTCGGATTGATTCAGGTGAGTTTCAGTGATGCAAGCGACGTCGATTTGATGGAATTTCGAAAATGAAAAATACAATTTAATTTTATTGGATCAAATTTCCATTTTAGAAGATATTTCATGACTTTTTTTGGATGAATGTTTTTTTCACTTACTTGAAATTTTAAAATTGTTTTAGTAAAAAAAAACTGAAAAAATTACGAATTTTCGGCCCAAATTATAACTCTTGTATGATCGTGTAGGCATCTTGTCTTGAGACCCTCCTCTGTCTTCTCCATCGATTTGTGGAATTTTGAAAGTTGAGGGTCAATTGAAAAAAAAAAATAGATTTTCTTAATTTCAAGGAGATGCATGGTGGAAATCATTTCTCCCAAGCTCAAAATTAAAATAGATTTTCAACCAAAAATAATTTGAAATTGAAACACGTTTATTAAATTTTTAGATTTTAGGGAACGATTAAAAAAGGTTTGATTTTTCTAGTTCAAATGACTCTATATTTGATGTTTTTTTCCTTAATAATTTCGAGTCTCCTCCCAGAAATTTTTCATTCCATTTATTCAACTGTAATGTACCGTCCTACCGTTCCAATGCCTAAAAGTACCAAACTTTCGAAAAGAAAATTGATGAAAAAATCACAAAACTGAGTCTCATTTCAAACCCATCCGTAATTCCGTCATTTTTTTCCATTTTAGAGTCATGAAGGGAGATTGAATTCAATGTTTAAGAATGTTTATCTTCATTATGATCCTCTTTCATCAAAATAGACCTTTGTTTTGACAAGAAATTCCTAAAAATTATTACTATTGCTTGAAACTTTCCCCCACCACCTTTTCTAAAATCACGAATAAATCCACTCCTATTCCAGTCAAGAACCAACCGAATTGAATATTTCCAGTTGAAATTAAATTTTCCCTGATTTTTTCAATTCAAATAAAATTTTTCCCATGTTGCCACCTTTGCAAATTTTCCAACAGACTCAATTTCCTAAATAAAATCTCAATTTTGTCACTAAGGGACAGGCTGTTCTTTGAGCCTCTTCCCTATTAGATCCGTCCTGCTTCTGATTCTAAGCTGCTCATATTATACCTACTCTCAATAAAATTCCAAATTAAACTACGCAGCAAAAAATCATTCGTATCAGCCCCCAACTCTTTCACCAATAACTTCGCAATTCCAAAACCATAAATTATCCCAAAATTGGACTACCTTTACTTACGAAATGCACTCGCCTCTGCACCAAATTGACAACAACATCGAAAACAATGTACCTCCTCAGCCATAAATTACGTATCAGACCATTAATGCTAATTCAGCTCGGCGCGAGTGGACGTGGACATTGCCAAAAACCAGCAGGACTTGGAAAGTCACTAAATACACATTCTACGACCAATTTTTACATATTTTCAGATTTCTAGTTGCAATTTGCGGTATACGCGCTGGCTCCTCGAGCATTCAGCGGTCATTCCACCGACACCTATTCATTTAATGAACCGAACAAGGCGCAAATTCAACACCCATAAGTAGTATGCAGGATCTTGGCGCAATCATAGGTTAGAAACGATACGGTTCCTGTTTTTTACCTATTATTTGGTATAAAATTTTCGCGAAGAGCTTCCTATAATACACGATGGCTCACGACTTCGGGCCGGAATATCGATTTAATTATGACGATGAATAGAGAACAGTAAAGGAGAAAATTTTTCGACAACTGGCTCGTGAATTACCAAACGTAATTTCATATTTTTCTGAATGAGTCTAGTCGTAGGTAAACAATGGGCGAAAATTTATAAGCGAAGGTATCGACGAGACGTTCTCTCGGACACGATGGATGTCTACAGTATGACACAAAAGTCTTGTCAACTTGAAACACTCCTCAATATCTCCGAACTGAAAAGAGATACCGAGACGGTTCAAACGTTTGGCCCCTCCCTCCTGCCTTTTCTTCAACTCCAAAAATTTTTTGAGTACGAAATTCGTAATCTACGATCCCGAAAACATATATTTCAACATGTTACACGACATCATTTTGAAATTTTAATTTTGATACCCCTCTCCTGCCCCACCACTCGCTCGAAAAAATTTTTCTCCTCAAAATTTGAAATCTACGACCCCGAAAACATGAGCTAACCACTTTTTGAACGACTTTTCAGGGTTTTTGTGCAAAACGATGTTTTTTTAAAACCGGTTCAGTGGTTTCGAACCAGTTGTCAATGATATCCAAAAAGTGGAGATATGAAAAAAAGTTTGAAATAAAAGTTGTAGAGAATTAAAAAACAATCATTTTTTGTTCTATAATTTTTTTCCCATCTTACAATGAAAAGAAGTTATACAAAAAGTTGGAGTATAATTTTTTGTTTGCTAGTCGATATAACCATTAACCAGTTATCAAAAAGTGGATATATCGAAAAAAGTGTGAAATAAAAGTTACAGAAAAGTAAAAATTGAATATTTTACGTTCTGCAACTTTTTCACCATCTTGTAATGGAATGAAATTATGATTTTAAGAACTCGAGTATAATTTTCTCTTTTTTAAGCCATATCTCTTTTCCATTGCTAGATGGAAAAAAATTCATAGAACGTGAAATGTTCAGTTTTTAATTTTCTACAACTTTTATTTCAAACTTTTTTTGACATCTCTCTTTTTGAAACCGGTGCAAGATGACCCCAATTTTTCCAAGTCTCTTGGGCGTCCCCCCCCCCCCATCGATAACCAGTAATCAAAAAGTGGAGATATCAAAGAAAAGTTTGAAATAAAAGTTGTAGAGAATTGAAAACTGAACATTTCACGTTCTGTAATTTTTTTTTCATCTAGCAATGGAGAAAAGTTATGGCTTGAAAAAGAAAAAAATATACTCCAACCTTTTGTACAACTTCTTTCCATTACAAGATGGGAAAAAAGTAATGGAACAAAAAATGTTTTTTTTTGATTCTCTATAACTTTTGTTTTAAAGTTTTTTTCATATCACCACTTTTTTGGATATTATTGACAACTAGTTCGAAACTGCGGAACCGGTTTCAAAAAAACATTTCACATTTTAATCGTGTCAGTGTGTAGACTTTATTTCAATAACAAAAGCAGGACCCCCCCCATTTTTCGACCCAAACCGGTTTCTCAATTTGCGGACACCCTATAGGTAGCACTAGAAGTTTGATTACACAGGTTGACATGGAAAATGCTATTTGAAGTTTATAGGATAATTTTAATAGCATTTTTGGCGCTGATCACGAAAAAAATAGTGAAAAAACTCCATCACTCAGGGATTTTTCACAATTTGAATTTTTTGTTGACCAGTTTTTCTATTTTTTTGGTAACTTTTGACACTAGAGTCGATTTTCTGAAAAAAGAATGGGTCCTACGAAAAAAATGAATAGAACATAAGTTGTAGAGCGTAAAATTTCCTTTCTGAAGAGTCTGATTAGTTTTTTTCTAAGAAGGCTTAGCTTCAGCGATATTTTAGTTCAAAGTTCAACTATTTTTTTACATTGAAAATATCTCAAAAACTAATCCGCCTAAGAAAAACCTAATTAGACTCTACAGAAAAGAAATTTTACGTTCTACAATTTATGTTCTATTCATTTTTTTCGTAGGACCCTTTCTTTTGCCAGAAAATCGACTTTAATGGTCAAAATTTACATTAAAAAATTTAAAACGAATTTTCAACAAAAAATTCTAATTATAAAAAATTCTGATGCGATGGGGTGAAATTGAAATCATATTCGAACTCTGCACTAAAAAGTAGGTCAGAAACACCACTCAGAATCAATTACGTAGAAAGGAAATTGTCGATTTGCCGTCCTTTGATATTCCTATTGTTGCAAATGGGAAATATTAAAAAAGTGGTTCATTACAAAAAATCGATTTTCTGGCGAAAGAAAAGGTCCTACGAAAAAATGAATAGAACATAAATTGTAGAGCGTAAAATTTCCTTTCAGTTGAGTCTAATTAGTTTTTTCTTAGGCAGCTTAATTTTTGAGATATTTTTAATTCAAAAAAAAAGTTTACCTTTCGACTTCCAACTAAAATTTCTCGAAATCTAAGCATTCTAAGAAAAAACTAATCAGACTCTACAGAAAGGAAATTTTACGCTCTACAATTTTTGTTCTATTCATTTTTTTCGTAGAACCTCTTCTTTTTTCAGAAAATCGACTTCAAGTGTCAAAAGTTATCAAAAAAAGTAGAAAAACTGGTCAACAAAAAATTCAAATTGAGAGAAATCTTTGGGCGATGGAATTTTTTCACTGCTTTTTTCGCGATCAGCGTAAAAAATACTATAAAAATCACCCATTAAACTTCGAACAGCATTTCAAAAGTTCAAAACTGTCGACTTATGTTATCGATCTTCAATGTCCTCGTCGCCAGGAACACGTCGCTGTTTGAACCGTCTCGGTATTTCTTTTCAGTTCTGTGACATTGAGGAGTATTTCAAGTTGACAAGACTTCTGTATCATACTGTAGATAGACCGATATAGCTGAGCAGGGGAGAAACGGGGAAGAAAAACCTACACAGAACTGGAGAACCGAACAAACGATCCGTCTCCTCGGTACAAAGATATATAATTTCAATTCCTATGCACCGATTGAGCGATAATAATGAGCTAGTTGCGGTAACAATTATCGGTTGTAAAGCGCGGTGATATCTTTATTAAAACAGGGCACCTTGGCGAGCATCTCCTCGGCCGGTGAAACACGGTTACCATTACCAATGATCATAATTCCAGTGCAGAATAAGTAAAGGGTTCTGGCTCAGCACGAGGCTTTATGGTAAATATTGATAAAACGAATGCGTTTTTTACTCCCCCGGCCTCGTCTCCGGTAAGGTTATCGCGATAATGATTAATCGACATATTTACGGATACCGGAGCGCGGACGCGGACTGCGGAGGAGTACACGACGCCGTACGTCACGCATGGATTCACTTATTAGTATACTATATCAAGAGGCCTGAGTAACTCGTCGAGGTAAATTTAACGATATTAACGTCAATTACAACGTTTTCCATTCGTTAATGACAACTTCGACCTAATTCTTTCGAGCCCAATATCAGCTAATTGTTTCGAGAAAGATGAGATCCATCTTTATCCTCGCGCTGGCGGATACTTTACAGATGGAAAAAAAGCTAATTACGAGAGACCAAACTCGAGGAGGAAGGATTAGAGGTATAAAAAAAATACTTGAGAAATGTGTTAGCCTAATACGAAATTCTTACGTCCTGTCTCAACATCTGTTGTGTGGAAAAAGTGGACGCTGAATTCGAGTGGACAATACGACTGGTTGTGAGATTTTCAAAGTGATATACTCTCGGACTAACTCACTTACAAGCTCGACCAGTATTTTATTTTGAACTGGTGCCAGAGCCATTCCGGTAATCGTGACCGGGCCGATTTGAAATTCGTTATAAAGGCGTCCGCGAGCTCGTATTCCAGGTTGCCCTGCTCCGAGTACGCGGTATTATTTTAATGAATCTGTCATTTGTCAAATCTCCCAGATTGTTCAATTGTTTTGTAAAACACGCACAAAACTCCCACAATTTTCGTGTAAAGAGATGGTCGTGTCGGAGCATTCCGGACGAACAGACCGACGGTTACATTAAACGGAATACGGGCTGGTAATCGATGAGCACAGGGCGAGGGTCGAGGGGTTAATTTATTAAGACTGTTGCTAAGTGTATAACACGAGAATAATCGTAGCGGATGCCTTAATCCAGAGTAGTGGAGATGTAGTCTTTAATGGAGTTATTACTGGGTTAGGTATTTTCACTGGGTTTGGAAGGGCGGAGAAAAGTAATTGAATGACGACAGGGTTGCGAGGAAGGGGTGAAGAGGTGTTGGGGGAAAAAGGGTAAAATGGACTGTAAATGTAAAGTATCCTCGTTGAATGTAATTACGAAGAGATGTTGGTAGTCGTTGAATAATAAAGGTTTGACATTTTTAATTGATTAAAAACATGATGGTGTTTTTTCTGTTTACAGATTTTGAATTGTCCAGGATTGAAGTCATTGTGGAGAAGTAATGATGTGTGAAGCAAGTCGTCTGGAAAATTGATCTTCGAAACGATTGAGCTTTGGGTAAGTGTTGTTTAAAATTTGTACAAATAATTTTAAATTTTTTAATTTTAAAAAACAAAATAGTCAAACTGATGAACGTTTATTAATCGAAATTGAATAGGAGTAAAGCGAAGGATAACTGTAGTGAAAAATGTAAATGAAATTGGGAGGGGGGGTGAAATAATCAACTTCTTGATTTTTTTAAAATTATACAGCTGCTGAAGTAAATAGTGATCTAAACCTGAATTGAAAACTGAAATTCAAAGTAGAAATGTAACCAAGGTGAGAAGGAAATGTAAATTTTTCAAACATGAAATCTACTCATTTTTTGGAAGGGTTAGAAAAAATAAGCTTAATTTGTATTATTTTTGTATTGAAAAAAGGAGGGGTTTATCTCTCAACTGTAAAATTTCACCCTCCCCCCTCACACCCATTCCATAAAATGTCATTTTCGTTCATTTTTGGTTCAATGCAAATAATGTGAGATAATATGAAATAATTTTGAATAGAAGATTTGAAGTAAAGATAGATAGATGTATTTATTTATTTATAGGAAAAAAATTATTTAAAATGATAAAAAATCATTTAAAATGGCAAAAAATTGTTTAAAATGACGAAAAAAATGTTTAAATGACAAAAAATTGTTTAAAATGACAAAAAAATTCGCAATTGGATGTTCAATTGTGAAAAAAATAACTGATTAATAGGATGAATTAAAAAGTTTTTTTCATAAGTAGGTACCTGAATCGTCGAGAAACGATATTCTGAACAATTCTGATGAAAATTGACTCCAACTACCAGTAAATATCAAGCTCTCGACGAAGGATGACTCTAAAAGAATTCGTCGATTCAACAAAAAATCAACAAGCTTCCAAAAAAAACTACACATTTTCTAGATAGTTGGAAATTTTCCAAACAATTTTTGAGTAGAATTATTAAAAATAATTGAACTTCTGCAAAACTTTCAGTAGGTACTTTATTCGCATATAATGCAACAATGAATAGTTGGTTGAAATTTTTTAAATTTGCAGAATACAGGGTGTCGAATTGAACCCCAGAAGTAAAAGCGAAAAAATCCCTCTTGGTAATTATTGTCGAAATTTGGATTTGCAAGGTGTCTAAAAAATTTCATAATGGAAAAACAGGACTATGGCAGGGCGTTTTTCAGCCATTCTATCGTGTTTTTTTTTTAGGGAAATGAGAACAAAATTTTTTCTTTTTTACACAATTAAAATCAAATGAAAATGGGATGTAAGTGAGGGATGAGGGAAAGATCGAGATTTTTTCGCTTTTACGTCTGTGGTTCAATTCGACACCCTGTATGTACACCTGTATTTTCAAAATGTTTGCTGTAATTTTAAATGATCTCCAAAATTTAAAAAAAATGGCTCAGTTTAATTGAAATTCACATTCGATTTGGAAAAATGTATTAAAAATCTAAAAAAGTCAATTTTTTGCTGCGATTATAGATTTTTGAAATTCTTTGCGAATTTATTACAATTTGGCAGCTATTTTGATGTCTTGGGGTAATGTTACGTTGAAAATTATATTTTAAATTTTTTAGGGAATCAGGGGCATCAGATTTTTATATCAGGATTTGACTTCGTTTTTGCCAGCTCTGAAAAAATGCAAAAAAAAACTCGAATGAAAGAAACTGAACGTATGTGATTTTTTTATGACTGACAGAGGAATTGAACTATTTACCTGTAATGAAGAAATCTCTAAATTTAAATTAGTGAAATTTAGGTCAAATTTTACTTCTTTTATCGAATAAAATCAATTTCATCGAAAATCGGTGGTCTTTTTTACTGATTTTTCAGTCAAAAATCATTGATTTCTTCTGTCAAATTAGTAAATGACTGAAAAATCAGCTATTTTCAGTGAAATTCATTTCACCAAATGAAATAGGCAGAATTTGACTAGAATTTTTCTGATTCAGATTTAGGGAGAACATTTTGTTAAATTGTATTGAAAATCACTCTCAAGAAATAATCAAAGTTGACACTAAAGGAAGGAGGGGAGTGGTGACAGTAACTTGGATTTTCTTCTTATGGCGTTTAATTTTTCTAACAGAGGAGAAAGAAGCGTACTGATGCAATTTTCTCAACGCGAATAGATTGCTAAATTTTTTCAGTGCTGTCTATTGATTAATTTTTCAGTTAATTTATGCAAAAAATATCTAAATTTTCTGGTTTCTTAAATCTAGATGAGAAATCCTTGATCTACATATATACATACCTTATTGGTTTTTTTTTTTTTCAAGAAAATCGAATTTTATGATAGGTAAATAAGTTCTCAAAATTTATAATTATTTTTATAATTTTTAGGTAAGTAAGTACAACAGTTTTAAACAAATTTAAAAATAGTCTCGTGGAAAAATTAACATAAAAATTCCCAATTTTTTTTGTTGCTAAACTGAGTTAATTTTTTTGAATAATCAGCAGTACGATTTTTTTTGATATCTTATATTTCAAGTTTTTTGAATTTCAGCTCTTATTGCTTTCATAATTGATTTGTGAATCGATCTGTGCAAAAAAAAGTCAAGTCCATTTTCAATTTTTTTAAAGGAAATTTAAAGATATTTAAAGAAAAATTGACAAATTTTTTAGTTTTTAAAACGATTTCAATTTTACACTGACCTTTAGAAATTTTGAAATATTTTTTGCGATTTGTTTTTGGAAACTTCAAATATAAGTATATTTTTAAAAGTCTTCAATGAATTGTACATTACCTACTCATTTTGTTCACAATTATTCCATTATTTTGTCTCTATTTTAAAGTATGTATTTGAAAAAATTTATACAAAAATTTTACCAATTTTTGCATTATTTTCAATAATTTTTGACCTAATTTTCGATACTTAAATTTTAATGGATTAAAAAATATACCAAAGAAAATATCCTAATCGATTTTTAAACGTAAGTATTTTTCTAAATTTTTCCATCCATCGCTATTGTTCAAGGTTCTCAGTTAAAGATGTAGTTACAGACAGCGGGGGGGGGGGGGATGAAAATACGAAAAGTTTTCTTATTCAAAATTTTTCCCACAGAAATCAATCATTCTTCAATTTTTTAAATTCAAAATGCAAAAATTTTCAGCTGTCCTGATTTTTAAGAATACATACAGTAATTGTTTTTGCGAATATTCAAAAAAAACTTGTGATAATTTTTCTAAATCGCAGAAATGTAATTTTGTAATAGGAGGTAAACTGACTTCGTCTTTCTCTCCGTTCCCTTCCCAGTTTGGTCGAAAATTTTGCTTTGTTTCAGTGCAATATGAGTAGTTATTGAGTTTCATTTTGCATTTTGGCAGGGCCCACTCTAGAACAGGCCGTAAGGTACAACTTGGCAATGCCGCAGAAAAACGAGATTAAGGGTTAGAATTACACACGTTCATATGGGAAATTGGACGTTTTGACGTTTCAATATTATATTATCCAAAAATTATGGACTACACGGAAATGTTATGGTCATCAACCTGAAGAAAATTTTACGCTCTTTCTAATGGTTTAAAAATAAAAACAGTTCGATGGATAATTTTGCTCTAACTATTGATTTTATTGTTAAAAATGACAAATTGTCGCGTTGAAAACCAACGAAAACTACATACTTTTTCAACTTAAAGTCCATGTTACTCAAAATTTTCAGTGGTAACATAGGGTTTTGAAATTGCTATTTAATAGAAAATTTCACGCTCTTTCCGATGGTGTATAAGAAAATTGATTTTAGTCAGTATTTGTGTAATGTATGAGGATTTGAACGTCAAAACGGCACGATTTCCCATATAAACGCGTGCAATTCTAACCCTAAACGCGCAGTTGCCATATATGTACCTTACGGCCTGTTCTAGAGTGGGCCCTGATTTTGGGCATCCACCATCACTCATCTTCCTATCTTGAAAAATTCTATCCACGGTTGTAAAAAAGGTTTTCATTTTGTTTTTTACTAAACTTCACGTGAGTTGGAAATGTAGTGTTTAAAACATGTTTCGAAACATTTTATGGGATTTTCTCAACTACTCTGGCAATAGGATTTTAAAATTTCAATTTTTTTTCGATTTCATTTTCATTTTTAAAATTTTAATTCGAAAGCGTTGCTGTTTTACAGCTCCTGTATCACCCCCTTTGGTGAAGTGAATTTTGAGTTGAAATGCATGAATTTTCTATTCAATTTACCAAAAAACATATTTATGAGGTTTTGCAGCAAACGGGATCACTTCGTTAGATCTGTGAAAATAGCCAATAAAATTCTGAAGAAAATGAGGCCAAAACAAACAAATTTCGTTCATGCCTATCTCTCTGAGCAGTGAATTTTCAAAAATGAAACTTCAAAAGACATGGTTTCAAGAGAAACGCGTTTGAAGTTTAGTAAACATTTTTGTTTTACGTTTTTTCAGTATAAAAAACGAAATCATGCGAAAAGGATGCATCCTAGGGGGAAAATGAATGAAACCAAATTTGTGTAACGTAAAATTTCCTTTCAGTATACGGTATCTATTCTTATGAAAAGTGATTAGTTGGCATGATAGGTATTGTTAAAAAACTGCAATTCATCAAATTTTGATATTTTCTCATTTTTTGACATAAAACTAAATTTTGCGAGGAAAGGAAGGGTTCTACCGAAAAAATCATTACCACCAAAATTATAGAGCATGAAATTTGCTTTCTGCTAAGAACAGTCAAGTTTTTCGCTAGAACGCTTAGTTTCAAAGATATTTCACTTTGAAATGCTCGTGTTAGAATTTTTTTCAACCAGCTGCAATGGTGAAATATCACATCACTCCTGGTCACAGAAAATCGCATTTTTCTGCTACTTGCGAACTCGGAAGAAACTTTTTAAACATACTGCAGGGTGTCTACCGGTCGTGAAAGTCGCGAAAAAGTCGCGAATTTAGATTTAGGTTGCTGAAGTCGCGAAAAAGTCGCGAAATTGACCCAAAATTCATCAAAAGTCGCGAATTTTTTCGAAATTACTTCCATTTTTTTCGCCTTTTACAAAACAGAAAAAGTAAAGAAATTTCACCTTTTTGAACATTTTTTCTAAAAATTTTCGTCCTCGCTTCGCTCGGGCTCATAAATTTTAAAAACCCATTCTTAAATTATATACTTCTTTGTCCTCTTCCCTTCTATTTCAGACAATTGAATATTTTGAAGCGGAAAAATATGTTCTTGTGGGAGACTAAGTAGCGATCACGATTGGGAATTTCAAAAGGAATATTGTGTCCATTGTCAGGAAAATCTAAAATAATTGGAGAATTTTGAAATTTTCCAAGGAATGTTTTAAAGGAGAAAACCATTTTGAAGTATGTCTTTTTTTGCTGTTTTTTAAATAAATTCTTCGAAAAAATTTCGCCCTCGCTTCGCTCGGGCCAAATCTGCTAATATTTCACGCTTTCCATGAATTTATTTTTCAATAATCATTTAACAATTTTATCCGTTCTAACATGATCTTTCGTAAAATTTTCACCCTCGCTTCGCTCGGGTAGTAACTACTTCTCTTCTTTACCATAAAATAACTCATTTTTGAAAAATTTTTGTGAAAAATTGTCTTTTTTCAAAATTAAAGACGTATTTTCTTCCGTGTATAAACTTTTTTCTATAATAAATTTGATCTCGTTGATTTTTTTTTGGGGGGGGGGGGGTAAAATTGAGAGGTAGATACTAAATACCTTAAAAAAAGGTCGCGAAAAAGTCGCGAAATTTGATTTTTTAAAATTGGTAGACACCCTGTACTGGGTGAAAGAGCATGAAATTCTCTATCAAATTGGACCAAATCCGAAAAACGACAATTTTGACTCGAACATCAATTTTTGCATTTTTCTCGAAATTAGGTTTCTAACGAAGTGGTTCCTTTTGCTGCGAAATCTCACATTTGTCGAAAATCAAAAGTTTGAAAATTTTATAGTTTTTTTTTCGAGGACTCTGATTCTATATTTCTTTATGAAAAACCTGGTCGTAATTTCGATTACAAAATTTAATTGTTAAACCAACTATTGAATTTTACATCATTTCTCAGGTATATCACCGAAACGTCTCTGTCTTCATCTTACATCACGGAAACTGACCATTTTGTAACTACTCAATCCCTCCACCCCTCCACCCAGCCCAAAAACCCAAACCACAATTACACCCGCATTTCGTGCAACTTACTTACGCATTCTCATTATCCATATTCGTATTGCGTAAGCTCCTATAATAGGTAAAAAAACCATCGAGAAAATCTGTAAGCCTGGAAGGTGTGTATGTCGAGCAACATCGTCGAGCACTTAACGCCAGCACGATTTCATAAGCGGATGTAATAATGGTCATTTTTTCGATACCGCCGAGCGATCCAATTGACCACATACATCGATCCAATCAACCCTATCGAATACCCGTGAAACCGTAAAAAGGCGACACATATTGGCGTCTTATTTCCATCATTATATTTTACGACGACCAAGAAGAATACAAAAAAATGATACAATAAAAACGCAGCGCGAAAGCTTACCTTGAGAGGCCCAGTATTTGTAATCTGTCCAAGTAAACGGACCACTCGCTGAGAATCACCTTTCACAATAGCTTTAAGAAAGTCCTCTTCCAGCATTACCCGACGCTGACATTATCTATAACAAAATGTCACAATAAATGAATTGTTTTTATATACCGAACTTAGTATCTCGCAGCGAGCCCGATACCGAGAGGCTGTGGGATCATTTAGCAGAAAGGAAAAAAATATCTACGAAAAATTACCAACGTCAGTCAAACCAACGTGCATGAGGAAATGCAGCATACCGATAGGCAAATTTACTCCGGTACGTTGCCTATCCGTACATTTTATAACTGTAAATTAAAATAAGACTTGCAAGAAGTATAGGAAAAAAAAGGAGAACTTATACGGTATACAGAGTGGTATTACCAATTATAGGGGCTCGCTGAAAAATATGAAATATTAACCATATAATGGTATAGTATACGAGATGGAAATAACGAACTCGTATATTTCTTAACGTTCATTTACATTAATTTAAATATTGATGAATACGTCGATATGGCACGATAATGAATTATTTCCCTACTTTTAGCATTATGGTTTTTTCGACCTCATCTCGAATATTTTCAATAAGGTACAATTAAAAATCATATAAGGATTCGGGCAGGCCGAGGGAATTAATTCGTATACGATTTTGGAGGCGATTCGATGTTGTAATAAGGCGACCCATTAAAATGGAGAAAAAAAATGACAAAATGTTATTTCCGACGTGTACTTATTATTTTTATACATAAGTAAGGTCTACAGGCTACAGGACGACCGACGGGAACATTACTAAAATGGCCAAAGCAACCGAGAGGGAAAAAGAACTAAGTTAAAGAATGCAATTAATCTACATTTAAAACAATACTAATTAGTTTCAAGTAACGCATTATTTCTTGGTTAATACAAATAAACGCCGTTGATGGTAATTAAAGCATTTTTTTACCGTCTTTAATCAAACCTCGAGCGTGTCACGTTTTTCTAATGCGTATACCCATGCCCATCGTGGTATAGTGGCGTTTTAGCGAGTTTTTCTGACTCGGTGCATTATTAAATAAATGTTTGTTTTGCCAACTTTTTGCTCGGTAAGGCTACGGAGCGGCGCAACGTCGGCGAAATATGAATGGAAACTTTTGCCGGTCGTGAGAACCGTCTACGTCTCGTAGGAATTACCCGGCCAAAGTTCGTCAAACTTTTGCTGATTAAGAGTAAGTTGACGATGGCGTTTTTCAGTGCGGAATGAGTTGTGTGCGGGGGGGAGGGAGGAAATTGGTACCTGAATGTTGAATCTGGAGGAGGTGTCAAAATTGGTCGAGGAATTGGAATTAGCGTGGTCGAGGAATGTGAAATCGATATGCATGGAGGGTTTTTATTTTGGGTTTTGATCTCATCCCCCCCCCCATGCTGTTTCTTTTTTTTCATATCATATTGTTTTGGTGGTTTTTTGGGGTGGAATCGAAAAAACGATGGAACTGATGTCGAGGATTTTTCTACGGCAATTAAAAAAAAGCTCATTGATTTTTTAAAAAATACTCTCTGAATTATAAATCAGTGAAAATAATCAAAAATCACTGAGAAACAGTCAGAATTGGAGCACAGGAGAAAAACAGTGAACATTTTTTTTTAATGAAAACAAATCAGTGAGAAAAATTACTGGAAAATCAGTGAAAATTCACTGAAAAGTCAGTGAAATCTATGAAATTTGCTGAAAAATCGGTGAAAAATTCTGACTATTTATTAGCAACTTTTCTTTGATTCAGAATGAGAGAGTAGGGTGTTATTATTCGTGATCTCCGCGTCTCTCTTTGACTTCAGTATCTTGAGACCTTTTTTTGGTGGTTCCAAATCATCAAGAATCAATAAATTATGATTTCATTTTTGATCATAAATGACTATTTTGACCAAAAATGATGATTTTTAATCAAAATTATCAAAGTGACTTTTTTGACCAAAAATGATGATTTTTAATCAAAAGGATCAAAGTGACTTTTTTGACCAAAAATGATGATTTTTAATCAAAAGGATCAAAGTGACTTTTTGACCAAAAAA
The DNA here is from genome assembly GCA_033439095.1 of Pseudococcus viburni. Taxonomy (NCBI): domain Eukaryota; kingdom Metazoa; phylum Arthropoda; class Insecta; order Hemiptera; family Pseudococcidae; genus Pseudococcus; species Pseudococcus viburni. The sequence goes on along the minus strand of JAVBJF010000484.1, from coordinate 72,894 downwards.
GAACCAAAAAGGATTTTTGACCAAAAATGATTTTTCTGACCTAAAATAACGAGTTTTGACCATACCTACCGAAAACTGTGATATTTGACCGAAAATGAAGATTTAATTTTTGACTAAAATGGTAAGTAATTTTTGACTCAAATGACAATTTTTGACCGATGACGGTTTTCGACCAAAAAATATGATTTTAGACCGAAAATTAAGATTTTATTTTTTCCCTAAAAAATAATGATTGAATTATGACCAAAAATGATGATTTGATTTTTGATCATGAATGACTATTTTTACCCAATATTGAAATAAGATATGCTTAGCAATAAGATATACGCGGCCACCTCGTAGGCATCTATATTATAAAGTAGTTCTTAGTTATCTTTTTATATTTTTCTCCTTTCCTCTTTTTTTTTATTTTTTTTTAAAAATAGTTTTTTTTTTACCAAAGTTTTGACCAAAAATGCATTTTTTACCTAAAATAACGGGATTTGACCGATGCACAATGATTTTTTACCCATGCACAATGATTTTTGACCAAAATAATGATTGAATTACGACCTAAAAATGATGATTTTATTTTTGACCATAGATGACTATTTTTGACCTTGGATGACTATTTTTACCAAAAATGGATTTTTGTATAAAAAATTTGTTTTTGACCTTAAATATCGAGTTTTGAGCCACGAATGATGATTTTTAACCAAAAAAAGATGACTTTGACTAAAAATAATGGATTTTGACCAAAAATAATGGTTTTTGACTTGCAATAATGAATTTTTAAATGATAACTTTTGACTAGAAATGACCGTTTTTGACCAAAAAATATAATTTTAGATTTAAAATGATTTTATTTGTGGCCAAGAGAATGATTCAAACTATGATCTGAAATTATGATATCATTTTTGACCAAAATTGGTAATTTGATTTTTGACAAAAAAATGATGTGATTTTTTTAAAGTGATGAATTGATTTTTGACCAAAAATAATTATTTGACTCTTGTTCAGGAATAATTACTTAAATTTTGACCAAAAGTAGCAAATTTTGACCAAAAGTAACCAAAAAGACAATTCTTGACCAAAAATGATCAAAAATACAATTTTTGGCCAAAAATAACCAAAGTGGCACTTTTTGACCAAAAATGGCCAAAGTGGCACTTCATGACCAGAAATGACCAAAGTGGCACTTTTTGACCAAAAATTACAAAAAATGACAATTTTGACCAACAATGATGGTTCTAGGCTTTGAATCATGATCTAAAATGATGATTTCATTTTTGTCACAAAATTACGATTTTCAAGTTGAAATGATTTTTTCATAGAAATGGTACGTTGCAGTTGTACCAAATAATTCTAAGTTTATTACCAATAACTGCTGGTCACTCGCTGATGATTCAAGTTACACTTGAGAACCCAGATTACTCCTCTCCTCAAAAATGAGCAAAAAGACAACCGTGGATTTTTAAAAAAAAAATTGTGAAGAACATTTCTCTACTTTCCTTAGTTTTTCTCCAATTCTTCACCCTTCAAGGTAGAAAAAAGTATGGGAAGTAGAAAATTTGACTAAGAGGGTAACGATATTCAACGTATGTACTTACTTGGTAAGAGAACTAAAATTGCATTTTCATTTTTCCAAAAAAAAATTTCGCCCCAGTCACTCCGACTTGAAAATTCTCTTCAAGGTGGAGTGGATAAAAAATTTGGGAAAAATTTTCAAAAAATCAACGAAACGATAAATTTGAGGTCGCTGATCACGAATCCGGTGTTCATTTTAACCAATCGCGCAATATTTTTCAGGACGTGACCAATTTTTACCGCGAAAACGACATTTTTTTGGAAATATTCAAACCTGTCCTTCAAAAACAGTCGTTTTCTCGGAAAACTATTGAAAAATGATCTTATACAGGAGATAGTCGAAAACTCGAATTCGCCACGTCGTTGCAGATTTTATGGGACACGTTTTCGAAAAATGACTCCGAAAAAATCTAATGAGCTAGATAGACTAAAATTATTGTATGTATTGCAGTACTTTTCCCGGATTCTTACAATTTGACAGTTAGGTAATATGTATTATTGAATTTTGCAAATCGTCATAATGATTTATTCAATACTCAAAACTCATTTACTTCATTTCAGTTCTTCTTTTTACTCTTTATACCTTCTGAGATGACAGATTTCAATTCGTGACATCGTGACCTTTTTAACCTATTTCAGCAAAAATAAAAAGTGAGAAGGGGAAGGGGAAGTGGTCAGAAGTTCAAAACGATCAACACGAATGGATTCAATTTCAACATTTTGGTATAATATGGACACTCAAAACTGACCATGAAAGGCTTCATTGAAGATGGGCCATAACAAAGGTGAAAATCCGTATAAAAAAATCCTCACCGGCGTACATTACATAACCCTACATCAATTTCACGATATTTTTATTTTCCAAAGGTGCCAAACACTACTTTGCGATTATTCCTCCATTCACGTTGATCCATAGATACATACTTTACATCTAGAATTCCACGAATCACCTTATTATAGCCGGATAACGCGACGATTATCATTTCGATGGCACGATACCAGCCCATCGAAGGGATCAGACGGTGCAATAAAATCGAATATAAAAGACCCATAATGTCCCACATGCGCGAGCTAATACATACCCGCAGTACTTATATTTTTCACAGCGTAAAAACACATGGCAATGGCTACAGAGGAGGGGAAATATACGGTAAAAAAATATGATAGGTGAAGAATGGCAATGCGTAAATTTTCACTTAACAGCATCGGTCACGTGTAAACAAGCCAATTTATCACCTCGATCGGGGTAATTTAGCGGCCTAAGATGGAAGAAAAATGGAATGCTGCGGTATTATTATTTAAGTACCGATGCCCCGAGTCCCAAGTACCTGTAATATGGAAATCGATATAGCTTGCTCGGATCCGGGGAGAGAGATGATTTTCACTTTGGCACGGTACGATTTCCATTCCGAAACCGTCCTGGCAGAGATAATTTGGAGATGGAAATGTACGAGCGAGGTGGTCTATCAAAATACCAAAATACACATACGGATCGCTTATTAATCTGGTATGACGCCGAATGAGCATCGTTTATGAATGAGAAATTGGTAAATCGATACGACCTGGTCGTGCGGTCGTAAAACGCATCCCACTGGAGTGGATTCGATCGACGCTCGATAGATGGATAAATGTACACGAAAATTATCTTCTACGCGATACGTGAAAATTACCTACATTGAGAAGATTGTGATAAAATTAACCATAGCACATCGAGCCGTTATTTTTTTTTTCACGCCGAATCTAGTATGGCATTCTTACGCGTTCATTAAATCGCGTTTGCGCGGCCATGGGTATTTTTATTGTGGCTCGTATACGATTTCAATTTGTTTAACAAACCAGCATCTCGTGTAAGATAAACAAGTTGAAAAACAAACTCATCGAGATGCAATTTTGATAATAATGGTAGAAAAGTACGCCTGCTTCGATGGCCCAAGACGAGGCTACGAAAATTTTCTACGTGCGGAAAATGCAAGTCGTGCGTAACCGCGGTATTTTTCAGCACGAGACTGGGAAACGTGCGGAAAATGCAAAAGCCCGATGAGGTAATCATCTCGATGAGACATTTTTAATCAAATTCACGCTCGAAACGATTACCAACCGAGATGCGTTTATCTATCGAATCTCGGCTAATTCTCGAATAATCACCGACGTCAACGCGACGAAGGATTGGAGCGGCGTGGTGTCCGAATCGAGACTGGATCATGAATAATTTTGACGGAAATGGGATTTTGACGATCCGAGTTCAAATTTTTTCAATTCTGAATTTTTTAATAAGCTGTATCCAATTTTTATAATTTTTCCAACTATAAAATTATTTTAAATTTGAATTTTCTCAAAGGATATGACTGGATAAAGGGATGAATTTGGTTTCAGGACAAGTTCTTTTGGGCCCCTTACCCCTCCCTTTTGGGCCCCTTACCCCTCCCTTTTGGGAGTTATGGCTATTTTTTGCATTATTTTCAAGAATTTTTAATTTCAACGAAAGTGAAGGAAATTTTCTGCTCTTCGGCAGAAAGTTACTTCTCATAGAGGTGTACCTATTTATGATAATTTTTTCAATAATTTTGGCGCACTCCTTCACGTTTTTTCGGCTATTTGAAGTTTTCAATCGTAAAAAACACCATATAAGCAAAGAGCGACCACCCTGGAAAAATTACTTAAAATACGTTTTTTTACGTAAAATTTTTCTGTGTATTTCGTTTTGGCCATTTCTTTGAACTAAGGGGCGAGAATCGCGAAAAATCGTACAGAAATGTGATTATTTTAGCAGATTTTTCAAATTTTCAACGTTTTGTATTGAAAAAAAATGACCAAATGAAAAAATCAAGGTTGCCGGACATTTACCCGAATCCATTCCCCCGAAAGACATTTTCCCGAATGACAAATCCTCGATTTTTTTTTTACCCGAATCCTTTTCTCAAATGCCTTTTATTCGAACCGTCACCCCAAATGCCTTATGTCCCGAATGGCTTTTCCATGAAAATGAAGTTTTAATCATTTTTGCTAGTAGGAACAATTGAATTGATTTTCTACCCACTCCGTAGTCTCCTGCGTGATTATTATTATTTTTTTCAGCTTTCTCAAATGATCCACGAATTGGAAGATATTAAAATATATTTGTTCATTTTCTTCTATTTGTTGGTCATGAAGATCACATAAAAATCATAAAGTTATTCGTCAGTCAAATTTTTAACTTAAAAAAATCCATACAGTGGCGTAAAGACGCCCCCCACCTCCAGAAGCTCTTCAAAAATGAATTTTTTATTCGAAAGTATTTGTGATCTTAAAACCATATTTTTTCGACAGCAATAACGTAGGTATATTTTACAAAAAAAATTTGCCCTCGCTTCGCTCGGGCTAAGTTTGCTACTTTCCTGACTTCGTCAAAAATCAAAATCCTCTCAATTTATTTACTTTTGAAACATTTTCTCACATCAATTTTTTGAATTCAACGTGAGAAAACTTTTCATGTCAGTTTTTCACGACCCTCTCCCTTTTGCTTTTCTTTGTTATGTAATAAAAACTGATAATTGAACGTTGAAAAATGTACCTGTGGCGTCGGAAAATGGAGTTAAAGGAGTACGTTGTACTCCCGAAATCGCGACCAGGGTACAAAATATCAAATGTACTTCCTCCTCCTCCCAAATTACATCAGGTAGGGATTTTCAAAGCATTAAAACGCGAATAAATGTCTTTTTTTGGACATTAAAAACCACATTTTTTCAAAGCTTGGCCCTCGCTTCGCTCGGGCATGATCAGAATCACAATTATATCATCTATTTGAAACGACAGTGCAAAAAAAAGACTCCATTTTACCCCCCCCCCCCAATCCTTCTGGTATTCCAAATCTCCATACCCAATTTTTACCTTCCCAAAAAAACCTTCCGACGCCACTGTATCTCAGACCCCCCCCCCCCCCAGAAGGGATGTCCAGTTACGCTACTGAATCCATAATTCGATTGGTTTTGGAGATTTTTGTTGTTGGAAGTTTTATAGCTAAGGTTCTCAAATTGATTGAAAATTGAATCGATTTTGGAAATCGTGATTCGGCTGTATTTGATAATTACCGTAATTTACGATACCTTAATCCTTGATCGATTGTTGTAATTCATCGCGATTTCCAATCAATCACTGTAACTTTTGGTAATTTTCCAAAGAATTACTGTAATTTACGAGAATTCTCAATAAATTACTGTAAGCTGTCGTAATTCTATGGTAAATTACCGTAAATATGTGGTAAATTACCACAATTCTTTGGTAAATTACCGTAATTCTGTGGTAAATTACCGTAAGTTGTCGAAATTCTTTGGTAAATTACCGCAAATTTATTATAATTCTTCGGTAAATTATCGTAATTTGCCGAAATTCTTCGGTAAATTACCATAATTCCATGGTAAATTACCATAATTCCATGGTAAATTACCGTAATTCTTTGGTAAATTACCGTAATTCCATGGTAAATTACCGTATTTTTTTGGTAAATTACCGTCATTATTTGGTAAATTACCGTCATTATTTGGTAAATTACCGTAATTCTTTGGTAAATTACCGTAATTTGTTGTAATTCTTGAGTAAATTACCGCAATTTGTCGTAATTTTCCGGTAAATCACCGTAATTTGTCGAAATTCTTCGGTAAATCGCCGTAATTTGTCGAAATTCTTCTTTGCCGCAACGTGGATGAAGGTCAAGAATTGAAACTTTCAAGTTCATTAGCACACAATATAAATTTTAAAACAATATTTAACCACATTAATTTTGGAAACTTTCGGGTGCTTGTAATTCGAGTATAAGGCATGGGGGGGGAGGGGGATTCAGGTATTTGTCATTCGGGAAAATATCTTTCGGGGAAATGGATTCGGGTAAATGTCCGGTAATGAAAAAACTAATCTCATATTCGTATTAAGCAGGTTATTACCCAGATAAACGCCCTTTTTGCAATAGTTTTGCTTAAAAATGTTCAGAATTCACTTTCTCTACTTACTTTTCATGACCAAAAATTAAACTTTACTAGTAAAATGATCCCGAAAAGGGTGTTTATCAGGGTATTTTGACCTGCTTAACATGAACATGGAGTTGGTTTTTTCATTTGGTAATTTATTTCATGAAAATTCGCCATTTTCAAGTTTGAATCGAGTCTCTCGGGACAATTTTCATAGGGTTGTTGGATGTTGTTAGTATGGATCTTTGTATAAAATTTGGGATATTCAACAACGATGTGAAGTTTGGAGATTCGTGTGTTGCATGTGTTGCAGTTGGAAGGTGGATCCTTGTTAAGGAGATAATTTTTTGTTATTTGGTCAAAAATTTGAAAACTTGGAAAAAATTTTACCAGCGGGTGTAATTATTAATTGTTGGACTTGAAAAAATTGTGGAGATATAATTTTGACATTTTCTGTAACTTTTTGATATGTATTTTGTCAAACATTTGAAAACTTGAAGACATTTTGATAAATTAATTTAGGTAACGAATTTTTATTGGACTTTTTTGTTAGACTTATATGAACTTGGATAAAAACCAGCATTCTTATTAATTTAATTTCCATCAATTTTTTGAAACATGCTCAACATATCCATAATTAAAAGCTTTTGCTCTTAAGCAAAACTTCTGTATTTTTTTTCTAACTTTTTGGCCTAATTGCAAATTGGAAATCAGTTTTGATATTATGAATGTAAATGACGAGAGAAACGATCTCAGAATATTTTTTTAATTTTTCAAAGAATAGAGGAGAATGCACGAATAACTGCACTGAGATCTGTACTGGCTCTCACTCTCTCTACCCTCTGCTCCTCTTCGACATTCAGAAATTTACTTTTTTTCCTCTCCAGATCTGTAATAAAGAACGAAAAAGAACCTCTTTCCTTCTTTCCTTTTTTTTTTTTGGAAACCTAACCAACGGTACTCGTTATCACGACCAGTCACATCGTCATATTTCCAAACGACAGCAACTCGAGTGCCATAAAGCTGACAATGAATTTGAAAGTGTCATTTTTCACTTGGGTTCCTGTTCCGCCAAGAAATATGCGCACAACAAAAATTACGATCTTTTTTCGTCCACACATCACCGAATTCACCATACCCGAGACATTTCCTCATTTCTCAGTTCAGCACTCGCATCAACGTCAGTTCTCCATTGAGAAAAAACCACACACCAATGACAAATTCTTCGTATTCGAACGATATCGATCTGGAAAATCGTTCATTTAGACGAAAAAATCCCAAAACACATCAAAGATGTTAATCGTTTTCACCTATCGAATTCGGTTATGAGCTGGTTCATTGAAAAGATCAATGTCCCTGGATACTTCGGACACTCGGTGAATTCCAGACCATTCGACTGCGATGCAAATATCGCAATGATAATCTGACTTGGGAGACGAGCGTGAAATTCGAGTCCACGAGTCGTATTAAAAATTACCCGTAATATTTCGAGTGGTCGACAACTCGACACATCGCGGCGAACTTACGATAAAACCGTCTTCGCATCTTAAATAACTTCACGGTTGATTTCGGAGCCGGCGAATGTGGTTATAATTACGCAGGACATTCGGTATATTTCGCAACTCTCTCGAGAGGAAAAAAAATTTACATTCTTTGGGTATTATTTCTTAATGATTCGGTATTCGGTGCGGCGCGACGTTAACTGAAATCATCTCGTAACATCCGAAGCTGTTTAAAATTTCACTCTTTCGAGTAATATTCGCCAAATGGCATTCTCGAATTACGGTTATTTCCTGCCCTCTGTGCCCGAGCAATCGTAAACATCCAGCGTGTATTTGGCGTGGTACTTGCGCGAGCAGAATTTCCACCATTATTTCTTCTAACCGTCATCGTCATCTAGATACGAGTCGAGTATTTGCAGTATGCCCATGGCCCCCGCCAATCCGCTGATCTACGTTCATTAATCTAAACCTAGGTTGGAACGAGTTTGTCGTGTTTATAATGGAAGTATACCCTCTGCTTCTGCTTGACTAGCTCCTAAATAATTTCGACGTAAACGTGATTTCGACGATCTAGGTGCAAATTTTTTCCAAGTTCAACTTTTTTTTACTCTTTACTTAGTTTTAAATTTTTTTCAAAGCTATATCCAATTTAAAAAATTTTAATTTAAATTTTCTCAAAATTGTTCCAACTTTGATTTTTTAAAATTTTATTTAATTTTATTACTTTTTAGAATTTCTTCCAATTACTTATTTAGTTAGGATGGAATTTGGAAAAATAGTAAATTGAAATTTTTTTTAAAAGGTTCAAAGTTGAAAAAAGTTTCAATTTTTTTTTTTGAAAAATCATGTTTGAAGAGCAAAAAATGCACCTTTGTTTACATTTTTGTAATGAAAAACCTCTTTGTTGAGCTGGAGGGGGGGGTCATAGCCCCCTAAGAATTCCCCTTGAGTCCGCCACTGAATAATATGTCAATTCTATTGAGCTAAAATCACGAGTTTTGTGATTTTTTGATGTGATGATCCTTTTTAATGACTTGAATCAAAGTTATGACTTGTCATGAATTTTCGCAACTTTTGTCAGGTTTCCTATTTTTCCCCCTTATTGACTTTTTTTTTGAAAAATTTGGTGAGAGTGAGTAAGATGGTTATTTTCATCAATCACTAATCAAGCCAAAAAACCGTGAATTTTTTATGACGTCGGACAAAAGATAAAAACTTATTATTTCAATAACACGATTTTTTGTACCTTTTTCTTTTTTTTATCAAGTTGAAGTATATGGGACTTTTTAAATTTTTTTAATAAAATCTGAGCGAAATAAGTCAAAATTACGTTTTCTTTCAACTATTGACATGATGAGAATTTGTCTGACTTTTACATTATGCCAATTGAAATCTACCTATTAGATTAAATTATCGATACCTATCTTATGTTTTTAATGATGTTTTATGGGAGTTGAATTTGAAATTTCGAAATTATGATTTTTAGCAACACCCTTCTTGAAAAACATGATATGTTATAGTGGCGAGAGAAAAACTTGGAAAAATTTTGACCAGTGGATATGATTAGTTTTTGATGGACTAAAAAAAATTTTAGAGATCAAATTTTAACATCTGTAATTTTCTGATATTTCGCCGAGCATTTTAAAACTTGGAAAAATTTTGATCAATCCATATAATATAATGACTTTTTGTTTGATTCAAAGAAATGATAGAGACCAAATTTTGACACCTAGAATTTTTCGATATTTGTCAAACATTTGAAAATTTGGAAAAATGTTGACCAATCGATAAGATTTATTTGTTAGACTTTTATGAACCTTGGATAAAAATAAACATTCTTATTCTATTTAATTTTTATCAATTTTTTTAATTTTCAAACATTCTTATATCCATGACTAAAAGCTTTTGCTTTAAAGCAAAACTTTTGTAATTTTTTTTTTGATACCTGTCACAAATTATGATTTTTTCCAACTTTCATCAATTCAAGCCTACCTACTAAAAAAGTCGAAGTCGCAATTTCTACCTAGCCCCTTTTCTACGATTTTTGTGGAATTTGAACTTGAAATGCTAGAATTATGATTTTTGTGTCTTTTACCGAAAGTCAGGTACTAAATTGTTCATCATGGTTGAAGGGGACGTCGGCACCAAGTTTTTTTTCACGACAATGGCAAAATTGAGCACCACAATGGCTAGAATTAAATCTATATTTATTAGAATTTGAATAAAAAGGTAAAAATTACGGAGCTTTAAATTTAAATTTCTCAAAAACCCTTCGACCGATTGAGGTGAAATTTTTAGAACTGGCAGTAGGAGAATATGGGACCGTACAGTAAAATTTTCTGCTCGATCGGTTGAGGTGTGTCGTCCCTCGGAGGACTCGAAATTTGTAAACAGCTTTTTAAATTTTTTATCTGAACTTTGAGTGTGAATAATTTGAAAACTAAGCCTCCTCAAAACAATCGAATGGCACACTAACGAAAGCAAATTTAATTCTCTACAATATCTTATAGTGACATTTTTTGAGAGAAAACGGTCCCCAAAGAACGTGGGAGGGGGAGGGAGGTTCAAAACTCGAATTTCGCATTTTGGCATTCAAAATTCGGTAAAAGAGCATAATCTGATACATTTTTGGGTAGCTGATTCCGAAAAACTTTGGGCCCTCCAATAAAATCAAAAATAATATCTATGTCCAAAAAATGTTATCAAGAAATCGGCAGTTTTCTTCGTATCGCAAAAACAAAGTTTCAAGTTTGATTAGGTAGGTACTTACTACTTACTTCAAAATGTGTGAAAGTGCTCGAGTTCATGGATCATTTTTAGGGGCCTTTCTCCAGTGCCGGAAAATTCTAAAATTTTCTGGAGGTTCCAAAACGACTTGAAACCGCTCCCAATCCGAGAGGCCGAAAACAGGGCATATATACTCTCTAAATCTGAATCAGTAAAAATTGACTGATTAAAAAACCGGAATCATGTCACCGTAGAAATCAGTAAAAAAATTTACTGATTCAATCAGTGAATTTTATTATTGAATCAGTAAAAAATAGAAATTCACTGTTTGAATCAGTAATTAATTACTGATTCAATCAGTGAATTTTTATTTTTGCTGATTCAACAATGAAAATTTACTGATTGAATCAGTAAATTTTGACTGACTTCAATCGGTGAATTAATTTTTACTGATTCAATAATGAAAATTCACTGATTGAATCAGTAAATTTTGACTGACTTCAATCGGTGAATTAATTTTTACTGATTCAATAATGAAAATTCACTGATTGAATCGGTAATTTTTCACTGATTGGCAGTAAAATGTCACTGATTAACTGGGGAATCAGTGGAATTTGACTGATAATCAGTGACATAACCTGTACTGTTTCATCAGTCATTTTTGACATTTTTGACTGATTCAGATTTAGAGAGTACCTACCAGATTTTTAGATCAAATTTTTATCTTCTGCAGGGCGATGAGGTAATTTTGAAATTTCAAAAATTATCCAAAATTCAAGAAATGAACTTCAGCTCCAGAAATTTTATATATTTGAACTTTCGAGTAGAATTTTGAGCCCAAACGAAAATAAATCGAAAATAGGTATATCATAAAAGAAGGAAAGAGAACCCCTTATGAAAAATTTCAGATGCTGAAATTCATTTCTCATGTGCAAAATTTCGGATGCTGAAATTCATCTTTCAAATTTTGGCGAATGTTTGAAATAAAAATTAAGCAAGTGACTTTGACATCGAAAAAGGTAACTTGAGGGCTTTTTTCACGACATGACAAAAAATATCCCATTAGAAGAATGTAAATTAGCGCATTCAGCGTTATTTAACAGAAATTTTGTACTCGATTTTGAATGATTTTTCCAAAACTTACGATGACTTTGAAAAAACTGGGAAATTATTCACTACTTCGCATAATTTTCCAAAAGTAGAGTACTTTTTTCCACAGCTTGAACGATTTTCCAAAAATTGAGGAATCTCCCAAACCTTGGACAGTTTTCAAAAAAAGAAAGATTCTTTACTTACAAGCAGGAAATTTTATGAAATTTCCATAATTATGTATCATAAAAATAAGGTTTCCCAAAAAAAAGAATAATTTCTCAAGAAATTAGGCTGTAGGTGAGTTTATTCTCAAAAATTTCTTTCCATTCTAAATTTTTTTCAAATTTCAACTCCTATTTTCGTAAAATTATTTCCAACACCAGAATTTTTTCAGCCTAAACTTTTCTCACATTTTTCCCATGTTTAATTTAAATGTACTTTTCTTAATTTTTTCTCAAAATAGTTTTCAGTGCCTATTGAAAATTTTCTGGACACATTTAGAAATTTTACCAAAAAAAAGTCCCTGGAGAGAAAAAAAAAATCGAAAAATCTGGGAAAAGTAGGGTGTTAGTGTAGGCAAATTGGACAAAAATCAACATTTCTGGCTAGCAAAGCTTTTATTGCGGAAAACTGTCGAGAGAGGTCCCCTGAGTAACCCCTAAGAGTTACCACCTCCCAGACACCTTGCTAATTTTTTTATGGGCCCCCCCTCTAAAAAACAGTTATTCGTTTTTATCTCATTTGGATTTGATTTTGCGGTAAAAATAGTTCAGTATTTTTTTGTTCTACGGTCAATTTCCAATATTTTTTGTATGAGCATTTTTTTGGTACGACCATTAGCAGAGGAGATAGAGAGTCCTGAAAGAAGGGGGTTATGAAGAAAATACTATCATTTGAAAACGTGATAATATGTATAAAATCGTTCAAAACTGTGTGTTTCGGCCATGAAAATAGTAATATTATGTAAATTGATGGTATTAATACTCCCTTGACCCCCTCCCCTTCCCGTGTGCCCACCCCACCCCGCCCCGCCATCATATGGCCACTGGTAAATAAAAACAAATGGGTAAGGTGGGGTGGGCACATGGGAAGGGGAGGAGTCAAGGGAGTATTTATACCATCAATTTACATAATATAGCTATTTTCATGGCCGAAACACACAGTTTTGAACGATTTTATACATATTATCACGTTTTCAAATGATAGTATTTTCTTCATGATCCCCTTCTTTCAGGACTCTCTATCTCCTCTGCTAATGGTCGTACCAAAAAAATGCTCATACAAAAAATATTGGAAATTGACCGTAGAACAAAAAAGTACTGAACTATTTTTACCGCAAAATCAAATCCAAATGAGATAAAAACAAAAAACTGTTTTTTAGGGGGGTGGAACCCCATAAAAAAATTACCAAGGGGTCTGGGAGGTGGTAACTCTTAGGGGTTACTTAGAGGACCTCTTTCGACAGTTTTCCGCAATAAAAGCTTTGCTGGACAGAAATGTCGATTTTTGTCTAATTTGCCTACACTATGTGCCAAGGCACACTCGGCACACCCGGCAATCACGCCTTTTACAAAACTCAATTTTTTTGCTTTGCTCTGAATATTGAAATTAGATCATAACTTCATTGTGACTTTTAATCAAAACACCTATGCCTAGAATTAAATTTTTCCACAAACAGATGGAAAGGGACGACAAAATCTCTCGAAAAGATCACCAACCATTTTACTCGGCGGACACAGCCAGCACGTTTAATCCGCAACATAACACGAGTCATTTGGAAAAACACAGCGAACAAATTAACCTAAATTTTAGTCGCGATAATCTTTATAAGTCGAGATGTTCGCGTATAACAAGAACATTATTACATAAACAAAGTACCTTTACACGACACTGTCCGCGGCTGTTCTGCTTTGCCCGTTATTTTGACGAGGATACCTTAGGACATTATACTACGTAAAATCTAGACCATGGGATCACGACATTAACGCGTTTACAAAAATACACCTATCGAGTGATTTTTTTTCTCTCTCTTTATAGGTCATCGTCGTAAATATATCGATGAAGATCAAGTTTATAAAAAGATACAATATACCATACTAAATATCTTTCTCGCGCATACATCACATTCTTCACGGTTAATTTTACCTCCCTGCGTGTTTCCTCGTATACGTATGTAATTTTCAACGTACATGGAAATTTTTCCATCATCGACGGAGCTCCGGTATCACACCAAATAGCAATTTGGCAATCGTTAATGAAACCATAATGGTACACCTATGAATGGGCGATGATTTGGAAACCTAACGGTACCATCGTTGCGAGGCTTTTTATTCGACTGCAAAACACACGCATCGTAGATATACGAGCAATAAAGTGAAAAAAACCTATTGTACGTGGACGTGCTTTATTATACACGAAGCGAACACGTTATTGACATTAGATCGCGGACCATCATTCTGTTTCGTCCAACAATATACACCGGACCGTGGCATCGAGAGGTAAAAAAAATCTTCTATTTCAAATGTCATCCCTGCTGGCCCTGCACATTCCTCAGCATAATTTCACGTTCAGAGAGATGTTTTATTGGCGTGAAAAATTCAAACTGCGAGTATATGCGATCTCCTCAGTACGACTTCCTTCTTTAAACGTTTCTGTTTCTGTGGATGTTTTTTCATACACTTCGCCAGTTTTACTCGACGAGACGAAGTACACTGCGGCGAATATATTAATGAAGCTGCGAGCGACCGTGTTAATGAACTTTTGACACCTGAATGTAGCGTACTGCACACCTTGGCCATTGGTTTCGATGTATTCGCATTTCCATTTTATAAACAAGTGTGTCTGGGTACAATCATCGTGTCTCGACAGTCGGATGATGATTTTAGGCGGAAAATTGGCCGCTATTATGCGGTCTGATTTAGAACTGAGGTCCACGAGCTGGAAACAAGGTATTGGTCCATAGATGGGTATGAAAGTCGAAAATATATTGCATTGTTTGTGTTTCGTTGGTGACGAGGATCCGGCCATATGATGTGGTTTTTTTTTGAGGATAAAAAGATGAGTGGGATTTTCTGGATTTTTTTTCCTTGTGGAAGAAAAGTAGGTATTTGTAGTCGTAGGTCTGAGTCTCGAAATGAGTAAATGGGCTGAAGACGGTATTCGCAGGTTTATATTGTAGATTTACATACAAATTGCATTAAGAATTGAGAAGAATTCGCGTACACATCCGAGACAGAGAGTATTCCGAATGTACAAGTATTGTATAGGAAAGCGAGCTATTGTGATGGTAATGTAGGTTGTTGCGCGTGTACTTTGTACACCTGTGTTGAGCAAGCGGTTCGTAACAAAGTAAATGGTCCGAATTTATTGGTGGTCGAGGTTTTTTTTCACTCTTTGAGATGTCCTGCGGTGATTTTTACGATCTATGTGGATGCTTCGGTGCGAATGTGTGAGATGAAGATGTGTTGCGAACTAATTACTGGCGATGCGATGTGAGGATTTTGTTGGTTGTTTGGCAGGTGAGGTGTAATAAGGTAGCTGATGGAAGAAGAAGGAAAGGGATTGGGTGAAAATTGAGATTATTTGAGGTCGATTTGATCTGATTTTGGTTTTGGATTTTTCGGTTTTGGGTGAATTTTTCCTTACAGGAGTCTCCCATTTTGAATTTTTGAAAATCTTGGTTACCTTAAATTTTAAGAATATAGGCCTAGAAGAATCAAAAGTGATCTACTCAGAAGAGGAAACAATTCGATTTTTCTAATCTTGTATTAGGTATATTTGTATCTATTCAAATGATCAATTTTCCAAAAATGTTGAAAATTTGAAAACTGGTTGAGGGGAGAGAGAAAAAAAGGAAAGTTCAAATTAATCAAAGTCTACATTTATTGATTTTTGGCACCTATACAGGGTGACTGAAAATTGCTTCCCCAAAAAATTTAAAATTTCGGCAAAAAATTATTATTGATAGGGTAAATTTTTTTTTGGTCATATTCTACTAATATAGATCGTCTTCTAATCTCTGTATAATTTATAACCCGAAAAAATTCAATATTGCGCAATTTTTCCCTTAAACCAGAGCATTAATTCAATAATGCTGAATTAAATTACCTGACTCCAATTTGTGAAGCGCTGAAATGCAATCCTCCTTATTTCAAAATTGAACGCACTGTTTTCAGATTAACAGGGTTCAATTCAAGATTTTGAGGAACTCGTCACCTATCCACAGTAATTCCTAGATTTTATTCCACGCAATTTTTTAATTTCGTTCGACTAGGTTTAGCTATAGCATTGTAAGCGAAAATCAAATTATTCTTCACAAAAAATTCAAAAATGATTGAGAATTTTTGAAGAGGCCTGTGTTCGAATAGTAATGGACCATGGATGCTGCCAGAGTTGAAATTTTTTGGATACGTTAATTAGGAATTTTTGCTAAGCATTTTTTTTGGGGAACTACTTTTCGGTCACCCTGTACTATTGACATGAACGAAACAAAGTTGGCTTATTGAAGGGACAAAAATCGAAAATTTTCTGTCGAAATATAATTTTTTTTAAAAATTATCCACTCAAAGAACGATTTTTTAATTTTTTTTCAACCTGAAATGAAAATAGTCATCATTTCTGAGTATTTTCCGAATAAAACATATCTAGGTACTATTTTTAACGAAAAATCCAATTTTGACGTTGTGGAGAAGTTGTCAAGATATTCTTGCCCTCTCCCAAAGTTTCGATTTAGCTCTCATTTTTTTTGGCTTTTAGAACATCACAAAAAACGTCCACTGCCAAAATTTCAGTCCCTAAAGTTGACTGGGGAGGGAGGGGGTTATGAGGTTTAAATTTCGAAAAAACGCCTTATATTGAATATCGTACTCAAGTTGCGGAATTATTTCATTTTTTCTATTTCTCACATATAAGGTGTGAGTTGGGATTTACCCCTGAGGTATTACCTTCGGATCCGGGAGACTATCCCATCTTCAGATGACCTATACCGAGGGTAGTTCTTGGTATAAAATTTATTTCCTAAATACCATATGAGGGCGAGTTATTCAGATTTTTGTAATTTTTTCAATGTATTAGGAGATTTTTCGAAATTCAACCCTCATAACTCCTTCCCAAATCAACTTTAGTGGCTGAAATTTTGGCTGTGAAAGTTTCTTGTGATTCTCTATAAACCTGTGAAAAAATTTTTCTTTGGCGTGTCAGACCTCGAGTAGGACCCATGCCAGTTTCTTGAAAATATTGAAAAACAACGTACGATATCGTGATTTTTATCAATTTTTCATTTTCCAGGAGTTAAGGAAAAGTTGGGTTCATGAATAAATGAAGAAAGACGGCTGAAGGGGGTCAAATTGAAATTTTGGACTCATAAGTATAAGATATTTTTTGACTCAAAAAGTCAAAATGCAAAATTTTCAAAATTATCATTGCAAATAAAAGATCACCCATTTCGTGAAATTTTTGACACTGTGAAGATAGGAAATCAAGGAAGGAGTTTTTGGCAAGGAAAAAAAAATCATAAACTAGATTTATTTCTTGGTATTTAATTTAATTTTGAAAATGGTGATTCGGTATTTTGCAGCCATAAATGAACAGAAATAATGATCAATGACTTTTAAAGGACAAAATCTCATTTTGTACCAGTTTTTAAATCGTCGAGGTATTTCAGATCCTCTTATCCCTTTCCATTTTAAAAACGCTTTTGAAATTAGCACCTTCGAAAATCGTATTTCCTGCTTCGGATAATTTGCTCTCGATTTTTTTCAAATTTTTTATCAAAATTTTTCGAAAATATTGAAAGAGTCCTCTCATTTTTGAGCTGAAAAAATTAGATACGAATAAAAAAAATTACATAAGTAAGCTTTTCTGAGGAGTAAACTCATCTAAATGATGGATATGCGTTAGAGATTTCTTTTGCTCAACAATTTTGATGAATTCAGAAGTAATTTCACATCAAATGAATTGAATTAAGTATAAATATTGAGGAGATTTTTAGTAAAAATGTCATAAGCCATTTTTCTTAATTTTCAAAATTTATATTAACAATTTTAATCAATTAAAAAACTATAACCATCAAAATTTTCATTTATGTAATTTTTAGAAAGCAAAACATTGAAATTTCGATAATCTTTGACATATGTTTGTTTCTCACAGTCTTTGAAGATCGTTGAGAAATGACATTTTTTCAATTTATTGAAATTGCTCACATTTGACGATTGCTGGCCTTTCGGCATTTTGTTAGGCGCGAAGAAAATTGAAAAGTTTTTGGGAGATTGACAAAATGACATATTTCACTCATCGAATTTTTTTGACAATCAACTGAAGTTGATGGGTCTTTCTGTATTGTAGTCCAATCCAACTTCTTTCTTGAAATAATTCTAAAAATAAAAAAAAATAAAAATATCTGACTCTAAACTAAGTCAAATTGATAGAAGATGAGTATGTCTGAAGAAAATTGTTCGGTTTTCTAATAATTATCTGACAAAATATCAAAAAATTCCAGAAATGTTGAATTTGATTATTTCATTCAATTTATTTCAATTGAAAAGTTTTAATAGGTACCTGACATTTCAACAACATCCATTTGCAGATTTATAATTCAAGCCATTAATTCGTATTATTAAAATAGTAGTTGATAAGCTTTCCAAAGTTCGCGAAAATATTGAAATTTCAATAGAAAGTTTGAAAATGAAAATCTTGAATATCCAACAATTTAACAAAAAGTCATCAATAGAAATTTGAAAAAAAAAAGATTATTCGAATAGTCTGGACGGTCCGCGAGCAGTCTGGGACAATTCTCGACCCCCCCCCCCCCATCAAAAACTGTTCGAGAGCAGTTTGAGACGCCAGAGACTGTAATCAAACAGTCTGAGGCAACCAAAACTTTGATTGAGCAGTCTGGGGGAGATCTTTGAACCCTCGAAACTATCAATTACAAGCTAAATAAGTTTATAATATTCTCATGAAAATCGAAAAGTCACTGATAGGTATGCCAAAATTTTTCCAACTTTTTTTCAAGTCTAACCAAGTACCCTTATGTCATCGATCGCCAAAATTTGGTCTTAAAAATTTGGTCTCTCATTTCATTGACACCCCCCCCCCCCCCCAGCACTATAATAATATTATCCATATGTGAGCCTGGATATAGAAACCACCCTTAGGTGTAAAAAATTGGTGTTTGAGTGGAGGTTCTCCTTTGATTCTATACCTTCTGAAACGCCCAAAATCAGTGTCACCTCAAAAATCAATTTTTTACACCTAAGGGTGGTTTCTATATCCAGGCTCACATATGTTGAAATTTGGAAAATTGGTTACTTTTTTAAAAAAAATGCATTTTGAGAAGGTTCAGATTGAAAAAATTATAATTTTGAGTCAAAAAATGAGGAAAAATTTCATTTAGGATGAGAAATTTTCAATTTTTTGCCATGTTAATCCTCTCTTTTCCTCATTCTCCCTAAATTCAAAACTTTTTAAGGATCAAATTTCTCAATACGAATGCTTTATTTTGAAACATGAGAATAAAAATCTAATTTTTTGTTCATACTCATTAACGAGGTGTTGAAATGAATCTCCCTCTCCTCACCTTCTTCTTAAATCTCCCATTTTCAAAATTGCATACCCCAAAATAACTTCAAAACATATCCATTAGAAAAAATCATCGGCATCTAGAACGTTCACTTTCTAAAATTGGGTCAACGACATTAAGGGAGCCTTCATTAATCATTTTTTACTTGGAAAAATTCGGCTAAAAATGTACGCTGACGCTGTGTGCGATAATGATCTTCGCGTACCTTTCTTGTAGGTACATGGGTACATGCATGCTCACGTATTCACGCTCCATTCCGTTATAATTAATCGGCATTGATGATAGTGTAGAGTCGTCTTTACATATATGGCAAGGTGGCTGATGGGCGAACTGGGACTCTTTATTTTTTTTTATTATTATTACGATGGAAAGTTATATCGCCGAGGATTTTATTTTGGTCTGGTTGGTGGTTGATGGAGACGCCATCGCCATACGTCTCGTGCAGATACCGGTATAATTTTACGAGCGTACGAATATGCAACTTAATAATGTTTTTAATATCGAATCGAAAGTAAAAGCAAAATCGACCGTAATATTTGTCTTTACTCTTCAACAGTCCTCGGTCCGATCCCAGTCACGTTTTAAAATGTGGTTTAATTGTTCTATATTAAATTTCATATTTGATATTGGGCCCATAAATTATATTAAATGGAGCTACCAATAATAATATTGGTAATTTAGTTTTCGAGTAATTTTCTCGAAATGAAAGTCGACTCTTTTATTAAGATGCGTATTTGCCTCATTTACATTATTATGACCATTTCCAAAGTACCTAACTGTATTTTATAAATTAAACGAGCAAGAATTCGAAGATAGAAATCAAAATCCGCGGTTTCGATGATTTTGATTTGTAGGCCTGTAGTCTGTATCTGCGTAAAGGTGAAAGATTGACAGCGAACGGAATGCCAATGTTGGTTTTATTTAATACGACGGAGCACGCGAGCGATGATGTTGGATCAATTAACATACATATGCATAAGAATACCTTTGTCGTTGACGATGACGAGTGTCGATTAAAAAATAAAGAGCTGCGTTCCGAAGGTTTGGTATTTACGAGTATGATATCGATGAGCTCTCTGTCAGCTGCGTTTAAAACTCAAATACTGTAATACTTTTTCGACTCGATTTTCTCTCGATTTGGATTAAACATAAGGTATATTGAGATGGTATCTTTGACGGTAAAGGCGCCGCGCCGCTTCATTTATAAAGGGTTCGTAATGAGTGACGATTTGGAATCCGATGAGCGAAAATTTTCATACCTTTGATTGCGGTTTGACGTTTAGGCCGATAACGATGTGGCATGTGTCGTGGTCTGGTTTTCATAGGCGGAGTGAGGGTCGAGGAGGCTGAAGCTGAATGTTATAGGCGTTGGAAAAATGTGGCACCTAGTTTAGGTAGTATGTGTTTTTGCTTTTGGTGGGTAATTTTTTTTCCAATGGAATGTGAAAATGTTATCGTGATTTTCTGGCCATCGTGATCTCGAAATAACGTTGATTTTTTTGCCAATTTGGGAGATCGGCGAGAATTTTGTGAGATATGCAAATTTAGATTCGGGTTTAATTGAAAAAGTGTTTGGCGAATTTGTCCTGGTTGATTTTGAGATGATAAACAGTGGAAAAAAGACTTAAAATGGAGGGTTTTGGCTGCTGAAATTCGTTTATCGAGTTTTCTGTCAATTTTTATAGGAAAAATAAAAGAGAGTTGAAGTGTTTCGAATTTTAGGTATTTTTGATAAATAAGGCATTTAAAAACATAATCTTTTTTATTTACTTTCAAATTTCAATTTTCTGAATCTGAATCAATCTTTTCTTCGATATTTTTAAAGCAGAACTTCAAAATGAATCGATGTAAAATCATGAACAATTATTAGAAATGTGACCCATGAAAATTTTCATTGTTCCTATTCAATTGAAGCACTATTCCAGTTCAATTAAATTATGAATTCCGATATTATATTTGTATTTTCTTACTTCGGAAATATCTATGGCAGATCGTGCGTCATTTTTATGCAGGATTTCAAATTTTGAAAATTTATGAATCGAGTGCATGATTCAGGGGCGCAATTAGGTTATCAAAATGTCAAAGAAAAGTATGATTTTTTAAAAATTTTATCCCTCGCTTCGCTGGGGCAGCATTTTAGTTTTTCGAATTTTGAAGACCTTTACTTTGTGTTTATTAATAGACAGGGTGTCCATTCTCTGGATAACCGGGAAAAGTCAGGGAATTTTGGTGGTCTGGAAAAGTCAGAGAAAAGTTAGGGAATTTTGGAATTTTCTCTGAAATTTTTCGAAAATCCCCCCAAAAAAAGGATAAATCATTAAAAAAGTGTAAAAATGTATTTTTAGAGCATTAAAAATCCGATTTTTTCAAAGCTTCACCCTCGCTTCGCTCGGGCATAAACAAAATTACGATTTTATAATCTATATCTGAGACGAAAGTGCGGAAGAATGTTCCCTTTTTACCTCCTCCCCATTTTTAGTATGTGAAAAAAGTCAGTCCCCTTTTTCCACTTCGAAAAAACAAAAAAAGTTGTCCAACACATGGCCCCTCTTGCCCCCCCCCCCCCAATTTTTGATTCTGAGGCCGCGACGCCACTGCTTGGTTCTTAATAAGCTGTGCCGAGAAAGAAATGCCACGATGTTCTTAAACACGATGTTGAAAAAAAGGGGAGGAAATGGAACTTAAATTATTGGTCATATTTTGGAAAACATGAA
Source organism: Pseudococcus viburni (assembly GCA_033439095.1). NCBI lineage: Eukaryota > Metazoa > Arthropoda > Insecta > Hemiptera > Pseudococcidae > Pseudococcus > Pseudococcus viburni. The sequence goes on along the minus strand of JAVBJF010000484.1, from coordinate 50,774 downwards.
TGAGGGAGAAGTGGTGAATTTTCAAATTTTGACGACCTTTTTTCGCAAAAATTTTCGCCCTCGCTGGGCCCGAACTCAATGAATTTATATGTTTCCATAAAATGATTTATATTTTACCGTGGTTCACCAATGGCGGCCACGTTAAGAAAATTTTTCGACTTTGAAAACCCATAGCTCAGCCCCATATCACTTTTTTTTCGCGGTGAATGGCTTAAATGGTAGCTGTAACCTTTCACTATAAATTGGCTTAAAAATCAACCCGAAAAAACAATATAAAAAAAAGTAGCGATTTTTTTTCTGCAAACATACCCCATTCGTGGTATGGCGGCCACCCCAAAACCTGATTCGTGCAATGACGGCCACCTTTTTTTTTAATGACGGCCACCCTTGAAAAAACTTTAAAATACGTCATTTAAATCGTTTATTAAGGTTTAATATTTCTTCAGGCAATATTCGCAAGTATATGCCTCATCGTCATCGACTCCGGCGCACGCGACATGGACCCAAATGGTACATCTTTCGCATTTGACCCATTGCTCAGCTCTCGAATCACTGTTATAATTTTCTGAAACAAAATATAAATTTATACGCATTAGATATCTACGTATCTGAAAATACTTCCGATGTTTTTAAAATTATACCTTCACAGTAAAAGCAAACATGGTCATCGTCATCTAACTCTTGCTCTGCCGCACTTTCTCCCGAACCCGAAAATTGGAGGGATTCATCGGATGAATCGTCTGATTCAGCATAAACTACTTTCTTCCTGGGTTGTTTTTTTTTCGATGCGACAGGAATTAAGTCGTCAGCATCCGATGAATCATCAGATTCTGCCATCACCACTTTCTTCTTCGGTTTATTTTTTTCCTTTCGAAACATCAAACAGGGCTTTCTCCAATCTCGATGGAGAATATTCTCTGCGTAGCGCCATAGTAAAAGAATGAATTCAATAAAAAAAAAGTCAACAATCCAAACAAGAATGTTTATTTTTCTAATATAGGTAACTATAGGTAAATACATTTTATCCAAAATTAAAATAGATAATTTTTGGTGGCTGAATATAACTAATTTAAACTGGCCGAATATAATTATTCCTTTTAATACTTCCGGTAATTTTTTTTTTTTTTTTTACAACAATCGTTTCCAAATTCCAAAAACCATTCCAAAAACCAAGCCAAATTTTATATACGTATGACATCATCATTTAATTCCATATTCCCTGGATTAAACAGTTGAATTTTTATTCGAATTGAAAAAAAAAGTGAAGTGGCCGCCATTAAATTTCCCATTTTTGACAGAATCGTCAATGACGGCCACTGGTGGCCATCATTGAAAATACGTTATTCGAATTATCTAATAGCGGCCACCCGGCAAATGGCGACCTTTTTTAAGGTATCGAGGTCGTCTAGGAATGAAAAATATAGTATAAACCTTCTTCTTTCATATGGTACAAGTAACACAAGTCTAACTTACATTTTCTATTTTTAGGAATTTTTTTACTTTTTCACTTACCTTAGCAAATACATAAGAAAATCTTCGAAAAACTTCACTTATCAAAATTCAATCACAAAATTTTTTCTAAAATTTTTATTGCATCATCTGAACACAAAATTCACCATGGTACGTGTGCACAAGGCCCGTACCAACATTTCTGAGCAATCAGTGTTACCAAATAACTTTCCGAATTCTTATTATAGCTAAAATTCGTCAAGGGTGGCCGCCACTGGGCGAGTGGCCGCCATTGGTGAACCACGGTACTTCCTCTTTGATTTTTTGATAGAAACTAAAAATTGCAGGGAATTGCGTAAATTTATAACTTTGAGGCATGTGGATTTCATTGAGGAGGGGGGGAGGAGAAATTTTGGAATTTTCAGTCCGAAAAAACTGAATTTTTATCCGCTCATCCAATTTTTTCTGTAGGTAATGAATTCAAATTTTTGCGGTGAGGGGGAGTTGGATGGGTTCAAAAATTTTCAGAATTGAATTTGAATCTTTTTTTTTTGGCCCGGAGAGGAGCATCTAAAAATCTATCTAGTGATTTTGAAAAAAAAAAACGTTACGACCTCATGCATTTTATCTCATTCTAATGCAAAATTTTGGAATTTACGTACTCTCTCAATTATAAATCAGTGAAAATTACCGAAAATCACTGAGAAACAGTCAGAATTGCAGCACAGGAGAAAATCATTGATAATTTTTTCACTGAAAACAAATCAATGAAAGAAAATCACTGGAAATCAGTGAAAATTCACTGAAAACTCAGTGATATTTATAAAATTTACTGAAAAATCTGTGAAATTCTTTGAATGATCAGTGAAAAATCACTGAAAATCAGTGAATTTCACTGATTTTTCCTGTGCTGCAATTCTGACTGTTTATCAGTGATTTTTCACTGATTCGGAATGAGAGAGTACATCACGTGAAAAATTACCCCCCTCCCCCCGTTTACAAATATCATATTTAAAAGGTCTGGAAAAATTCGAAAAATGAGTCTGGAAAACCTAGAAAAGTCAGCGAAAATCATTTCTGAAATATAGTGGACACCCTGATTGAGTACCTACACCTACTGAGTATTTACTTATGATCGAAGCTGGGCCAAAGGTGGGATAAAGAATAGGCCTTCCTTTTTTTTCCCCATATTGAGAAATTACTTTCCCCCAGGAAACTAATATGTACATATTTGAGCCTGGTGAACAAATATAACAAATTTTTTGAAAAATTTGCAGTTTATGTCGAAAGAATTTGAAAAAATTGATTTTCTTCGAGTTAGAAAATTTTAAAGTAAAATTCCATATGAGTCGAAAATGCTCCCCCTTCCCCCTCATAATGCCAACTTCGATTTGCCCCTACCTGCAATATTTTATTTTCTATTCCTCGTTCTTTATTTTTCATACCATGAATCTATCGAAACATTTGTTGAAGTTGAGAAATTAATAATATAGCTTAAGAGGCTATAAAAATCATCCTCAGCTTCACGAGCAAACTTTTATATGTAAGGTCAATTGGGGTAATTGTAAATTTTTCGGAAAATTGAACCGATTTTGTGATACTCTTTTTCGTTTTACTCTGTGAGTAAGAAAGCAAAGTGATTGAAATTTTTACCATGTATCAATGAATGTATAAGGAGTAATATGGCGGTTTGTTTTCATCGATTCGATTATTCATTCCGAAATTATGGACTTGGTTTACAATTGGACAAGAATATTTACATTTACCCCACAGTGGTGGGGTAAATGTAAATGCATACATTGTGCCTCATAAAAAACGTATCCCTCGGGTTTTTTTGCATAATTTGGAAAAAAATTATAGAGATTAAATATTTAAACGTGTGGAAAAACTAACTTGTAAAAAAAAAAATCAAAAAAAATCAAAACCAAAAAAAATGATATTTTGTGTTTAAATTTGTGAATCCCATTTAAATAACACGTGTTTACAATTACCCCACACCTGAAAAATTTGATGGGTATTTGTAAATGCTGCAGAAAAATAATTTCTCAGCTTCAAAAATCATAAGAATTGAATTTCATCATTTTTGAATGTCCGTAGAACTAAATTAATGCATCAAACACCAACTTTTTTACTTTTTTCTATTTTTTCTCGAATTTTGAAGATTACGTAAATTGTGTGAAAATCGAAATTTGATATCATGTTTTTTTCATCGCGAAATTTTTCATCACAGCTGTCACCAAGAACCCGAAGTTTTTTATTATAGTAAGACCAATTATTCAAAGTTTTTATTTTTGGCAACTCCAGCTCGCTAGATGCATTTAAGTATTTACAGCACGACTTGTTTACAATTACCCCATGTTTACAATTACCCCAAATGACCTTATAGGTAGCTACGTTAATTTAATTTATACGTTCCTAGACGATAAACTGCACAGATATTAGGTAGCTAGGTACATCATACGAGATGTAAGTAGTTAAAATGTGAGAAAAATTTTTTAACGAGACAAAAAAATTACTGGTTTATAGGTAGAGAAGAAGGAAGACCTTGGCATACCTATCTGCCATGGAGTTTGTTCGGAGATGATGATGAACTGGAGTAGAATCCGCTTCGCAGCTGTGACGAGTCCGGCAACTGGTAAGTAAACTGACTCTGGTATGGATACTCGTATCTCTTAGGTACTTAATAGGAGTAAGAATAGTGTCTAATTGAATAAGACAAGTAGGGTATCGATGTTTAAAACGAATGTTTAAACTAGTGTTTAAAATAAGTTTAAAACAACTGGGGAAAAAATGTTTAAAATGTGTTTTTTTTTTTAAATTCTAAACTGTGAGTTTTTTCGTACGATTTTTTTCAAAAATATGTGCTATTTTTCTTCAAAATTGCAAAATTTCTAGTTGATTGATAATTTTTAATTTTTTTAAAAATAAATTTGTTTGGCTAGCGACCTCGAATTAGTATGAAAACATTTATTTTTTGAGTACTTTGCAAATAGATTGTCCCAAAAATCGCATTTTCGAGGCGAAAATTTACCATATCTTCAGATTAAAGGCTCACAGCTGAAATTGGACCTCGAATTCGGAATCAGCGACCTCAAATTAGTAGTATTCGACTTCTATTTTGAATTTTAACAGCTTCAAAAATATCTAAAATAATCAAATGAGTAAATTTTCAAACAAGTAGGTATGGAAAAAATGGCACTTTTTTCGCCTATAAGTACATTTTCTTCTCAAAACAGCCAATTTTCTTCTACGTAGCAATTTTTGAAGCATTTTTTGATGCAAAGTACCCAAAATAGAAGTCGAATATTATGAATTTGAGGTCGCTGATTCCGAATCTGCTGCCCATTTTCAGCGCTGGACCTTTGTTTTTGAGATATAATACGCATAATCACTGAAAATGATGGAAAATCATGTCCTACATCTTTGAAGGTTCCAATTGTGCGAGTAAAATTGCAGTTTGAAGACGTTTTCAGACTCTAAAATTGGAAAAAATTCGCCAACAGATTATTTTTTCACCATTTTTGTTGATTTATTTCGAGGGAGGGGGAGTGAAGCGTTGATTTGAGAAGATAATTACCTAATGAAAAGCCATCTAATCTGATCGAATGATTCAAGGAGACTGATGATTGAATAATTTGTGGTTAAAAGTTGAGTTTTCAGGGTTATACGTGGTATCCTTTTCGCATAAATCAAAATTAAGTATCATTCGAGACGGTTCATTTCACACACAAGGTGTAGGAGGAAATAGAAAGCCATTTATGAGTATTTATTTCAACGAACGTAGGATACCTCTGAGGACATCACGAATCAAAATTGACGATTATTATTTTATGTAGAAGTATTTTTTCATAAAAATTGATGATTTTTTTCGCCATTACTCTCGAATTTTTTACTCGAAATTTCCTCCTGCAGGTTTAAATTTCATCTTCATTTTTGGAATTTTAAGCACTCATTTAATTATTTCTCTAAAAAATGTTTTTTCGTAAAAATTGATGATTTTTTGCCATTTTTCTAAAATTTTTTCTTGAAATTTTTGCCTACTGGTTTAAATTTCATCATCATTTTTGGGATTTAAATTACTGTTGATCAGGGGCGTAGCTTTGGGGGGGGGAGGTGTCTGGGGTCTCGGCCCTCTCCTTGGCGTCAGGAACTTACGTGAAAAAATGCCTTCTTGGAGCATTGAAAATTAAATTTTCTCAAAGCTTCGCTCGGGCATGAACGAAATTACAATTCTATGAACTATTTCAATCAACTATGCCAAAAATGGTTCCTTTCTGATATTCCAAGTTTCCCAAAAAAAGGTTCTGACACCATTGCTTGAATTTATTAGGTATTTTACTTGAATTTATTAATGCTATGCAAATCGCATGAGAACATTATGAAGTTTGAATTTAGTGTTGTTATAGTGAAAGGAAATTTAGTGGGGGGGGGGGGGGTGAACTCAAAAAATTATGAAATTTTGGACCCTCTCCATGAGAAATTTCTGGCTATGTCTCTGCTACTGTTGATTATTTCTCGGAAAAAATTTTTTCATAAGAATTAATGATTTTTTTTGCCATTTCTGTCCAATTTTTTCTTAAAATTTCCTCCTACGGGTTCAAATTTTATCATCATTTTTGGAATGTTAATCACTCATTCAATTATTCCTCTAAAAATATTTTTTCGTACCAATTTACGAAATTTTTTACCATCTTTCTTGAATTTTTTACTCAAAATTTCCTTTTACAGCTTAAAATTTCATCGTAATTTTTGCACCCATATTCAATTAATTCCAGTGTGTATTCTAAAATTTTTTTAAGGCTGCCCAAATTGGAAAATTGGCGTTTTTACAATTTTTTACTATTCGGCTACCCTCACCCCCCCTTCCCGAGACAAAAATATGCAATCCAATTTCAACTCTCTGTTTGACGTGAAAATTTTAAGTAATAAGTACTTAAGAATCAGAGAAGAAAGACGTAACTTGGCCGAAAATCACAGTGGGGGGGGGGTGAAAATGAAAAATTTGCCGGCTAATGTAATTAAAAAAGGAAAAATTTGCCGAAAATTTGCCGACCAGTTGTATTGAAAACAAAACACAAAAATTCGTGTTTTTTCGAGCTGATACTTTTTTGACTTTAAAAAAACCTATGTAATTCCTTAATGACACCTGACAACTCCCCTCTGAAAAAATCGAACAATTTTTGAAAATTCCATTAAATATTGCCACAAAGCCCGTTGATAAGGGAGAAGGACAAATTTTTTCCGTTTCAAAATATTCAATTATTTGAAATGGAAAAACATCATTTTAAAAATTAATTGAGAAAATTAAATGGCGAAATTTTTTGAAGAAAACGGCACCCAGAAGGTGAAATTTCTTCATTAGAATTCGTGCTTTTTCGTCCTTCTTTTATGACTTTTATAAAAAACGACATTCCTTAATGAGCTCCTCTTCTTCCAAAAAAAATCAAAAATGTTTTGAAAATTCCATTTTAAGATTATCACGAAGTTCCCTGATAAATGAGGACAAATCTTTTTCCCTTGAAAATAATCATTTGTCGGAGCTAGAAGGGAAAAAGGTTCATACCATCATTTTGAAAACAAATTGTGTAAAGTTACTGAGCCCGAGCGAAGTGAAGGCGAAAATTTTGCAGGAAAAGGGCATCCAAAAGCTGAAATTTCTTCATATATTTGATCAATATTTTAGAACTGAAAGGGAGCTTTTTTCGGAGCTTTTTTCGTAACTTCCCAAATTTTTTTGAAGCTGCCTAACAGATTTTTGTAGCTACCCAAGAATACACACTGATTAATTCGTCGGAAATTATTTTTTCCTAAAAATTGATCCATTTTTTGCCATCCCCTCGAATCTAAATTTTTCATCTGTTTTCTCATTTAAAACTTCCTAATTTTTTGGTCACATCAGTTACCCAAAAAATAGCTCAATATCGAGCAATCGATCATAGAAAACAGAAACCACTTGGAAAAAATTCCAATCCTCCGATTACTTTCAGTTCACTCCTCTGTCAGATACGTACGATCCCAACACACTCGAGAGCTCGGAGGAAAAAAATATAGAAAGAGAACCTCGTACGCACGCCATGCGCACACAGAAGAATGACACTGGCGGAATTTCAAAACGCCTTCGAGCTTGACGGGGGCGAGACAAGCGTCTGAATGGCCTCAGGGTCGTACAAATTATCGGTTTAAATGGTTCTAAATGACGGTTGTTTATGTATATCTCGTAGCTCTACCTAGACCTACGTCTTAGGTCGTCGGTTTTTCGATCAGGAAAGCGAACTTTGCAGTTGGAATCGAGGTTGAAGAGACCTTCGGTGGTCCACTGCACTTTCTGCTTCGCACATCGGTTTTCTACGTAAATATTTCGATTACTTGGCTGAATTTTGTTTAAAAATATACCCCCTGAGACGATAAATTCGCTGATTCCACGAGTACGTGATCGATCCGGCGAGAAATACGGACCAATGGCAACGTATCGATCGATAAATCGCAGCCAGCGTTTGTAAAGCTGGGAAAAACATAGTGATTAATTTAAGAGGGCATTAAAATGTATTCGGAACATGTATAGCGGCTATGCGCGTGTTCGGAATTCGGCGTTCAATTTCTACGAAAAATAATCTTCGGAAAATAAAAACCACTTAAACCGATAGTCATAAAAGTCTAGCCGCCGGCGAGAGGCTTGCCACTTGCACAATGACGCGATCCCGAGCCGTACCTTTTGACTCGGGTAACAATGAATTCGAATTTAACCGTCAGAATTCATTTCATAATTCAATCCGGCTCGTTGGATTTTTGAACCGAGAGATCTGAAAATTGATCAACCGATTGCAACCAGTTGTAATTATATCGAATGAGAAGAGCCACTGAAACTCACTTGCTAATTGATTAATTTAACTAGTTTCCTTTTGCGGATTCGTTGCTAGTCCACCGCCGGAGACCGAGGTTGAAAATGGCTGGAAAATGCACCGAGATTCACTGCACCATTCACAATACCGTATTTCACTCGGAACCGAACCACGGTGCGAAATTTTTATCGATAAATTAATTCGTATCCGTCGCGTGGAATGGTTTAATAAACAAAAACAACCGACCAGCGGATTAATACGTTATAAATATCGGAGCCATAGAACTAACCGCGCAACGCTTTTAATTCGGCTATCGTCGAAGAACTGGTTCTATTTACCTTGCGTACGCCGCCGTTGGTACCTGAGCGGATGCAGAGCGCGCTCTGGCGTCAGTATTTAATCGCGTGCAGGTAACCGTCGTACCTGTGCTACCTGTGGCTGGTCGCCAGAGTCAATAGGAATAACGAAAACAAGGTGAAAAAGAGAAAAAAATGGTATATTTCGACTCAAGTCTCCAAATAACACTTTAGAATACGTACGAACTGGTTGCCACGATTGTGGATTGATTTGCTATCGGGAATATTCAACTTTTCCGAGCTTTCGTCTCGAATTGGTACACCTCGTAGGGTGCAAAGTAGCTTTGAAATTATGCTAGTTACAGTAGAGGAGTTTACAGCGTCACCGAGTAAGTCGAGGATTTCAACGATGGAGGCCAAAGCTGTCTTGGAAGTTTCGTTTGCTCGGCTCCAGCCGTGGATTCGTAGCAGGGTGCTAAGGAGGGATTCTAGATTTTCGTCTGGGATTTGCACGTGACGGAGTTTGTGGAGGAGTTGAGATATGAGGTGGAGTACGTCGGATGTGTTTTTGGGGCTGCTGAGTAGATCGATGAGGTTTACGATGGAGGATAGAGCTGCTCTGGAAGTGGTGAGGCGGATTATTTGGGATAGCCAGGGGAGAAAACCGTATTTGGAGATGATGTCTCGGCGACATTCCGGGATTCGTAGTCCGGCTAACATGATGTCCAGCACTAGGAGCTGAAAAATTCGAAAGAAGATTAGAAATGGGTATTGAAAATTTTTCTGAAAGTTGCTGAATTGGGTAGGTTTTGTCAATTTTTTTTCTTGGTTAATAAATAGTGATCTGTCAAAAAAAAGCTGGCTTAGATCTAAAAAATTAAAATCGAGATTTTGATGGATTCTGATAGTTGTTTGTAACGTCTGTGCTATGTTTTCAAAATTTTAATTTTTTCAGCTTTCGAATTTTTTTCTCAAAATATCATTTTTTAAAACTCTAATACATTTTTACCCCCAGTAAATTTTCTTCCTCAAACTTTTTTTTAGCATTCAAGATTGTTTTCAATTTCTTCGGGTTTCATTTACTAAAATTTTTTCATTTATCTGCTGATATTTAGGTATCTTAATTATCAGCTGTAAAATCCCATTCTTTGATTTAAAAATTTTCAAAAACTTGACATTCTTTCAAATTTTTTCAAAATTTGTTTCTTCTAAAAATTTTAGAGCTGGAAAATAATTTTAGAATAAAATTAGAGCTGAAAAAATAGAATTTTGAGAAAAAAATTCAAAAGCTGCAAAAATCAAACTTTAGAGAAAAAATTTTGAGAGCAAAAAAAATTGAGAAAAGATTTAATTTCGAGAAGAAATTTCTAGAGTTGAGAAATATGTATTTTTGGAAAAAATGCCAGAATTGAAAGAATTGTAAATCTGAAAAAATTTGCGAGAAAGAAATTTCATGTTGGTAAAAGTTTTGAGGAAAAAATTTTAAAGTTGAAAAATATCTGGAGAAAGGGAAACTAGGAGTTGAAACTATTCAGAGAATCGAGAAAAAAATTTTCTGGTTGACAAATTATTGATTTCGTCTCAAATTTTCGAGTCAAAAACTAAAAAATAAATCTTTTAGAAAAATCTTTCAACTATAGCTTTTAGCATGCTATTTTCAAAACTTTTGAACTTTCGACTTTTGGTTTATTACCTAAATTTGGTCGACTTTCAGCTTTTCGGTTTAAACTTTTAGCTAGCTTTTCATCCTTGATCATGATTCTGATTTCCAATAGCTTGTGAAAACGATTTGTTCAAGGAGAGGAAAAAGGATGAAGTCAAAATTTCAAAATAATTGTTTTCGTAAGAGGAATTCATTGAGTGCTCAGTGGACCAGAGAACCTTCAAAAAATTGCTATATAATTCTATATTTCAGAATCGATCCAGAAATATTTGTGAAACTTCTGAAAACTTATCATCCAATACGTACTTTGGACCGTAGGATCCGAATTTGGCAAAAAAAATTGACCAGGGGCGTCAGATGAATTTTTTTCAAATTTTCAAATTGAGCAAATTGATATGTACTTCGCCAACGAGTGCAGGTTTGCGTTTCCATGGTATGTGACGTGTTTTAGGTACTGAATACGAATTTGAAGTCAAGATTTTGATAGGGTAGGGGTAGGAAAGGAGTAAAAAAAATTATAGAACGTGTAATATGTCTGAATCTACGTTTTCGAGGCCGTAGAATACGAATTTGGTAATATTTTTTCATTTAAAGGGCAAGGGGTGGGGTGGAAATGGGTTAAAAATTGAAACATCCTCCCTACCCCCACTCCATGCCCCTCAAACGAAAAAATATTGCTAAATCACATATTACACGCTATATAGAATTTGTTCATCCAGTGACGTACCAATAGGAGGGAGGGGGCTTCCCCCTCTGAGGAAATTTTTTACTTGTGAGTTGGGAAAATTGGACAGTTGGGATTAATTTTTTTGATGAAAAATGATAAATAAAATAGCTATTTTAAAAGTTGGAAATCAACGAAATTTTCACTTGTTCCAACTCAAAATTGGTAATTTTCCCAAATCGAAAATGGTAAATTTTCCGACTCAAAATTGGTCATTTTCACAACTCAAAATTGGTCGTTCTCCCAAGTGATGAGTAAAAATGTCAGTTGGGACGATTAGTATTTATTTTTTTTTAATGAAAAATGAATAAATAAAATGGTTACCTATTTTAACAGTCGGAAATCAACAAAATTTTCACTTGTTAGTCGGGAAAATTAGTCATTTTCCCAACCTTTTCCAACTAAAAATTGATAATTTTCCCAGCGAAGAATTATTAAACCGTTGTAATAAATGCTTTTTTTAGGAAAACAAAGATTAATTACCTTGCATTTTAAAAAATTTCACCCCAAAATACATCTAGGACGAGAAGTTTGCACTAATGTTTCTAGATCTGCACTAAAATATAGAATTATAGCCAATTTTGGGGCCCTCCTGGTGTCCTGGCATTCATAGTGGAGTGTACAAATTAAAGTCGATTTTTAGATTTTAAAAATTTCTGAGATTTTTGATTTAAGGAAAAAGAAGGTGGGAGGCTAAAAGATCCAATTTTTTCATTAAAAAAATATACTTATGAATTTTCAGAAATAAGACGTAATAAAAATTATCGAGAAATGGCAAGGGAGACGAGTATGAATAAATTTCAAAATGCTATTTTGATGAATTTATATATTAAAAAAAAAAAAAAATGAAACAGTACTGAGGGACAATACAGACAACATGAGACGAAGTTTAGAAACGGTTTTCTGAAGAATTGTTTGAAATATCAAAAAATTTAGTTCCGTCCAACCCAATAAAATGTTGAAAAGTACAAAGCAGGGCTGGTAAGTCAGCCTTAAGCTTTAAGCTTTAAACCGTTGAGCCGATGATTTTTTCAGAAATAAGCCTAAGCGTTAAGCCTAAGCTTTATTTTTAAAATTTTAAGTTTTAAGTTTAAGTTTAAGTTTTATTTTTTTTTTGAGCTTAAAACTTGAAATTTTTTGCTCCATCTTTCCATTTTTTTTTCAAACTAACTTTTTTCATCTCTCCCTAACCTTGAAATTTTTTCAATTTGGAATTATTCATTAATTGTTCGTAAAAATTTTTTCTCAATTTCTTTCCAACATGAAATTATTTCAAATTTTAGAATTTTTTCTCACCTTGAAATGAAACATTTTTTTCAAACTCAGATTATTTTCAGGCCTGAAATTTTTCTTGAAACATTTTTCTATATTTTTGAAATTTTTTCAATCTGAAATTTCCTTAGATATTTTATCAACTTGTTTTCCAATCGCTTTTTAATTCAAAATTTTTTCAAGTTTACAATTTGTTGACATTTTTTATAAATCTGACTTTTTCACCAAGGTACTTATCATTTTTTGATTCTCCGAAAAAAATTTCAATAAATGAGAAACAATTTCATGGTGTGACTAAGGTAGGTGTGCAACAGGAGGCATTATTTTACATAATACTTTTGAATTCCAGAATTCGAAGTAAATAGAAAAAAATATTAGTATTGGATACAAAAATTGAGTTGAAAAAATATTGAAAAGAAACTTTAAAACTTTGAAGTTTTGGTTTAAAATAATTTTGAGAAAAAAAATCTGAATTGAAAAAATTTTAAGATAAGAAATCGAATTTGAAAAAGTTTTAGAATTCAGAAACAATCTTGGATTTAAAAATATTTGAGGCGAAAAATTTGTTTTGAAAACATTTCGAGAAGAAAATTTAGCAGCTTGAAAAAATTTAGAGAAAAAAACTTGAATTTATTTTCTTTCTTAGTTTTTAATTCAGCCCTTCTCCCCCCCCCCCAGAAAAATTATAAAGAACGGATTTAAGCTTTAAGCCTTAAGCTTTAAGCTGTGAGCCAATGATTTTTGGCCGTTCAGCTTTAAGTTTAAGTTTAAGTTTTAAAAAATTTGGCTTCAAGCTTTAAGCGTAAGTTTAAGTTTCATTTTTAGAAATTCATTTTAAGTTTTAAGTTTAAGTTTAAGTTTTATTGATTGGCTTACCAGCCCTGGTACAAAGATAATTTTCTTATAAGCGGATTATTTTTTTATGTTTTCTATAATCTGACAGAAAGCCAAATTTTTCATTTACCAATTTTTGATAAATTCGATCGCTTTCATCTTTTTCAATTTATTGAAATTTCATAGAAAATTTGGTAAAAAGTCATCTCTAAATCAAATCAGACATTTAAAAAAAACGTTTGCCTGATACGGTCACAAAACGAACTATTTCAGCAAAGAATTGAGCCAGAAGAAATACTCACATTAGTACGTTCGTTTGAGATCGCAGAGAAACTGTACTGGAGTAGTAACTTGAATAAGAAACATTTCTGGGCCACGATCCAGTCAGCTTTACACCGCATTCCGTATTTAATTACATTCAAAATCCATTCTCGTTGATCTCTGCAGGAAAAAAATCAATTATACTTTGAAAAAAATTCCACGACAGAAAAATTCAAGTTCAGAGGGACTTACTTCTGTTTATCATCGACACTATAAAACAATGACAGAAAATTCGGCACTGTGGCGATTTCAAAACAGGGTTTCGCCAATAGGAACTTTGTCAATGAGATGTACAAAGGGTGCAAAGGTTCTCCGATAACTAAGGACATTTGAGCTAAAAATACGGTAACTATGCAGGGTAATCGAGGAGGCGTATTGTCTTCTGGCGGATTGCTACTGACACCGGCTTGTAAAGAGTTCACGAACCGATCCCATAATTGGATTTCTTTTTCTCGACTACGAATTAGAAAATTTTAATCGTTATTAATTAGAAATGAAAAATTGGAAAAATTTTGAGAAATTTTTCGTACCCGAATAAATGAGCTTTGAATCTTTGCAAGCAATGATACGCAGCCATTCTGGTATCTTGAGCTTCGCTAGCCAAGGCACACACGATCAAAGCTAGAGCTCCGGTTCTGGTGAATTTTTGTACGCTGACTCTGGACTCCGGTGCTAGTAAATGACTCATCAACGGGATCATGAACGAGATATCGTACATTTTGTGATCGTACGCGACGTATAGATCTTCAGGCTGCGAAAAATAGTCGATTAATTTCCATATTAGCAGGATATTGTTAAATTTCGATGAATTTGGATGAAAAATACCTTCAAAGAACGATCCAGAGGGAAATATCGAATGGTATTCTTGATTAATTCGCCATCGAGTAATTCGAGCACCTGACCTGGTGATGGGAGTCGTTTCAACGAGACGCTGATCTCTGTCCGGATGCTGTGATGGGTGACCGCTGCATCTCCCCATAAATACGGTCTGCAGTCGCTGAATCGAACACCGTTATCTTCGTAGGCTCGCAGAAGCTGCAAAAATTGGACGATTTTTTTAGATTTTGAAAATTTTACAATAAAATTAATATCATCGTTGGGATTTTACTTGAAAAATAGCTTGATCGCATTTAGAAAGTGTGGCTTTGTAGGCACCCAAAAGCAAAGGTACGTGATTGGAAGACATCAAAGAGGTATTCGAGGACGTTAAAGTTATCAACAATTCCACCAAATCACCTGAAAAATTGAAAAATTAAGTCAATTGTTGTGGACTAAAGGCATAAAATTTATTTTCGTGGTAATCACATTTTATCTCCGAATCGCTCAACATCAAGTTGATAAATTCAGAATGGGATATGGTCATTTGGAACATAACGCCGGATTCTTCGATAGCACTGCCTTTTTCGAATAATTTAGCGCAGAAAGCCTTCAAAACTCGGATCAGCAAAGGTTTCTCGGATTGTAGACCATATTTTAACGAAGTTTTCACGAAATCTTTCCACACGTCGAATTCCAAAACAAAGGCTAGATCTTCCAGTAGCTCAACTACCAAGAGAATTTCTTCACACAGCCAATTCCTGTACATGAAATAATCGAGAGTAAAATTAGATCATTTGGAGTCTATAAAAATGAGCTATTTGGCTGATTTACTCACGTTTCATCGCCCGATTCTACGAGTTGATTTAATTTGGTCAAAGAAAGTTTAATCAAAGTTTCGCTTTTCAAAGCTGTTTCGAAAATGATTCTTAAAATATCATATTTATCCGCATCGAGCTCGTATTCGGACCAGTTTGATTCCAGAACGTGGCACATTTTCGAGCATTTTTTCTTCTCTGTAAAATATTATTCGATTATTGGAAGGGCGGGAGGGAGAGGGATCAAAACGTCGATTAAAAATAATTACCCCCGAAATGTTGTATTATTTTCATTAATAGGGGTTTATTTCCCTTGAGCCAGGAACATCCATCTAGTAATTTATTTAAATCGCAGATTTCACTTTTGTAAACCTGTCGCAGGATTTCTTCTTCGATTTCTCCGACTAATTCGATTTTATTCAAAACGTCCAACAGGCCTTCGATATTATCTAAATAATTCTCAATTGATTGGAGTTTCGATTGCAAAGTTCCCAAACTATTGGGACGATACTGGATGAGAAAAACTGCCAATTTGCTGATTCCAGGATGATGAATGAGTAGATTTTCTACGTCATCTGAAAATTCACTCGAAGAATTAACATTATGAAATCGAACGAGGAAAAAAAATTTAGATTTGGACACCTCACCATCATTAATATGTTGAATATGATGAGGAAAAACATTCAAATACGATATTAGAGTCTCTTCGAGGTCATCTGTGGGAACATTACATTTCAGAATTTCGATCATTTTGCCGATTAGCAGGTTAAAATCGTCTTTTGTCAGAGAATGGTTGATATTAGAAACTGCTTCGTTGAATAAACTTCTCATTAAATTAAACCATTCAGATAATTTGGTTTGCTTTTCGTTCAATAAGATCCTAAAAAAAAAATGAAAATTTTATTTTGGTTCCAAAAATTCACGTGGCAGACAGGAAGTTGATAATTACTCACTTTATTGGTAGTTGTAAAAGCTTCGATAGAAGTTCAATGACTTCTTTACCAGATAAAGATACGAATTTAATGACGTCATCAATGGTATAAGCTTCGCAGTTAATTTTGATACGTTTATTCTTCTTATTTTTTTCCAATATCGTCAATATGAATCTAAAAAGAACGAAATAAACCATGGTTGATTTTTTTTGCATTAAATTCGTTCTAATTTTATTCAAAGATCATCTTACCGAAGTCTGAACGGAGATAAGAATTTGGAACAGTAATCCCAAGTGACTTTGTGATCTTGAAAATGAATCGCAGTCTTGAGAATAATTTCGGTAAAAGCATTCGATTTACTTCGTTCGATAGAAAACGAATTTTTAAAACTGTAATTGATCAGTAGCAACTTGAGACAGAGGGCATTTTGAGTTTGAAGTTTTCCTCCAATTAAGGCTAGCATTGATATTATTTCGGAAATTATGGTCTTTTTTAGAATCTGTTTCCTTTGCAGTTGAATGGTGTAGAATAGGCAGGCATTCCATAATGAAATACAGTCCATTTCGTTTAAATTTTGGAAAAATGATTCGATCTGGAATTTTACCAAATGTGAAAAAATTATTTCAAAAAATCAGAAAATAAAACAACAGAACAATTTTATACCGAATCTTGGGAATTATTTTTCGAGGCCACGAGTCTGTCAAAAACAAGCTGCGATTTGGTATCAGGAATGACCAAAGAATCTATTTCTGAATCCATGTTCCAGTAATTCAAGTACTTCAGCAAATCTTCTTTCAGATACAAGTTTTTATATTTGCTCACCAGCGTTGTCAATCCATAACAAGAGCACTGTAACATTTGATAAATCAGAGCACTGTAACATTTGATAAATATTTGATAAATCATTAGATCAAATAGTAGGGTCTCAATTTCACGAAAAAACACATCCCTGTAAAAAGCAATTTTATGACCGATTCGTGTTCTAGACATTAGAACAAACAAATTTAGCCCAGATGCCTTTTTTTACCCCTCCCCCTTTTCCGAGGGTCCACCATCCCTTTCTTAAAAACGCCTGTAGCGCTCCTCCTATGGGGTTTAATGAAAAAATTTTCCCACAAAAGTTGTCCCTCAACATCTCAGCTACAAATTACTTTCTATAGAGAATCCAATTTGGGGCCACCGGTGCCCCTCAAATTTGAAAAACGTATTTCAAAAAATCATAAAAATCACGTTTTTTTCATTTTTACCGAAAAGTTTCTAAGATGAGTAAAATTTGTAAATAACCAAAAGTATTCAGAATTAAATTTCCTATTCGGCGAGTTATATCACGACTATTTTCGTACCGCTCCCTGTTACATACAGGCCCACCCCCCTCCCCACATCAAAAATTTCGGTCTTCTAGAAAAATTTTCCAGCAAAAATTTTTTCTCACCACCTAATCTACAATTTCGGTTATTATAAAAATTAATTTTTGAGCAATCCTACCCCTTAAATTCGAAAAATATCCCTCAAAAATACATAAAAATACGCTTTTTTACACTTCTAATGCAAAACTTTAAAGATAATTATGCAGACAGAAATTAGGTATATTCATTAGTTGCTTCTCCATACAAAACTAGAAATTAAAAATTACGATTTTTAGACACTTTCTCCGCAATTTCTGTCTACATAATTATCTTTAAAGCTTTGCATTGGAAGCGTAAAAAAGCATATTTTTATGTATTTTTGAGGGATATTTTTCGAATTTAAGGGGTAGGGATTGCTCAAAAAATAATTTTTATAATGACCGAAATTGTAGATTAGGTGGTGAGAAAAAATGTTTGCTGGAAAATTTTTCAAGAAGACCGAAATTTTTGATGTGTAACGGAGAGCGGTACGAAAATAGTCGTGATATAACTCACCGAATAGGAAATTTAATTCTGAATACTTTTGGTTATTTACAAATTTTACTCATCTTAGAAACTTTTCGGTAAAAATGAAAAAAACGTGATTTTTATGATTTTTTGAAATACTTTTTTCAAATTTGAGGGGCACCGGTGGCCCAAAATTGGATTTTCTATAGAAAGTAATTTGTAGCTGAGATGTTGAGGGACAACTTTTGTGGGAAATTTTTTTCACTAGAACCCATATGAGGAGTGCTACAGGCGTTTTTAAGAAAGGTGGTGGACCCTCGGAAAAGGGGGAGGGGTAAAAAAAGGCATCTGGGCTAAATTTGTTTGTTGTAATGTCTAGAACACGAATCAATCATAAAATTGCTTTTTACAGCTCAGTCGAGCGGATATGAAATTGAGACCTGACTAAAAAGTTCTTCGTCGAATAAATTTTGATTGATTTGACTCTGGTACCTGAGTATGTAATAAATTCACGAGAACTGAAGAGGCGAAATTCTGGATAATTTTAGTCTCGCCTTTACCACCAGATTTGGTATTTTTCAACGTATATAGAAAAGCAGGCACAACCGGGCTTAGTTTCACTGGTAGTGAGGTAAATGTCTCGAATTCATCGCTGACGAAATCCATCAAGCTTCCTACAAACAAATAGAAAATAATTAAATACGATTCGAAAAGTATCCTTGGATCGATTTTCAACTTATTACCGTATTCTTCGGCGAACAGGGCAACATCGCCGGTCCCAGATACGTTGAAATCTGTATCTTCGTATGAACTAATCGAGGTCACATCGTTCATAAATTTATCGTGTTTTTTGCTCAATATGCTGAGCGTATTCACTACTAAATTACAAACGACGGAGGCTCCCTTGGACGTAACGTTTTTAAAACAATATAACCAAGTTATAATCTCTTCCTCGAATCCGTCAAAAAATCCTGTAGCCAAGAGGACATTCTGAATCACGTCGTCTTGCTCGGAATTGGCACCGATGATGTAACATTCTAAAAATTGTTTCATCATGAACGAAAATTTGTCCTGAAATGGTAATTTTTCAAATAAAATTATCAGTGGAAGGCAATGAAGAGGATATACGTTCACGTACTTGGCCAGGTTCTGGGTTATAAATTTGAAACGTAAGTTGAGCTAATTTGAAGAGCAAATCTGGGTCTTCGCATTGCGTCGTTAGATCGATATTTTCTTGAATTCGTAACTGGTTGAAATTCAAAGGCGACAGTTCGCTGTACAGTAATAAAACATCTGCGGATAGAGATAAATATTCGACGAGCTCGGGAAGTTGGCAAAATTCTGGCGAATCTTCTTGGTTATTTTCTAATCCACTTTTGTAAGCTTTTAATACACACAGACTGGGTATCAAATTCTGAAAAATATTCCAACGTAATTATCACTTGTGAGAAAAATTTAATCAATTTCAGGACCAATTACGTACTTTGTTCAAGAAATTATCGATTTGCAGCTCGAAAGTGTTTTTGGCATGAGAACTACTCGTGTAATCTTTTACTATAGCTTTTATTTTCAAAAGCAAACAACGAACTAGAGATAGAATATGGAATCTTATCAACGGATGGGAATGTACGTTGTCTTCGCTCATTTTTTGCATTAATTTCTGGATCTGAGATGGAAATACGAACGAAGTAAGAAAGCTCATAACTTTCTGATCGTCTGTATTAGCAGATGAAAATTCTTGCTTTTCTATCGTCTGGAAAAAATAATCGGATATTAAATTCGATAAAAATCCATACGAAATATTTCACAGGTTACCTTTTTCAAAAAATTGATCAGATTGACCCATTTAGGAGAACCATCAGGATGAATGTATGGTCCAGCAGGCTCATAAACGGGTTTTATAAACTCTGGACATGATTTCAATATTTCAGTGACCAATTCGGTTCGTAAAGGATGATTCCAGGGAGTTGCCATGTTCTGAAATAATACTCAGTTTCCATTAATCGAAGATTTTTTATTTTAAAAGTACTTTTTTTTTAATTCTTACTTCCAATAAGGTGAAAATTAATTGATTAGAAGTTTTTTTGGCCACTGAACCGCGTTCTTTGAACAGAATACCTTTCTTATTCGATGTACACAACGTCATTAGTAACGAATGCACTGAATTTCTGACAGTTTCTTCAATATTGGCGATCAATTCGTGATCCTGAAATCATCACAATCATTATTCTGTTTCAGATATCATCGAAAGTGACCAAAAAACACGAACACGTACCTCGGCAGACTCTTCAATGGAAATACTGTAGTCGTAAAGTTTCTCAAAGGATCGAAGCACCATTGTGTTAAAGGTATGTAACTTATGGGTTTTAGAAATTCTAATATTTTCGACGATTTTTAAACGTAATGTGTTTAAAACCAGTACAATGATATCCGGAGAATCGTTAATTAAACCAGGAATAATACTGGGTATCAGTCCTGAAACGAAATTAGCATAAATTAATCGGGTACAATGGGATTGAACGATTGATTTAATCGAAAGTTACCTTTCTTCTGAAGCAGTTCTGAAATCAACACGATATTGTCGTCGACTAAAAATGATAACAGATAATGAATAAAACACGTCCTCAGTTCAGCAGACGATGTTCCCGTTTCGGTTAGAAATTTCAGTGTTTTCTCATTTATTGGGAACAATGTGAGTAATCTCTTGGCTAATCCGTCACTCAAGTTGACCATTCCTATTAAAAAAACACTAAATTAATACCCCAATCATAATACTAAAGATATAACAAAATTCACCACCTGTGAAAAGCTTTAGGACAACTTTTCGATGACTAGTTGAGCTAACAACACTGCTGAGCATATTCTGCAACGTGTGTTGATAATCACACAGTAGCTGTTCGCATGCTTCTTCTACGTTTTTCTGTATTAATAAAAGATCACTGTTGCATCTGGAAAATATTCTTCGTTAGATACCTTCGAAATGTGGAATTTAATACGTCAGAAAAGAAATTACTTCGATACAACGCATTCTATTGCAGCTAGTATAGGATTAGCCACAGTTAGATCTTTCTTGCCATCGAATGGTTGCATTAAAGAGAGTAATTCTTTGGCACTACCGCCTGCCTTTATGTATTCGGTAATAACATCACGTTCCTTATTCGTTTCTACCAATTCTTTCACGGCTGCAAAAAGATAAATGTAAGTCGAAGGAAGTACTGCGATAAATAGTACTGTCGAATATTACCGTGTATTGCATGTTCGGTCTTCAATCTTTTCCTAAAAGCGAGTCCGAATGTCGTATTTATTAATTTCGGTGTTTTACTCTCGGTACAATTCTCAATCGACGTTAGTTTCCGTTTTGTAGCCACCGACATCGTGATTGTTTCGCTAAATCTGGTGAAAACGAATTTTCGAATGGATCTGGACAATCGAGATGGTAATTTGTAACTAAAAATTCATCCAGCGGTACAAAAAATTAGGAAAATATTTCAAAATCATGTTTTTCGGTAGTGAAAATTTGATGCACGTGTGATCGAATTGTTTATTTTCTAAAATATCTGGTGATAAGTTTGATAAGCGAAAAAATCGATCTAAAGCGACCTCTATTGATGAAAAAAACTATCATTTTTGTTTCGGTATTTAGCGCTCCTACGGTTTTTTGTGTGAACTATTTTCTAAAATTATTCTAGAAACTTCTATCCAGTTGGTTGTTTACATCTCCTGGCCGTTCCCCTCGCACCGCACCGCAACAGTCCCAGTCCGTCACGTCCGTGTTTTCGCCGACAACGAAGTCGAAATCGCCGAGAATTGAATGAAAACGCGTTATTTTTCTTTACATTTCATAATTTTCGACGTCATAACGTTAATAGTAGTTCACTTTTAATTAATTTGTGAAGAATAATTACTATTTGACATATTCGTTTGAATATTCGGTGAAAATGGGGGTCGATTCGCGAACACAGCGTATTGTTTTCAACGAAGAAGATCTACCTTACGAGGAAGAAATTCTTCGTAATCCGTACATGGTGAAGCCATGGATGCGTTATATCGAACATAAAAGAGACGCTCCGAAAAATCAAGTCAATGTGATTTACGAAAGAGCTCTGAAAGAGTTACCCGGCAGGTAAGGTGTTTTATTATTACATCATTTCGATGTGTATTTGTGTATTCACCGTGAGTATTTTTTCAGCTATAAATTATGGTACAATTATCTTCGAGTACGTAGGAAACAAGTACGTGCTAAGTGTATAACCGATCCAACGTATGAAGACGTGAACAACACATTCGAGAGAGCGTTGGTGTTCATGCACAAGGTACGATAACTTGTTTCCCTTTCCGGCATCCGCGCAGATGGAATTGCTCACTGGCTCATGTTTTATTTACAGATGCCCAGAATATGGATAGATTATTGCAACTTTATGCTAATGCAACATAAAATAACCAGAACTCGACGTGTATTCGATAGAGCCCTACGAGCGTTACCGATCACCCAGCATAATCGAATATGGCCGCTGTACATTAAGTTCGTTCGGACGTATAACATACCGGAAACCGCCATCCGAGCGTACAGACGATTTCTCAAAGTGAGATATTCAGTTAATCGTGCTTTTTTGTCGCTAACTTTGGCTAATTTCGAATTTTTTTGTAGTATTCGCCGGAAGATGCCGAAGATTACATCGAATACCTTATTTCTATCGATAGACTGGACGAAGCTGCTGTTAAATTGGCCGATATCGTTAACCGAGAGCATTTCGGTTCGAAGCATGGTAAATCGAATCATCAGCTATGGAACGAGCTTTGCGAGCTGATATCGAAAAATCCGCAGAAAGTGAGATCTTTGAAAGTCGACGCTATTATTCGAGGTGGTATTCGGAGATATACGGATCAGCTGGGCCACCTGTGGAATTCCTTGGCTGATTATTACCTTCGAAGTGGATTATTTGAAAGGGTATGTGTGGTTTTTTTTTTTATCAGCTGTGTATTTTTTTCCATCTTATAGAGAGTCTTTTTGTAGGCTAGAGATATTTATGAAGAAGCTATTCAAACCGTTACCACCGTTAGAGATTTTACTCAAATATTCGACGCGTATTCGCAATTCGAGGAAATCAGTTTGGCTAAGAGATTGGAAGAACTTAGTGAAAATATGACGCCAGAAGGTAAATAGAATGTTTCGACCAGTTCTGCTGGTTATGCAAATAATTGAGAAAAAAATTGGGTTTCGAGCCAGATTAAAATTAACAATAAATTATTATTGTAATTAGGCTTCAGAATTCGTTTTCTTCTTTTTTATTTCCAGCCAGAAAATATTCATTTTCAAGTTATGATAAAATTATTCGTATTTTGAAACGTATCTTAATTTTCGAATGTTTTCAGAGGAGACTGAAGTGGAATTGAAAATGGCTCGTTTATCTGATCTCATGGAACGCCGGATGTTACTCCTCAACTCCGTTCTTCTGCGACAAAATCCACATAACGTGCAAGAATGGCATAAACGTGTACAGCTATACGAAGGTCAACCGCATGAAGTATGTTGTCCTTGAATCACGTATTAATTTTTATTACTTCTAATTTTACCGCTGCCAAATTTTTTATACTCCATTAGATTATTAAAACGTACACGGATGCAGTCCAGACAGTCGACCCCAAGCTAGCTGTAGGCAAGCTACATACGTTATGGGTTGAATTCGCTAAATTTTACGAGAAGAATAAGCAATTCAAAGAAGCAGCCGTGGTCTTCCAGAAGGCGGTCGAGGTACCTTATCAAAAAGTGGACGATTTGGCTTCAGTTTGGTGCGAATGGGCCGAAATGGAGATACGAAGGGAGCGATACGACGCCGCGTTGAAATTATTACAAAAAGCCACCGTACTTCCTTCTAGAAAAGTCGCCTATCACGATGAAAAAGAACCAGTCCAGGCCAGAGTTCACAAATCGTTGAAATTGTGGTCGATGTATGCCGATATTGAAGAGAGTGTTGGTACTTTCAAGGTATTTCATCAGTGTTATTTCTAAATAATGTTCGTATTAGTGTAAAATTGAAGTTATCTGACGTTATCTTATCGAATTTTCGTTCGTGTTTTAGTCCTGCAAAGCAGTCTACGACCGAATAATCGATCTAAAAATAGCCAACCCTCAACTAATCATCAATTATGGGCTGTTCCTGGAAGAAAATAAATATTTCGAAGAAGCCTTTAGAGTAAGTTAATCGATCAGACGATAAATTAACGAGCATATAATATTATTTTATTACGAATGCTAATTGCTCTTTTATTCTTAAACGAAAAATTGAGCCATTATTTTTATTTGGGTTTTATTTTTTCGAACGTTTCATTAGTGAAATGAAAATTCAATATGGTTGATAAACGGTCGTTATCTGAACCATACATCTTAATTTTTCGTGCTTATCGCGTTTTTTTTTAATCATTGTTTTATTTTATACCCGTTTATCAGCCTTTTTATTTACACTTCGTGTTTCCTGCTTCAGGCTTACGAGAAAGGAATTTCTTTGTTCAAATGGCCCAACGTATTTGACATCTGGAACACGTACCTCGCCAAGTTTCTCAATCGCTATGGCGGAAAGCAGTTGGCTCGGGCGAGAGATTTATTCATCCAGTGTTTAGAACATTGTCCGCCCAAGTTTGCCAAAAGTGAGTGTTTTTTTACTTTGCTTGTTAGTTTTTTTCTTTTTTGTATAGTTGTAATCTTGTGAATTCGATTTAGATTTTTATTTGATGTATGCTGATATGGAAGAGAAATATGGATTGGCTCGACATTCGATGGAAGTCTACAGACGAGCTACGCAAGCGGTGTTACCAGAAGAGAAACTCGAGGTGAGAAACGTAATAATACGAATATTATTTTAGGATTTACATTGCGTGTAGTGTAATTTTATGCACCAATTTCCTGTATTTAAATTTCGGACGTGTGTAGCACGAATTTCGTTTTTTTTTAAAAATTGAAAGTCTTGGATCTCTGAACGGTTCGCGGTCCATCCTCTTGGCGTTGCTCGGTTAGCTTGCCTCTTCAGAATTCGATTTCCTGCGTTTATTTTTATTTTATTTTGGGACTTTGTCTTAATCCAAAACAAAACCTTGTGTTCCCCTCGCCCCCTCAATTTATTCGTCCAGGGCATATTATTTTTACAGAGCACATTCAATAGTAATTCTGAAGTCTCCCTTCCCCACCATAAGTGATCATAATTTCAGTTTAGGAGTCAGAATACTTGATCTTGGAAAATATATTCTGAGAATCGAAACCCATCTATTTCGATATCTCACTTGATAATTTGAAAATTTTTCCATTTCGGTTCCTCTTTCACTCATTTTGAAGTCTTTTCGATTTTTTTCTTTTGGTAAAAATATATCGTCGAAAATGGAAGTTTTCAAGAACACAAATTTTTAACATTTTTTGTACTCGCGTAAAACCACGTATTCTATGTACTTAACCCTCTGGTAGTCGCACACCAAGTCTGTCGCACCCTGGTGAAAACGACCGAATTACTGTCGTCGTTCCCATGCCTGTCGCACCCTGGTGAAAACGACCGAAAATTTTGTTTTCTGTCGCGCCCTGGTGAAAACGACCGAAATATCGTTATCTGTCGCACCCTGGTGGAAACGACCGAAATGTTAGTGGGTTAATCAATTACAGATTTCTCTGACAATTTCAAAAATTGATGGCAAAAGTTTCAATACTTTTGAAATCCTCATTTTTATAATTTTATGTCGCAAAACCTCTTTGAAATTGAAACATCGCCTTTGAAAAAACTAAACATGGTGTCTATTAGTACGAAAAAGACACGAAATTCAAAAATGACCTTGAAAAGTACGTAAAACCGTCAAAGTTCGAAATTTCAAGAAAGGAAATTAGGTATCGACCAAAAATACAGTTTTTTTTCAGTCGAAATTGTTATTTTTTCAAAAAAAATTCCTCGCCACGTCCAGGCTCATTTTCACCTTGATAAATTTGAAAATTTTGTAAGATCAAACTTTCTTGTAAAAGAATATAATATGACGTTTTCAACATTTTTAGCTCACATTTAAAAGGCATGATTGTTTCTTCAAAAAATATGTATATTTTTTTAAAATCAACTTGATAAGTTATGAATTTTGTCCATAAATACCTACTAATCCTCCGAGAGGTCTTTTTGAAATTCCAACATCGAAAAAAATGAACGTTTTGGTAATTGAAATTCTCTTTTTTTTTCAATTTTTCCCTCTTCTCGCTCGGACTCACTTCCCTTCCCCAACAATAAATAGATTGAAAGTAAAGGGTAAAAAAATTGCAGTATTTTTTAGAAATAGGTAAATGAACAAACAGGTATTTCAGATATCTACTTCCTTCTAACCACTGAAATTTTTTGGAAAAAAGTGGAATTTTAGGTTTCGAAATTTATCCTTTGCAAAAAAATTTCCCCTTTCTTCACTCGGGCCCTGAAAGTTTTCCTCTTTTCTTAATGTAATACATATTTTTAAAATTTTCACAGCATTTATTTTTCTTCCAAACCTCCTGAGCCAAATGCCAAAAAATCTGAAGATTTGATGGCGTTATAAAAAACATTAGCCCGGGAACTAGGAGAAACCCTGATTCAAGTAGAAAAGAAAGACGAAAGGGTATCTGTCTGCGTGGCACTCTTGGCTTCACTTTTTTGGAAAAATAAATTGGGTATCACTGAGGGGTTGGATAAGTGGTTTCTGTGATTTTTTCACGCGAGTTTTTTCAAATTCTTTGCATAACCCTGTTCGTACTAAATCTGAAGTGCAAAAATCTTATTGAAAAGAGGGGAATGGGGGAAATAACGATTAAAATTTTCTGGGGCGTAACCAGTGGGTGGGCCGGGTGGGCCAAGCACACCTGAAAAATCATCTGGCCCAGCTCTGGCCCATCCAACAAAAAATGAAAAAAAATTACTGTATCCGCTGAAAAAATACATTTAAAACAAGCATTTTGAGTATACGCAGGATTAAAACCTGAAAAAAATCAGTTTTCTACATATGATCTATTTGAAATTACAGAAAGAAAAATAAGCTCCCTTTCACTCTCTCCCCTTCTTGAAATCCTTTAGTATTCGCTTATTTTTACTACCCCCTCTCCCACACACCTGGATTTTTTTTTTTGCTCATCTAAAATTTTTGGCCCCTTATTTGGCCCATCTATACATAATCGCACCCAGGGGAGGGGGAGGCACAAGAAGCTCAGGCAAAGCAATTTTTTATCATAAAAATGTTAAAAAAGAGTATGATTTAAAAAAAAAGAATTCGCTCTCGCTTCACTCGGGCAGTGTTTTAGTAACTATTTCTTGAATAAACACACCTATCACTCTCTAAATTTGAATCAGTAAAGGGTATGGACGGATAAGGGGTGAATTTGGCCCCCGGCGCTTTTGGGCTCCTAAACACCTCAAGTCGTGTGTATTGACTAGAAATAATTTTTCACAAAATTTTGGACCCCTAACCCCCTCTCTTTCGGAGCTATGGCCATTTTATTGCATCATTTTCAAGAATTTTTAATTTCAACGAAAGTGAAGGAAATTTTCTGTTCTTTGGCACAAAGTTACATCTGGTAGAGGTGATGATTTTTTCAACAATTTTGGTGCACTCCTTCACGTTTTTTCGGTCATTTGAAGTTTTCAATCGTAAAAAACACCATATAAGCGAAGAGCGACCACCCTGGAAAAATTCCTAAAAAATGCGTTTTTTTATGTAGAATTTTACTATGTATTTGGTTTTGACGATTTTCTTTGAACTAAGGGCCGAAAATCGCGAAAAACCGTACAGAAATGTTGTTATTTTAGCAGATTTTTCAAATTTTGAGCTTTTTATACAGAAAGAAATAACCAAATAAGGAAACCAATTCCATATTCGTGTTCAGCAGGTCAAAATACCCCGGTAAATACCCTTTTCGTAATAGTTTTTGATTGAAAATTTCAAAATTCACCTTTTTCACTGATTTTTAATGAAAAAAAAGTGTATTTCGAGATTTTGAGTAAAACGATCGCGAAAAAAGTATTTTTCGGAGTATTTTGACCTGTTGAACACGAATATGGATTTGGTTTTTTCATTTCGTCATTTTCTCATATGTACTACCTCTTTCTTCATCCCCAAGCCCCCATTCACACCTTTTCCCCCTAATACATAAATTAGGGGGAAAAGGTATGAATGGGGGCTTGGGGATGAAGAAAGAGTACATAAAGTAGGGGGAAAAGGTGTGAATGGGGGCTTGGGGATGAAGAAAGAGGTAGTACATATGAAAAAATGACGAAATGAAAAAACCAAATCCATATTCGTGTTCAACAGGTCAAAATACCCCGAAAAATACTTTTTTCGCGATCGTTTTACTCAAAATCTCGAAATTCACTTTTTTTTCATTAAAAATCAGTGGAAAAGGTGAATTTTGAAATTTTCAATCAAAACTATTACGAAAAGGGTATTTACCGGGGTTTTTTGACCTGCTGAACACGAATATGGAATTGGTTTCCTTATTTGGTTATTTCTTTCTGTATAAAAAGCTCAAAATTTGAAAAATCTGCTAAAATAACAACATTTCTGTACGGTTTTTCGCGATTTTCGGCCCTTAGTTCAAAGAAATCGTCAAAACCAAATACATAGTAAAATTCTACATAAAAAAAAACGCATTTTTTAGGAATTTTTCCAGGGTGGTCGCTCTTCGCTTATATGGTGTTTTTTACGATTGAAAACTTCAAATGACCGAAAAAACGTGAAGGAGTGCACCAAAATTGTTGAAAAAATCATCACGAATACACCTCTACCCGATGTAACTTTGTGCCAAAGAACAGAAAATTTCCTTCACTTTCGTTGAAATTAAAAATTCTTGAAAATGATGCAATAAAATGGCCATAGCTCCGAAAGAGAGGGGTTAGGGGTCCAAAATTTTGTGAAAAATTATTTCTAGTCAATACACACGACTTGAGGTGTTTAGGAGCCCAAAAGCGCCGGGGGCCAAATTCACCCCTTATCCGTCCATACCCTTTGCAGAAATTCTGTTTTTTTGATCAATAAAATAATTTTCATTGAAAATAAGTGATTTTCACTGATTTTTCGGTCAAAAATTACTAATTTCTCAGTTAATGCTCCATTTATCACAAAAAAAAAAAACAGTAAATTTGATCAAAAAAAAAATCAGAAAATCTCGCCATTTTTCAATTTTTTTTCGCCCAAATCTGTAATTATGTATTATCTGCCTACTAAAAATACCCTAATTACCCCAGCCCCTCTGAAGTAACAAGGTATTTCATGTTTTCATTGAATTTTTACCCTCCCCCCATTTTCCTCGAAAGCTGAGCCCCTCCCTTACATAATTTCTCGGTGCGCTGATGCATCTATACCTAATTTTCTGGTTACGCCCTTCCAAATTTTCGTAATACGACATTTTGCTATTGAAGCACGAATGAAATAAGAATTCCAGTCGACATCCTGCTGGAGTTTCAACTTTGAAAAAGAAAAGAAACATATTTAAAAGATGTTTATCAACACAAGAGAGGTTTTATAAAGCACTTTGTTATGTGTAATTTTGAGAATACATAATTTGAAGGAAACCACTGATAAGGGAATGACGTCGCACAACATTGAATCACTATTGTAGGTATTTAGAACGTTTTAAGCCTAAAACAGGTTCTCTACCTTCTTTTGTTGCGAAGTTATTCCCTAAAAAAAGGCTGAGTCATGAGTCAAAATTTAACAACTTTGTGAACCCCTGGAACAAGTTAGCAATTCGTTTTCGAAAAACGTAATAGCAATTTTGGAGTCGAGGAAAAGATCCTTTTTAAATCGTAAAATATTTCAGTTATCTTTTCGAACCCTACCGCGTTCTTCGTTTTTTTTTTTTTTTTACCATATCCCTTTCTATGTATCTTTGGAATGTTATTCTCAACCTAAACGATTTCGTGCCTACTAATCTCGTGTTTTCTAATTCTTCACGCAGATGTATGGTATTTACATCAAGAAAGCGCATACAATGTATGGCATCGATAAAGTACGCCAGATATACGAAGAAGCCATCGAAAACCTGGACGTCGAAGGATCGAAAGTAATGCATTTGAAATTCGCCGAACTCGAAACGAAACTCGGTGAAATCGATCGTGCCAGGGCTATTTACGCGCACTGCAGTGAACTGTGTGATCCTAGGGTAAGCACGATGACCCATTTCATAATACTCTAGTGTAACGTCGTGTTTGGATAAATTCCGGGAAAATAACGGGATCCTCGATTTCCGGCGAATGTTCGAATGTTCGAATGCTTTGCCGGACATTGAGGATCCAATATCGCTGAGTGGGCAAAACCACACGTGCCTAACGGTACTTTCGATGGCCAAAACATCGTACCTGGACATCGACGATTATGATCGTCGATGACAGGCTTTTCAGTCGAGATTCGCACGTCTGTCCAGCACCTTCTCCTTTCGCTGGTTCGGTGTTTCATTTCGGGGCTATTAGGAAGGGTTTTGCCGTGCGAGGTCGTCTCTACACTAGGGTAATAAACATTCCTTCCAAAACAATATTTTTCTTTAAACAGCTAATTAGCCTAATTGGAGTTTCTAGTGCATTATGTATTGTGATTTTAATTATTCTTTTCGTTCGTATTCAAGGTAACAGCTGACTTCTGGGAAACGTGGACTAATTTCGAAGTGCAACATGGTAGCGAAGACACGCTTAAAGAAATGCTTAGAATTAAACGCAGTGTTCAAGCTTCGTATAATACTCAGGTATGTAGCTAGTCATTTTGTACTTTAATCGTTTTTATTTTCCATTTACCGGGTTACATCGTTAATATTGAGTATGCTGCGTTTGGTTTATTCGTGACGATTTATTTTTCTTTTCTTAGGTCAATATGATGTCCGCCCAAATGTTAGCAGCCGCTGCGAATGCTTCTGGTACTGTTGCCGATCTCGCTCCCGGTGCCAAAGATGGTATGCGAATGTTGGAAGCCAAGGCAGCCGAGATGTCAGCCGCAGCCGGTGAAATTATCGGTAAATTATTTTACATTTATTTGATCTTTTTATTCATTTAACGTAAATGAGATTTTGAGTGGGGGCTGTTTTGTGAAAAAGGAGACTTTTTTTGGAGTTCGTGAGATTTTTGCAGTAATATTTTTTCTTCCATTGAGTTCCGAAATTTTGAAATTATAGCTTCAGTTTTAGGCATTTCATATTGGTTCAAGGAGAGGAGGGGGTTATTTTTTTGAAAAACTATGTTTTTATTTTATAGTGATGTCTCTCTTCCCCACCATAAGTGATCACGATTTGAGCTCAGGAGTCTGAGTAATCTGAGAAATAGTTGAGCGTGCATTTTTGCTGGACAAAAAAATCAGTTGGTTTACTGCAGGTATGGGTCCCGTAGTCCCAAAAACCGAATATTGGATTTTTGCCCCGGCACAATAGGGAGCTGAAGCCTGACAACCCCCCTTTTTTCTCAATTTTTAAATTTGACTTTGGACAAAAAAATTTTTCACATTCTGGTAGCAGACACTCCGCTGACTCCAAATATATGTCACATCCCTTGGGTCACGGGCACAATGGGTTGCGGGGCCCCCCAATGTTCGATTTTTTGCCAAATTCGATCATTTTTGGCACAATAATGCCTCTGTAGGCGTTATGCGGTATGCTGGACAAGAAAAATCAAACTCAATGTATTCGTGGGTTCATTCCGCGTCCAATGAGCCAAAGTTTGAGCAAAACTGTGGGCACAATAGGCCGTGGTGGAATTTCAAAGTTATTTAAAAATTGAGAAAAAGAGGGGTTTTCAGGCCTCAGCTCCCTATTGTGCCGGGCAAAAATCCAAAATTCGGTTTTTTGGGACTACGGAACCCATACCCACAATTAACCAACTGATTTTTTTGTCCAGCGAAAATGCACACTAATTTCGATTTCTAGAGCACTGTTTGCCTTTTGGACTGTAGACTAAAAATAGATTCTGGTAGTCGAAAACTATTGATTCCGATGCCTCACTCGATAATTATGAAAATTTTTTTAATTTTGGCTCCTCCTCGTCCTTTTGGAGGCCTCTTCGATTTTTTTTGGTAAAAATGTTTCTAGTGTAGGCAAAGGGTACCCCCGGTTAAGATAGGTGAATCGGCCTAAGAGCTACTTTTTGAAACTGACCATCAGACATTATTAGGGACCCCAAAAAATAATTTTAGGCCGTATTTTCAACCCCCCACCTCACTCCCCTTCTCCCCCACCCCCAAAATGTCGAATTTTCGTCAAAAAATCCTATCTCGGAACCTAATGAACCAAAAATTCTGAAATTTATGTGATGTATACGGGGAGTGGTGACCAACTTTTGAGAATTTTTTTCGATTTTTTTTGCACCGCCTTCTAGCCAAATTTTTGTAGAAAATTTTTTTGGTACGACCATTAGCAGAGGAGATAGTAAGTCCTGAAGGAAGGAGATAATGGAAAAAATAGTATTATTTGAAAACGTGATAATAGGTATACAGGGATCGGAGCGCGGTACTTTTTTATGAACTTAGTTACTATTTTCACCTTTGGTTACTATTTGTTCATATTTTCACCCAATAGTTCATAAAGGTTACTATTTTCATCTCTAGGTTCATATTTTTGAAAAAATTCTAATCAATTTCAAAAAAAAATTTGTGTTTGGTTGTCGAACATTTATTTCTGAATTAGATATAGGTATACCAGCCTTGAAACATGAAAAATGCCATTTTTTTGGCATTAGATACCCACTTTTTTCAAAGCTTTGCCCTCGCTTCGCTCGGGAATGAACAAATTTGCATTTTGCTAAACTATTTGAGGAAAAAGTACGAAATAAGGCTCCTTTTTGCCCCTTTCCCCCGAAAATCCTTTTGGTACTCCTGGTTTTTATACTTAATTTGTACCTTCCCCAAAAAAAGCTTCCGACTTATTACGTTTATTATCATTTTTTGCTGCTTATCAACATCAGAAGTGACCTAGGGCAATGGCATCGGAAAGTAAGATAGAACTGAGTATTGAACAATACGAAAAAAATGGCTTTTGGGTATAAAAATTCAATTTTTTCAAAGCTTTACCCTCGCTTCGCTCGGGTATAAATTAAATCTGAATCAAGTTCCTATGTGAAGTATTTAAGGCGACATAAAAAAAATCCCTCTTTTCTTCCCCCTTCTAAATTTTTTTTCGTATTTCAAGTTTCTGTATCAACTTTGCACCTTTCCAAAAAAAAGCTAGTGACCACTGACCTGGAGCTTAGCCCTCCCAGATCCATTCCCCTAAATCCGCCTATGTACTCAGGAACTTTTGAAGTCTGTAGAGTCACTCAAAATGGAAGAAAAAAACTCATCTGAGAAACGTCTGAAATTCTGGACGAATTAACAAAGTCCTTGAATAGCTGTATTCGTACCTGTGAAAATTCTGTTTCTAGCTCGAAATCTAAAAGATAAATTTAGGTATCTTAATTTTTCTCTTCTTGATTCTTTTCGTGTATTTTTGCTTTTGCTTTTTTTTAAAACTTTTGTTTTCTGAGAAAAAAATTCAAAATGGGGGGGGGGGGGGAGTGGTTAAATTGATGAAAAAATTGTTATTTTGGTTCATATTTGGTTCATATTTTGCTCAAAACAGGTTCTTAAAGTTACTATTTTTGCGAAATATCGCTCCGATGCCTGGCGTATAAAATCGTGCTAAACTGTATGTTTTGGGCATGAAAATAGTAGTTTTATGTAAATTGATAGTTTTAATACTACCCCCCTCATTCCTTTCCGATATGCCTACCCAACCTAACCCATTTTTTTCATTCAGCAGTGGCAATATGATTGAGGGGTGAGGTTGGGTGGACACGTAGGAGGGGGAGGATGGTAAAAAATGCGTAGGACCCTCTTCCCCCTCCTACGTATTTTTCTCATTACCCCCTCCCTTCAGAACTCACTATCGTACCAAAAAAATGTTTCTACAAAAAATGTTGGAGATTAACTGCAGAACAAAAAAGTACTGAGCTATTTTTACCTCAAAATCAAATCCATAGGAGATAGAAGCGAACCCTCGTTTTTGGGGGAGGAGCGTGGAACCCCATAAAAAATTAGCCAGTGTTCTGGGGGTGGTAACTCTTGCGGTTACTCAGGTGGCCACTATCGACAGTTTTTTCGCAATAGAAGCTTTGCTGGGCCGAAGTGTTTTTTTATTTCCTAATTTACCAACACTAATCGTTGAAAATGGATGATTTCGATGATTTCGAGAATACAGGTTTTTAACGTTTTTTATATTCGCTTAGAACCACGTATTTTACTCGTTCAATCGCAGATTTCTCTGATTATTTCACAAGATGATAGGTAGCAAAAGTTGTAATATGTTTGAAATCCTCGTAAAACGTGCTTTCTTTTTTATATAAATCATTTTTTGAAATTGAACGAAAATTAACACCGCAAAACCACTTTGAAATTGAAACTTGAAAAATTTATTTTGAAAAAACTAATCATAATGTTTACTGGTACGAAAAAAGTACGAAGGTACGAAAAAGACACGTAATTTGAAAATAATCATAGAAGGTACGAAAACCCGTCAAAATTTTACGAAAATTACAAAATAGTTTGAAATTTTAAGAAAGGAACAGGGACTAGGAGTCATCCAAAAAGTTGACCCCTGACTCCACCTTGACTCCGGAATCAAACTCACACCTTGAATCTTTACTCCGGAGTCAATCTATGACCTTGACTCCTGACTCCGACTTGACTCCGGAGTCGATCTTTGCTTTGACTCCCTGACTCCGGCTTGACTCTGGAGTCAATCTGGATTCGGAGTCAATTTGGTGTCAGTTTGACTCCGATTTTGGACCAGGGAATAGAAATCAGCCGAAAAATGACTTCTGACTCCACCTAACTCCCAGAGTCAAGGGGAAAAGTTGACTCCTGACCAGGCTTGGGTCGTTCGTGAACGCGTTCACGTTCAGTTCGTTTTGAAAATCCCATACGTTCGTTCATTTTCGTTCAGTTCATTTTTATAAAATGGTCGTTCGTTCATTTCATTCGGTTCAAAAAATCAAAACAAAACGTTCAGTTCGGTTCAGTTCGTTTTTGTAAATGGTCGTTCGTTCATTTCGTTCAGTTCAAATTCAAAAAAAGAACGAAACGTTCAGTTCACGTTCAATTCGTTTGTCAACATTTTCGTTCGTTCGTTGCCGTTCAGTTCATTTTAGCGTTTCGTTCATGAACTTCAGAACTTGAACGAACTTTTTGTTCACTTACTGCTCTTTTTCCATGAAAACAATACTTTTTAGCGGTGCATGAAAAAATGAACGAAAAATGAACGTTAGGCACGTTCAGTTCATTTATATGAACCGTTCACGTTCACATTCAGTTCGTTTTCAAAAACTCGTTCGTTCGTTTCGTTCATTTTCGTATTTTTTTCAAACCGTTCACCGTTCACGTTCAGTTCGTTTTCAAAAACTCGTTCGTTCGTTTCGTTCATGACCGTTCTTTTTTTGAACCGTTCATCGTTCGCGTTCAGTTCATTTTCAAAAACTCGTTCGTTCATTTCGTTCAGTTCAGTTTGGTGTTTCGTTCGTGAACATGAACGAACTTTCGTTCACTTTTTGAACGAATGACCCAAGCCTGCTCCTGACTCCACCTTGACTCCAAAGTCACTTTCAGACCTCGACTCCTGACTCCATCTTGACTCCGGAGTCAAACTCACACTCTGACTCTTGACCTTCGGAATCAAACTCACTCCTGACTCCATCTTGACTCCGGAGTCAATTTCAGACATTGACTCCTGACTCCTGCTTGACTCCGGAGTCAACCTGTTACCTTGACCTTGACTTCTTGACTCCGGCTCGACTCCGGAGTCAAGCCGGAGTCGGAGTCAATTTGAAGTTAGTTCGACTCCTATTCCCTCGAAAGGAAATGAAGGGTACAGGGAAAGAACCAGTCAACTTTTTTTTGGCTTATTTCGAGAAAATCGAATTTTAAAGTTTGAAACGATGTGAAAATGATTAGTAAGATTTTTAGTGTAGGCGAATAAGAGAAAAAAAAAAACATTTTTAGCTAGCCAAGATTTTATCGCCAAAAATTGTCGAGGGTGATCCCCTGACTAACCTCTAAAAAGTCCGCACCCCCTAGACCCCGTGCTAAATCTTTTATGGAGGCTCCACCCCCCCTCAAAAATGGGTTTTCCCGAATAACTTCTCAGGATTTGGTTTTACGGCAAAAGTAGCTCAGTACTTTTTTGTTCTACACTCAATTTCCAACATTTTTTGTATGAAAATTTTTTTTGTACGACCAACAGCAGAGGAGATAGAGAGTCCGGAAGGAAGGGGGTTTTGGAAAATATGATATCATTTGAAAACGCGATAATAGGTATAAAATCGTACTAAACTGTATATTTTGGGTATGAAAATAGTAGTGTTATGTAAATTGATGGTATTAATACAACTTGACCCACCTTCCCCTCCCTATGTGCCTACCCCACCTTACCCACTTGTTTTTATTTAGCCTTAGTAATATGACTGAAGGGTTGGGAGGGGTGGGCATGTAGGAGGGGGAAAGATTATCAAGAAGCATTTTTACCCTCTCCCCCTCCCATGTGTCCACCCCTCCCCACCCTTCAGTCATATTACTAAGGCTAAATAAAAACAAGTGGGTAAGGTGGGGTAGGCACATAGGGAGGGGAAGGTGGGTCAAGTTGTATTAATACCATCAATTTACATAACACTACTATTTTCATACCCAAAATATACAGTTTAGTACGATTTTATACCTATTATCGCGTTTTCAAATGATATCATATTTTCCAAAACCCCCTTCCTTCCGGACTCTCTATCTCCTCTGCTGTTGGTCGTACAAAAAAATTTTCATACAAAAAATGTTGGAAATTGAGTGTAGAACAAAAAAGTACTGAGCTACTTTTGCCGTAAAACCAAATACTGAGAAGTTATTCGGGAAAACCCATTTTTGAGGGGGGTGGAGCCTCCATAAAAAATTTAGCACGGGGTCTAGGGGGTGCGGACTTTTTAGAGGTTAGTCAGGGGATCTGTTTTGTTACCTATCTATTACATAAAAACTTTCACTAAGTTTCTCATAATCTATGCAGGTAATGCGATTTGTTTAACTTTTATCATTTGTTCCAAATGACATTTCCTTTTTTACAAAAAAATATTATCTATTCACCCACCTCTTATTATAGATTTCAAAATAAAAGAGCGAAACCTCTAATATACAAATCAAAAATTCAGAAACAAGTTTTCACTTCTGAGGTACGTCCCATGACGCACCCATTTTTTTTGGTGATAAAATCTTGGCAAGCTAAAAATGTTTTTTTTTCTTAAAAATTGTGCTTATTCGCCTACACTATTTTCTGGGCATGTAAATATTACAATAGTTCCGTAATATATTTGAGAATAACATATCTTGAGATGAAAAATAAATATTAAAAATTACCCAAGTTATAAACTAAAAACCAGGAAATTTAATAGAATATTCGGCATTATTCCTTCAATTTTATTATAAATACGAAACTTTCCATGAAAATAAAAAAGAATATGATACCTTTTGGATGGTGCGCACGCGGTTATATTGGTCACGTGAGGGATTTGCTTGGTTTTTTCTCATTTTTACGTAACTTACTTATTTTTTTCCTTTTACAGCGGATTTTTGAACACAATTTCATGACACAATTTTGAAAATTTTAAAAATTCGAGTATGTCATGATATTCTACTCAGAATTATCTACCAGAATATATAATTATCTCATTTTTGAAAAAAAAAGGGAGTTGACTGGTTCTTTCCCTGTACCCTTCAAATTAGGTATTGACCAAAAATGCAATTTTTTAGTCGAGATTGTTATTTTTTCAGAAAAAATCCTCGCAACGCTCAGGCTTGATTTTACCTTGATAAATTTCAAAATTTTGGAAGATCGAACTTTCTTGTGTAGGAATATGATTTTTTCAACATTTCTAGTTCACATTCAAAAGGCATGATTGTTTTCTTTTAAATTTCAATTTTTTGGTTCATGAATATTCAATTTTGAATTGTAATCATTTGATTACTTTTTCACTTTTCTTGCCCTTTTTTAAACAAAAATTTCAACTTCATGATTCGTACCGAGTACGAAAAGTATGAATATATTTTGGATTTTTTGTACCTGACGTTCCTTACCACATTACTAGAACACATTCTTGCGGTCATCACCAGGTTTCGCTCATTAACGTTCGAGAACGGAGTGGGTAGCTGGGTACCGAATTTGTATCACCTCCTCGTCCTCTACACGTGGAGTCAGATAGTCAGATTGCGATTCTTCATTTGAATTCCTGGCAGAAGTGTGGTTTTCTATCCACGTGCCAAGGTCACTAACAAGGTAGTCGCTGTCTTTCTCTTTCCCCCCTCTTCTTCTACTAACTTCACAGCGGGGACAGGAACTGTATCGTCGTCATTTCTTGCGCATTTCTGGTATCTGAAATTCTGAATCTAATCTGGTTTGGACTGTGTGGCGCAGGCTTTGGTGACAGTTGGTAGTGGTTTCGTTTCGTCTAGTCAAGGACATTGTTTTTAGTTTCTCGAATATTTTGAAATCCTTTAATTTTGGGTCTTGACATCGACGTTTTTTTCGAAAATACGCTAAAAACCATATTTTTTTTGTGATATGAGCTCATTCTGGATGTGCGATAGGTACTGCAAAAATTCAACAATTATCGCGTTTCCTTTTTTTGTGTTTTGTTTTTATGGAAGAGTAACCAATACTAATGTATTTTTTTTCGTCTTATAGCAGCCGAAAATCGTGGTCCACGAGTCGAAATATCATTCGTACGTGGCGAAACAACCGGCGGAGATAAGGGCAACGAAGGACCAAAGGTCGCTAATCCAGACGAGATCAATATCGACGAAGATGACGACGAATGAATTTTCGATCACTCTGTTCCGGGTTCTTTCCAAAATCGATTTTCTACGAAAGCCTCGCCTGTTCCTGTCTTCGTTCGTGTTTAGTCATCGATGAAGCCAAAGGTCAGTGGTCATTATCTAGTGTATTCCCGCGTTGGCACGTTATCATGTATGTAATAATGTAAGAGAGAATATTCACCAAAAAAAAAAAAAAATGTAACCTAAGCAAATATTGTTGACCAAATTTTTGGCCATCATAGGGGTAATTTTGATGAATTTTAAGATAATCTTGATTTACTGAAGTCATCGAGGGGTTCGGATTGTGTTACGACTCACTTTTGCAATTGCTCTCCCAATCATTTGCCCATGAATATAATTAATGTTAAAAAATTCAATCAATTAACGATTTGAAGAATGATCTGATTACATAAGTAGGCCTCGGTTCCGAGTTCATCTTTCAATATTTTGAGCTTGAAAAATCATCGCTGGATATGATTCATATTTTCCCCCGAATTAACTGTTTTTGAAAATAAGGTCTCCTTCCTCTTTAAATGAAACGAATAAAATGCAATTGTTTTTTTGTTTTTTTTTTTTTATTGGATCCCTGCAATCGCTCTAAAAATTTGATAAACGGTGTTCAGTTGGTTATATTAAATTCCATTTGTCCACCCGGTATGTTGTGGGACAATGATTAAGATTTACGTAAACATAGTATTACGTACTTTCTGGGATACCTACCGAATTTGTAGTGGTTTACTTTGTTCCTGAAACATGAATCAAATATTATTTTTACATTTTTGGAAATCATAAGCACCATTCACTTCTTTAAGTGAAACGCTTCCTTGGTTTCGATTAATTTGACTGGTAGTACAGTCATTTAAGGTTTCAACCCAAAAAAAAATTAGCAGAAAAGGGAAGTTTCGTATATAAGCTCAGTAAAGTATGTACTTTAATATTCCCGAACTTCCCTAAAATTGGTGCATATTTAGGCCCCCTTTTGGGGGGCGAGGGGGTTCAAATTTTGGTTTTTCGACTATAACTTTCGAAATTCTGCACTTACGAAAAAAAAATTGAAACAAAAGTTGTAGAGCATAAGAAAACAAACAACTTTGTTATTTACAGTATCTCCCTAGGACGTCATGGGGAGGAGCTGGAGCTTTGTGAAAAAAATCAATTTTGAAAATTTTCCAATAATACAAAAAATCACTAAAAATTGGGTCAATTGACTTTTAGGGGCGCTTCTTTTGCATACTACATCCCATTACTATGTAGAATAAGTAAAATTTATAACCGACCCCTCATCTCAATGTAGGGGGGTGGACCCTCTGTAAAAAAACCGCATTTTCCCCCGAGCGTAGCTCAGCTACAGTGAGAAATTCGAAAAATTGGTTCAAACAAACGTTGTAGAGCGTCAAAAGACGAACATTTTACTTTTTTTACTTTTTTTCTACGTGGTCTTGGGAGTGAGCTATTGCGAAAAGAAAAAAAAACGGGGTTCGAAAATTTTTCAATAATTCAATACATAAATTACGCCAGGTATAAAATTTAGCGAACCGATGGTCTAACAAGTTGGTTTCTGGGGTTTTCATAGTGGCTGAACTCGATTTTTATAATAATTCAACCTCTGGACCCAAATTAGGCCCCAAAAGAGGGGGTTCAAAATTCGTGAAAAAGTTTTGAACGCTGCCCCGCTCTTTTTTCTTTTTACACTAGCTCACTCCCAAGACCACGTAGAAAAAAAATAAAAAAAGTAAAATGTTCGCCTTTTGACGCTCTACAACGTTTGTTTAAACCAATTTTTCGAATTTCTTACTGTAGCTGAGCTACGCTCGAGGAAAAATGCGGTTTTTTTTTACAGAGGGTCCACCCCCCTACATTGAGATGAGGGGTCGGTTATAAATTTTACTTATTCTACATAGTAATGGGATGTACTATGCAAAAGAACCGCTCCTAAAAGTCAATTGACCCAATTTTCAGTAATTTTTTGTATTATTGGAAAATTTTCAAAATTGATTTTTTTCACAAAGCTCCAGCTCCTCCCCATGACGTCCTAGGGAGATACTGTAAATAACAAAGTTGTTTGTTTTTTTATGCTCTACAACTTTTGTTTCAATTTTTTTTCGTAAGTGCAGAATTTCGAAAGTTATAGCCGAAAAACCAAAATTTGAACCC
The DNA here is from genome assembly GCA_033439095.1 of Pseudococcus viburni. Taxonomy (NCBI): domain Eukaryota; kingdom Metazoa; phylum Arthropoda; class Insecta; order Hemiptera; family Pseudococcidae; genus Pseudococcus; species Pseudococcus viburni. The sequence goes on along the minus strand of JAVBJF010000484.1, from coordinate 9,974 downwards.
CCTCGCCCCCCAAAAGGGGGGCTGAATATGCACCAATTTTAGGGAAGTTCGGGAATATTAAAGTACATACTTTAGTGAGCTTATATACGAAACTTCCCCTAACTGCTATTTTTTGGGGGGTTAGGGCACTTTTTTAGCTAAAATGACTGTACTATGGTAGTATATTTCATCAACTTTTTCTTATGTCTTTCCATGAAATGATATACCCAATCTGAACCTGGCAAGTGGCAACACTGTCTTTAAACTTATCCTTATCGACTTTACGATCTAAAAATGCTGAAAATATAAAGTTAAAAACATACATTTTTTTTACAAAAAAAATTTCACTGAAATTCAAAAATGTAAAAATCACATCGAATTCACTATGACAAAATGGTAACCACCACATATTTATGATACATTTGAATATCATTTTTGAATCAGTGGCGAATCCTGGGTTTTTTTGTGGTAAGTCGCTGGTAATGTGATGAGTTTCAATATTGAGTAACAGTAACATGGAAGGGGTATTCATTTTGAGAAATGAAAAGAATGTTTGAACAAAACAGAAAAAAAATAAAACTTTAAGAATACATGAAGCTAAAAAAACACCTACATACTTATAGATAAGGTCCATAAGTCGATTCGAAGTTATAAAGTTTTTTTATGACTAAATTATAATACTCATCCTCATTTTTTAAAAAATATACCAATTCCTTCTCAATCAATAGAGTTGAAGTTTTTTTTTGTCATAATATCTTGAAAATGGTATTTGTAACAACTGTCTTGTCATATCAGTCATGATGAAAAAAAAGTACACTATGTACATATTATGATAAATCAAAATTAGAAATCACAGATACTAGTCCAGTCATTTTAGGATTTAACCCCCCAAAAATTCAATCCTAATTTTTTTCACGTTTTACATTGGTAATGGTCTGCTACACAACATACTAAAATGGGCAGCCCATGGATTTTTTTGTGGCGTTTGTCTCACTTTGATACCAAGCTCCTCAATTCAAAAAATCGAGGTTGTGGAAAGAAAAAGTACCGTAAGTCGAGGTGAATAGAATCAGTGGGGGGGGGGGGGTGAATAGAATCAAAAAAGTTTTAAATGTGCATACCTCAGCTCCATATCGCTCGATCGGTCCGATTCCAACGGCTACGGGACGAGAGACTAGTATACCATCGGGAGCGTGAATTTCCAAAATGTTATATCGACGGCCATGCCCACAGCATATCATCTAGTGTTGTCACTGCTAGATGACGCACCAATGTCCAATTCAGAACTTGTTCCACCACACTGCTGCTTTTTGAGCTACGATTTTCGTTTTTGCGCTAATCGTTGGTAAATTTATTCCCGAATCTTTTGTGATGATTGAATGCGTATTATTTATTACTGTGAATTTTTTACGAATTTTTTTCCATCGCAAAGTCAGCAAGTCAAAAAAACGGGGTGAATAGAATCACAGCAAAAATTCAGTTTTTCAACATTCTATTATTGATATAGCTTTGAACGAAGTGGTCCTAGTGAATGTGCATTAATCACTCATCACAATGTCGTTGGAATTGGACTATTCGAGCGATTAAAAGCTGAGATATGCGCTTCTAAAAATTTTTGACCATATTCTCAATTTTTTTTCGCTCGTTTTTTTAACAAAATTTTTCATTTCAAAAGCTACACGTTTGAAGCTTTTTTATCGCGGTTTTTTCACAGGTTCTATTCGAATATGATTTTTTTTAAATTTAAAGTGAATCTATTCACTCAGAGTCGGTTATAGTAGGCTAAAAATAGAGAACAAGATGAGTGATTCTAATCACCTCGACTAAAGTACCAATAGAATCGGCATTTTCAAAAATTTATATAAAATCGTGGGCAAGGTGGTGAGAGTGGACAATTAGATAGGCTGAAAGATCAACTAATTGTACACATTTTATTTTTTGAATCACATTTTTTCAGCGACTTTAAGCAAAGTTATGAACATTTTTTTTTTAAAAAAAGGGCCGAAAATTGATTCTATTCACCCCAGGTTACGGTACTTGAAACGCGATATTATTGCTTATTATTGATGATACAAAACATTTCTTTGCGTTGCAAGGATTCAAAAACGATATTTTCACTTTGTATTTCCATTCTTTCCAAAAATACTGTAAATATTTTAAAAATGATGTTTTCCATCCTTGATTTTTGGACAAAGAAGTGGGTGTGTTCGAAAAAAAAAACAACCTCTGATAGGAAATTACACGTAGAACATGATTGTTCATAACCATTCTTTCATTTTGAGGATTATTTGAAGAGATATTCACAAAAAAACAATTTTCAGCAGACATTTACCCCTCCCCCGGGGGTAGTGCACATCATAGTATGTTGTGTAGTGGATCACTACAAATGTAAAACACGAAAAGAAAATCAGGATTGAATTTTTGGGGGTTTGGTACATTTTTCTCTTTTAATTAAGTGTGCAGCATCGTTATCGTCGTCTACAATGAATTTTTACATATCGTCCCGCTAATGTTAAAACCGCCCAAGTGCCAAATTCAATTTTCTGCAGGAGTGGGAAAAAACTTGATAAAAATTACAATTTTTGGTCTTTTGAGGTGAAATTTTGGTTTTAATTTTTTTTGACGACCTCTTTTTCTTCTACTACATCAGTTTTTCTGAAAAAATTTATAAGACTGTTTTTTTTGGCACTTAGACGGTTTTAGACCTAAAAGTATGGTAAATAGTGGACTTAGCCACTGCATATCAATAATAAATTGTTTTGGAAAATCATTATGACATTATTGAAAATTAAATAATTATTTTAATTAAAATAAATTCAAAACCTCGTAAACATTATTTATATGAAAGCCAGTGTCATTCATCAATATCGTTTCATCAATTGCAAAATGCATAAATTGAAATAAAGTTGTCAGAGAATCATCAATGTTCATGAGTTATTGAATACATCTTGGTTAATTATTTCGTGAAAATAAGGTTGGAAAGATGAATAGAATGATATTTAATTTCAACATATCATTATAAATTGAACTGATACAAAATCGACGTAAAACTTATCAATAATCGAGCATTCTAAAATAATGAAACGATTGTGAATATTTTAAAATTTGATTTAAAAAAGATCACTGAGCAGTATTTTTTACTCTTCTTCCTCTCACGTTGTTTTTTTTTTATTCCTCTCACGGAGCACTTTTTTCTCGATCTTCTCAGCCTTTTTCTGCTTCTGTTTCATTTTCTTCTCTTCCGCCTTTTTTTCCTTTTCTAACTGAAGTCATACCTGTTTCTCAGTTTTGCTTTCCTCTTTCTGAGGGAGTTGATCATAGAAGAAGTGGAAATCGCTAGGCAACACAGGTTTCAATTCTTGAAGATCTTTATATTTGCTTTGTTCAATAGCCAACAGAGCGGAAAACAAGGTCGGAAGCTGTTGATATGTTTTAAAAACAATAGTGTCCTTCTTTGCTTTAGAATTCGGTAGTGTATACTCAGCGGAATGGCGAATTTTATAGCTTATTTCAGCCTTAATACAGTCATATTTTAAACCTTGTATGTCCTGAACAACACAAGTCTTATCATCTGGTCAGATTGATGAAAAAATTTTCACTTCATCAAAATTTTTGAAGAAATTATACTCCAAGTACTCTACTTTATATGGCTTCTTTCTTCTAGCATCTTGAATAACACGAATATAATCGGCCGGAATATTGATCACTGTCTCTTTCAAGAGTCTTTTTATAGTTAAGTGCATACTATCGCACTCAAGGAAAGTATGACCTTTTTCCAAATATTTATGTTCGATTACAATATTATACTTTTTGTTTTTGAGTTTTGGAAGAATCACAGTGACAATAACCTAATAGTATAACGTAGAGAACACATTTGCCGAAAGGTCCCCGTTGCTTTCGTGCCACAAGTATGAATATCCATTTCCGTCTGTGCAATCATACATGGTGAAATTATGCACCTAATTTGGTACAATAGTACATCAACAATGCTTTATTTTTTGGGGATAATAAAACAGATTCAACATCCATTGTCACAAAATAACACAAACAATCCTATTTATCTGATTCTTTTGCCATTAATGCTTCTTCCTTTTTTAGGACGTGTTGATTGTAAGTCTCTTCATCGATATGATTTTCTCGAAATGTTACACAGGTTTCACACCCTTCTTTCTTCCGCTTAAAAATACTCAAATTAAGCTCTTAAAATGTTTGTAGGAAAATGGTCAAAGATACCGGATTACATTCATCTTCCAAGCATTTCTCCTTTTATATCTCGTAAATTTTGTTTTTGCTGGAGAAAACTAGTTCCAGAAATTTTTGGCTTGTAACTTTTCTATAGTAATGTTATTCGACTTGAGGTAGAGGTAGGAAAAATGAGAGGAGATGCTGCAGAGTACCCACGCTACGTTTACATTTATCTGCACAAATACGCTTGCCTTTGTTATCAGACTTTAGAGAAACATTATCGTGCTCCTCCTGTTGCACCCATTCATGTACGGAATATTTAGAAGTTCCCAATGTATTCAAAAATAAAACTTGACATATGTTATATGAAATACCTCCAACTTTGAGATAGTATTTCAATTTAATTTGCCTCCGACTTTGTTCAACATTTTTATAATGTCTGGGACAAGCGATAACATTGGACACAACATTCTGGCACACGAAAAAACGCTTCTCTACCTAGGACAAATTTTGAAATTTCTAAAAAATTTCTTTGCGATCCGATTCCGAAATTTTATAGCATTTCTCTGAAGATTTTTCTATGCAATTACATCTCTTCTCTAGTGTCTTCTCCGGAATTACAACATCATACTTCCATGCTTTCAACAAACCATCTTCATTCATTAGTTTTTTCGTACATGATGCTCCAACCCATACTCCCTGGCATTTTTGTTAATATTTCTTTTTTAGCAATCTGGGTCTACTTCATGTCGAAGTTTTTGTTTACGTATAGGTTCATTCTAGCTATAAAGAGAAAAATATATATTTCATTCTTTCAGTGAATATTCTTAATAAATAACATTTTAAAAACTGAATTAAAAGAACTTGAAAACCTACCAGTCGACAAATTCATTGGGATTACTGTTCGGATTATCTGGCGCAATGCTTTGTTTAACCAGTTCAGTGCTTGGATTATCTGACTATAATTGTTGACTATGGTATTATCTTTGGCTGAGGTATTATCGTTGGCTAAGGTATTATCGTTAGCTGAGGTATTATCGTTAGCTGAGGTATTATCGTTAGCTGAGGTATTATCGTTAGCTGAGGTATTATCGTTGGCTAATGTATTATCGTTGGCTGATGTATTATCATTGAATCAAATCATTTTCACCCTATACAAAAATTAATACTTACCTCGTCTAATTCGATTACCTCTACTGTAACGTAATATTCTCCTACTTCAGGATTCATTTTTTTTTTTTTTCAAATCAATTAATCAATCAATATCATTTCAAATTATTATTTCAATTCATAAAACTTTTCAACTAGTAAAAAAGTAAACTACATACTGAAAAAAGAGTAAAATCAGTGATAATCTAATGATAACAGGATTGGAGTTAGACGATTTTAGTCCTATGTTTTTTCAAATTCATGGACTTAGCATATTTTGAAATTCGCTGAAAAGAGGTTAAAAAAAATTATATTCATTTTTTTAAAAATTTTAATGAATGCAGCTTGATTCCCTGAATCCGAAACACTAAAAATGTCACTTTTGAAAAAAATGGCACTTAGATAACTAAAACAAGTAGGTATAGGTATCTAGTCACATCACATATGTTACGTTAATGGAATACAACACACATGCGTAATGTGATATATTATCTTAGAGCACATCCAGGCAGCGTCACATCATTAATTATTCTTTTGATTTGTCGGAGTACGTAAAAGTTGCAGTTGCTCTTGTAACAAAGGAACAATAAATTTTTGAGTACCGTGCTTCAAAGCTTCTACAATTTCTTCTTCAAACGACGTAGGGCTGCGTGGAAGTTGCGGGTACCAGATATCGTTAAATTGCCAAAGTTGTTTAATGGTAGTAACAAAATTACCGTGTGTACAACAGGTAGAGGCAGGATCAGGACAGCTAGACAAACAACACATCGCAGAAGCAATACCAATAAGTTCTATTTCATTTAGCATTGTAGATAACAAAAAAAAAACTCGCACAATACAACAACTACCAAGACACTACCTACAGAAGAAACGTCCATTATTATCGGTTTGATGACCGATAATATGGTACGCAAACATTTCGCAAGCTCTCCAAACTAGCAAATTAGGTAGCCATATCAAAGGTCCCCTATCCACAGACTGTCGGAGTGTCTCGTGACATTGAGGACAGAAAATTTCTACATCTTGTTTGGTGAACAGTGACATATTAAAGTAGTAGGTCGGTTCAAAATCTGGCATTACGCGTATACTGGTACAAAGGTATCCAAACGCTAACATGGGTACATCTTCCCATAAACCCATCACGTATTTTGCTTCCTCATTTTTCAATTTCACAGCCACACTAATACTACTCAAAGTAACGATCCCTCTGCTTATATGTATATGTTTGTCTCCGCCCTCTACTCATATATCTGAAAGAAACATTTGTTTAAGCTCTGACGACATGTCATAGTCATAAATGATATAATATATACAGAGATCGCGAAAATAATGGTTTTAAATAATTAAATTCGATTTAATTCAATTAAAATAATTAAAATTAAAATAAAAAAATTAAATAATATATATATATATATATGGATCATACTAACCTTGCGAGACCCGCTTTGCAAAAAGAGATCATACAGACACTGTGAGGCCCAAAACTTTAAAAATCGGCATAAATGAAGGGTCAAGTAATACCGCCAATGTGTGGAGCGGAAAAAATAGTAAAAAACAAGACAAATCTCACTGCGCAAGCGCCATACCTGTATCTCCTTTTGCTTATGAATGGCGCATGGTTAAAGTTTTCAAATGTTGCTGTGTGCAGAGAGGCGAGGTAATTTGTATATAAAGATATACAAACGACCTTGCGAGACCCTCTGCCTACAGACTCCTGAGTATGCATACATCATGAAAAACCACTTTATTTGGCATGACGTTGCGAGACCCGATTTCGGGCCTCGCAAGGTAAAAACGGGCCTAATAAGGATAGCGAGATATCCAAAACGGGTCTCGCAACGCTGCAATATGCCTGTATATATATATATAAGTAATATTAATTTAAATGTGTTGGACCTATCATTTAATATTAGATACTAAGCCAATTCATTTTTCGTGTTTCAAAGTCGATGACTTGTAGCTACAGACGTTTTTGTTGGGTTCAAAATTGTTACATCATGTAACTCGTCAGTCTCAATATACTTGTCCTGTGACAATTCATTGTCGTCACCATCTTCCTCCTCCTCAGAGGGTAGAGTATAATCAGCGTCGTCAGAGGGGCCTATTAATTCTTTGGGAAACAAAGTTGTATCCACCTGAAGCCCGTTACTTAATTCCTTGGTTAAGTACTTTTGTAGTGTACGATAGACCGCCTAAGTAGTCTGTAGACTCACAAAATCTGTTTGAGTTTGAGCTTCTTCAATCAACGACACGCAGAACCCAAATAATAAAGCTTCTGTTGCAGCCGGTGTTATTATAGGTTTTAAAACAGCCAGAGATACATTATCAAAAACAATCTTTGAGGGTCCCGTTTTCGTAACCAAATGTAAACTAACTGCGGCCGTAATTACAGTGACTAGAGATTCTACGAACCCTTCTTGTTGTAGTGTGCTAAATTGTCAGTTTTTACGTTCCTTTATCAAATCGTCGTTACTGCTATAGCGAAAATACGATATTCCCCATCAACTAAATTGAGCATCTGCAAAATTATGTACAAAATGCACATACATGCATTACGTACTTTCCATTATTATCAGTCTAATGGCCGATAATATGGTACGCAAACATTTCACAAGCTCGCCAAACTAACAAATTAGGTGGCCATATCAAATGCCCCCTATCTACCAACTGTCGGAGTGTCTGGTGACATTGAGGACAGAAAATTTCTACATCTTGTTTGGTGAACAGTGACGTATTAAAGTAGTGGTCGGTTCAAAATCTGGCATTACGTGTATACTGGTACGAAGGTATCCAAACGCTAACATGTTCACATCTTCCCACAAACCCATCACGCAATTTCCGACGAAACTTTTGGAGGAATACGCGAGAATTGCTAAGTTTGTTACGAGCTTATCCCATTCATCTATCAAAGCATTGTCCGATATGTTGCTAACAATACCCGGTAAAGCTCGTTTAACTAGGTATATGGCAGACGCTTTAAGCGGAATATACATACTGTGTGGTGAACATTCTGCATATGCACCGCAGAGAAAGTTTACAGTTTCTGCTAAAAGACAGGTGAAGGGAGTTACAGTTTCTAAAATTTTTAACGTTCAAGTAACGAGGTTACTTGAACAAAGAATTTTTGATCTTTCTTCGTCCATATTATATTCAACGTGATTCTTGTCTTCTGCGATATAAAATGGCGCTAGATCGCCAACACTTTCTTCTCCAAATACTGTAGGATAACACCTACCAAGATTTCCTTATCAGTAGATAAATCTATGTGGCCACAGCAGTCAAGAGTCAAGAAAATTGTAGTATTAGATGATGAATTTTTAAATTAAATATATTATTGCAAATAATATAAATTTATCTTAATTTAATTTAAATTTAATTTTTATTTAAATTTATTTTATTCAATTAATTATATTAGTTTTAATTTCATATATTATTGAAAAATAAATAAAAATATTATATACACTTACTTATTTAATTCAATTGAAATTTTTAAATAAAGTTATTAAAAGGATTAATTAGAAATAGAGCTTTGATCCGGTTTGTCCAGCCATTCTCTTAAAATTTGTAGTTGCTCTTGTAACAACGGAACAATAAATTTTCGCATACCACGCTTCAAAGCTTCTACAATTTCTTCTTCAAACGACATAGGTTTAAGCTCTGACGACGCGTCATAGTCATAAATGATATATATACAGAGATCGCGAAAAGGTTATAGGAATGTTGTGATAACAGCTAAGTAAAATCTTTCATACCAACGTACTTATTTTTTTTCGTAGAATAAAGTTTTATCGCCCTCTTGTAAATGGCCTAAGCAAACAAAAAACCTTTTGCAGTCCTTCTCAGAGTTGGCATTTTCTACGTATGTGTAACTTCCGTACCAATGCAGCACCTGCAGCCTAGTATAAGGTTTGTTTGTGGTGCAAATTGAACATTCCCTAATTTTGTCCAATTTAAGTAGATCGACCGCTTTGCAGTTGTAAAATGTTGTTTCGAGACATTCCGTCTCAGTTTTACATTTTTCGTGTCCTTGCACGAGGCGAACATACTTTGCAGATTTAGGTAGAAGCGAAGTCATACAAGCTCGACGAGAGGGGGCTGTTTGAAATGAAAAAATTGAAATAATTTATTTTATTTAAAAAGATTATTATGTTTAATTCGAAAGAATTAATTTTTATATTAAAATTTTGATTATTAAAAAATATTATAATAATAAAATTCATTAAAAATAATGGTTTTAAATAATTAAATTTGATTTAATTCAATTAAAATAATTAAAATTCAAATAAAAAAATTAAATAATAAATATATAATTAATATTAATTTAAATGTGTTGGACTTATCATTTAATATTAGATACGAAGCCAATTCATTTTTTGTGTTTCAAAGCCGATGACTTGTAGCTATCGACGTTTTTGTTGGGTTCAAAATTGTTACATCATGTAACTCGTCAGTCTCAAAATACTTGTCCTGTGACAATTCATCGCCACCATCATCTTCCTCCTCCTCAGAGGGTAGAGTATAATCAGCGTCGTCAGAGGGGCCTATTAATTCTTTGGGAAACAAAGTTGTATCCACCTGAAGCCCATTACTTAATTCCTCGGTTAAGTACTTTTGTAGTGTACGATAGACCCCCTAAGTAGTCTGTAGACTCGCAAAATCTG